>CM075983.1:30391922-30558312 GCA_038087875.1 Malacoraja senta
AAAACCGATATATTTGTATCTAAGAAGTGCTCAGGATCACACATAATGCAAATGTTATCCCTATATACAACATAATTTTTCAATTATTTCTTATTTTGCTTTGTATAACTCTTTTTTTAATCTTTCTGATCAATTCCTGGCACTATTAGCCAGTCCAGGTAATCATTACTGAGTTATAAACCTTTCCATTTACTGGCTGAGAGAACATCACCAGTCCAGTAATCATCTAATTTAAAACTCAAGGACCATCCTTGGTATAATAGGAACAATTATATAAAAATAAAATGTTGCAGATATTGTAACTCTGAAATCTAAACCGAGAATGTTGAAAATACTCAGTCAGTCCAGCAGTTAAAGAGAGAAAAAGAGGGAACTCGTCGGATCAAAGATATATGAATGTTTTCCCTCCACAGATGCTGCAAGGTCTCCTTAGTGTTGCTATGGTTTGTATAACAGATGCAACCACCTTGACTGTTCTTCTCTCTGACCCACGGATATTGAAGTCTATTGTTGCATCTCAAACACAGCCAAACCTGAAACCAGATAACTCAGCAAAGCCCAATGGTCAAGTGTATGACCTTCTTTGCCTGCACAATTCACCTACTCAGGAAGAAAGTGTAATTGTCTTTGGAACTGCATTTTTATATCTATTCATATGCATGTTCTATAATACCTTTTTTTGGATAATTAACAGAGCTAGATTTCCACGTCATTTAATGGGTGTGATAGGATAATGTAACAATTTTTCTTTTGCATTCCCCTGTGCTATTTTTATACCATGCTTGGAAGAAAAGTAACAGTCAAACCTTGGTTTGGGGCATCTTCATAAATTGCACATCCTAAAACATATAATTCATCTGAACAGGTTGATTTCTGCTGATAATAAAAAGATCAGCTTCAGCACATTTTTAAGAAATGCGTGAGGTGTGATTACTGTTATTTCTGCAATGTGCCTTCTTTTTATGCATTCAAAAAACCTGGCCGTCTTTGTAGTTCTATCGTGGGATTTTATTTCCTGATCATTGATTTTAGATAGGAGTTAACTAATGAGTCTGTGTGATTCAACTCGACATCGCCCATTCATACAGCTTGTCTCCTCTGGGACTGAGATATTCTGCTCCATTCAAATATTTGATTTATATCACAAATTAGTCAGATACAAACGTATAATTTTATTTATCATGTACACGCAATACTTGATCTGACTAAAAATACCTGGTGAAATGAACACAGATTGCTTGACTCCACATCAATGTTACAACCACAACCTTAGTAAATAGTGCTGAACAAACATTTTGTTTTAGCTAAAAAACAAACTGCAAGAGGAACTCAGCGGTTAAGGCAGCGACTATGGAGGGAAATGGACAGATGGCATTTTGGGTCAGGACCCTTCTTCAAGACTGACCTGACCAAAATGTTGTCTGTCCATTTCCCTCCACAGATGTTGCCTGGCCCTGCTCTCCAGCAGTTTGTTTTTTGCTCCAGTTTCCAGCATTTGCAGTCTCTTGTGTCTTGAAAATGTTATCGCTCTCTAGTATTGTCTTCTTCTCAAAATTAGACTCAAACCTAATACATGAATTTCTTTAGAGTCAAACAAATCAGTTTAAGCAGTGATATGAAAGGATTATAGTTGAGGGCATAGCCAGATTTGTTTGATAAGTAAAATCACATTATCTTGCATTGCTCCATACTGAATAAAGCATGTGTCTAAAAACCTGAATGTGATTTAGATTCCCTATGTTTAATAAGTGAAATGGTCTCTAATTTTTTGCATCTTTAAATCAGACATTAAATAGTCTTCATACAATTAGTTTCACGTCTTAAGTACTAAATATAATAATAAAAATACCAGAGATTAGGATTAAAATACAAGATTTTTAAAAGGTATATTTTAATCAGTTTTTATTTTATGTACTTTTCTCCATGCCCACTACAGCTAGATTTCTTGTACTGGTGCTCTATTTATGACATCCCACATAGTGCTGATGAGATGGCGAAACATCCAGTAATTTAGCAGATTGCAAAATCAATGGCAGCGGGCACATGATCTATATTGGTCTTTCTGGGGCTTTTCAAAATGATTTCCAAATGTAACTAACTGCTGTGAACTGCACCACTACTCATTTTAGAGTCAAGTCAAAAATGTTTTATTGTCATGTGTCCAAGATAGAACAATTAAATTCTCATTTGCTGCAGTACAACAGAATATGTAAACATATAACTCTGTACACAATATGATAAACAAGAGAGAGTAAAAAGCTCAGTGAGTGTATATATACACACACATACTCACAAGTACACACATACACATATATATACTAGACTAAGTGGGACCCAACCCCATGTTCACACGGGAGGGCTGCTCCCCCAACGCAATATTCCACCTCTCCACCAATTCCAATATTGGTCGCCAGTGGTGGTGGGGGGGGGGGGGGGGGGTTCTGGAGCGCTAGTATGGGCATTGTCGGCCGAAGGGACTGGTTTTCAGAGGTCTAGTATGGACATTGTGGGCCAAATGGATTCTTGGGCTGGCAGCTCAGTCACTCAGGCTGGTGGGCTGGCAGCTCAGTCACTCAGGCCTGGTGGGCTAGCAGCTCAGTCACTCAGGCCTGGTGGGCTGGCAGCTCAGTCACTCAGGCCTGGTGGGCTGGCAGCTCAGTCACTCACGCCTGGTCGGCTGGCAGCTCAGTCACTCAGGCCTGGTGGGCTGGCAGCTCAGTCACTCAGGCCTGGAGGATTGGCAGCTCAGTCACTCAGGCCTGGTGGGCTGGCAGCTCGGTCACTCAAGGCTGGTGGGCTGGCAGTCACTCAGGCCTGGTGGGCTGGCCACTCAGTCACTCAGGTCTGGTGAGCTGGCAGCTCAGGCACTCAGGCCTAGTGGGCTGGCAGCTCAGTCACTCAGGGCTGCTGGGCTGGCAGCTCAGTCACTCAGGGCTGGTGGGCTGGCAGCACAGAAACTGCCAGAAATTCTGCCCAAAACAGGTGAGAGCCTCTGTGAGAGAGAAGGGGAGAGGGTGGAGAATCAATTTTAGACATTTTTCATCTATTTCTGCAGATCACAGCAATGAAGGAGGAAAGTCTATCCTGGCCTGGATTTCACAGGGAGCCAATGAAGGGAGAGAGAAAAATACTGGGGTGAGGTTTAATACTTGCAAGGGGAATACTTACTGATGGACTGAAGGGACTCCTCCTGGGCTAGTACAGGCCTGATGGGCTGAAGGGACGCTTTAAAAAAAAATCTGAGTGAAATCTCAGTGAAAGGCTCTTTTTCTGGACTTTTCCTGACTTGGCATGGGCCTTTTGGGCTAACATGCTCTTCCTGGACTAATACGGGCATTTTGGGCAAACAGGACTGGTTCCTCGGCTAATAGGGGCCTTGTGGGTCACAATGAGTGGTTTCAGGTACGCCAAACAACTCATTTCATTTTCATTTCATTTCATTTCATTTCCATTGCCATTGCCATTTCAGTTTCAAGCACAGGGCAGGTCAAACAACTCATCTCATTTTCATTTCATTTGATTTCCATTGTCATTTTAGTTTCAAGCACGGGTCAGGCCAAACAACTCATCTTATTTTCATTTCATTTCCATTGCCATTTCTGTTTCAAGCACAGGGCAGGCCAAACAAATCATTTTATTTTCATTAAGGGCTAACAAATCATTTATTATAAGTACATTGCAGACTCACAGTTCAGTAGACTAACAGTTCAGTTGACTCACAGCAGAATCACAGTTGTGGCCTCTCCCTCGCGATCTTCCAGAGTGACTGACTCACATCCAGGCATCCGGCATTTTATAGTCCTGCCCCCCCCCCGGAAGGGGAGTTACATTCACCATGGTGATTGACAGGCGAGAGGACCAATCATTGGATCTCAATATTATTTAAACATTCATAACTTTTTTATTTTTCATCAATCGGAAAACTCCTCGGGGCTTGCGCAGCAGAGGACTGTGAGTAAGATGACCAAAAATCATAGTGATATATGGTAGTGTTTTTTTCTAAATCAATATACAGCGCAGACAGAAAGTGGGCAAGATGAGACTATTAGTTCTCTACTAAGTGGGGCCCATTGGGCTGGTCCCCCAATGCAATATTCCACCTCTCCACCAATTCCAATATTGCTGGCCAGTGGAGGGGGGGGGGGGGGGGCTTTCTGTAGCGCTAGTATGGATGTTGTGGGCTAAAAGAACTGGTTTCCAGAGGGCTAGTATGCACATTATGGGCCAAATGGATTCTTGTGGTGGCAGCTCAGTCACTCAAGCCTAATGTGCTGGCAGCTCACTCACAGCTGGTGGGCTGGCAGTTGACTCGCGGCAATTCCTTGAAATTCCATTTCAAGCAGGGAGCAAGTGCAGTTTCTTACCACTTCAAGCAGGATGCAAGGCCACCAAGTTCAAGTGCAGTTTCATACCACTTCAAGCAGGGTGCAAAGCACCAAATTGAAGTGCAGTTTCACGCCACTTCAAGCAGGGTACAAGACATCCAAATTCAAGTGCAGTTTCATACCATTTCAAGCAGGGTGCAAGGCCACCAAATTCAAGTGCAGTTTCATACCACTTCAAACAGGGTGCAAGACCACCAAATTCAAATGCAGTTTCATACCATTTCAGGCAGGGTGCAAGGCCATCACATTCAAATGCAGTTTCATACCATTTCAAGCAGGGTGAAACGACCATAAAACCACTCAAAACACCACAAAAACATCATACTCACAGTTCAGTGGACATTCAGTGTGTTCAGATTGATTCACAGCTCAGACAGTCATGACCTCTCCCTTCCCCCATCTTGCAGAGACTGAGCCACACCCACACTTCCAGGTTTTATAATACCTCCCTCCTCCCACCGGAAGGGGCGTGTTCAGTGTTATTCACAGCTCAGACTGAGACACATGACCCTCTCACTCCCCCATCTTGCAGAGACTGACTGAGGCACTCAACACTTCTGGGTTTTATAGTCCCTCCGGAAGGGGCATGGCCTTCAGGAGAGAGAATCTCAACATTTTTTAAACACTAATAACTCTTTTATTTTTCATCGCTGAAAAAAATCCTCTTGTCCTGCGCAGCGGATGGGGCCTCTGTACGATGGCCACAAATCACAGCCGTAAGTGGCAGCGTTTTCTCTAAAATCAATATACTACAGAACAACAGGAAGTGGTCAAGATAAGACTTTTAGTAATATATATATATATATATATATATATATATATACACACACATACACACATATTATACATACACATACACACATACATAATAATAATAATAATTATTATTATTATTATTATTATTATTATTATTATTATTATAATAACCTATTGTAGTTCAGCTCATTTGTGATTGTAGTTTTTAATAGCCTGATGGCTGTAGGGATGAAGCTGTTCCTGAACCTGGACATTACAGTTTTCAGGCTCCTGTACCTTCTTCCCGATGGCAGTGGTGAAATGAGTGTGTGGCCAGGGTGATGCTGGCTGCCTTTTTGATGGACTGGGCAGTGTTCACAACTTTTTGCAGTCTTTTCCGCTCCTGGGTGTTCACGTTGCCAAGCCATGATGCAACCACTCAATATGCTCTCTACTGTACACCTGTAGGTTCAAGAGAATCCTCTCTGACATACCGAATCTCTGTAATCTTCTCAGGAAGTAGAGGCGTTGATGTGCTTTATTTATAATTGCATCAGTGTGCTAGGTCCAGGAAAGATCTTCGGAAATATGCAGGCCCAGGTATTTAATGTTCCTGACTCTCTCCGCCATTGATATAAACAGGATTGTGGGTCCTCATCCTTCCTCTTCCAAAGTCCACAATCATTTCATTGGTTTTACTGATATTGAGAGCCAGGTTGTTGTGCTGGCACCATTTGGTCAATCGGTCGATCTCACTTCTATACTCTGACTCATCACCATCTGTAATTCGTCCAACAACGGTGGTGTCGTCGGTGAACATGAAGATGGAGTTTGCACTGTATCCAGCTACGCAGTCATGAGTATAGAGTGAGTAGAGCAGGGTGCTGAGCACGCAGCCTTGAGGTGCTCCCGTACTGATTGTTAATGAGGGTGAAGTATTTCTGCCAATTCGAACAGGCTGTGGTCTGTGGATGAGGAAGTCGAGGATCCAATTGCAGAGGGATGCACAGAGACCCAGTTCTGTGAGCTTGGTAACCAGCTTTTTTTGTTTGTATCAAATATCACAGTTTGGCCAGGCCTTGGAGCAGCCCAACCAGGACATCTTCAGCCCTGCCTTCTCCCTAGATCCCGTCACAAGTCCTTCGGTCACTGACAGCAGAGCCACATCTTCCCCCTTCAGACTCTAGGTGGAGTGGCGGTGCCCCTTGTCCTCTGGATCCTGGCAACAAGGGACGCTCCACTGGTCCCTTTACCCTTTACAGGAACGACGCTGCTCTTGGTCTTGTCGTCCTTCTCCAGGTCGTCCAAGAAGGACCTGACCTGATGACGGTCATTCCCCTTCACCCCCTGCACCTCCTTGCCCCTCCCCCTCCTTCTGAGGATGAGGTTCAATGAGCTGGTGAGCCTGTATAAGTTTCGACACTGGAGGGAGGCCAGTCTGGGCCGATGTTGGGCTCCTTTGGTGGCCCTGATGAACTCGCAGATTTCCTCCACTGGAATGAGATGAGTGGCGTCGGGGGGGGCGAGAACATCCATTGACTCATTGTCCGAGGAGTCCCCTTCCACCCGCTCACTGCAGATGGAGACACCATCCCCATCCCCGGACACACCCTTGCTGCTCAAGACTCCCGCCCAACCCTGTGTGGCGGTTGCCTCTGCCCCACCCGCTGGTCTCTCCTCCACCTCAGCCCCAACCCTGGGGCCGGTGGCAGAGGGGCTTTCCCCAGATGTACCCAGGGAGTCAAGACCATCAACAGTGGGGGCGTCTATCCCTCCCCCAGTTGGGCCCAGAGTGGACTCTGGGGGAAAATGGCTGGTGTCCCCTACTTCCTCCCTGCCTACTGTCTCTACCTCCAGAGGCGTGCTCTGCGCCTCATCCTGGGTGGGTTGCTCCTGGGCTTCGTCGGGTGACTGATGCGGGACTCTCTCCACAACAGGAATCTCCTCCTGCTCCGTATCACCCGAGTGGTCCCCATCGCCACCCTCCCTAGAATCCCCTCCAGAACATGAGCCCGGGGCCGAACCAGAGGGCAGGAGTCTCCCTACACGACAGTATACCCCTCCCCCCTGGAAGATTCCCGTTCATCCCCCTTCCGCTCCTCCCTAGAGAGATTCCTCCTCTTTTTCGATGGGGAGGAGCTCACACTCTGGGGTCACCTGAGCAACCTTCCTCTGCGGCTCCCCCTCCTCCCGCCCGATCCCCACCGCCCCGGCTGGATTATGGGGCTTGCAGACTCCCTAACATGAGGTGACGGGATGGGTGGAACGTACTTGTCTACGGGTGCTTTGTTCTCCAGGTGCTTCACCTTCTTTGCCACCTTGCCCCCCTTCTTTGATCCTCCCCTCTCGGTCCTAAAAGATTTCCCCCTTATCCTTAAACTGTGACCCCTTGTTCTGGACTTCCCCAACATCGGGAACAATCTTCCTGCATCTAGCCTGTCCAACCCCTTAAGAATTTTGTAAGTTTCTATAAGATTTTTATTAAAATATTCTTAATTCTTGGGTTTTGACCCCAATAACCATTCATTGGATTCTTATTGTAGCTACCCTCACATTAAGTACTATAACCGTATCAACACTCACACTCTCCACCCAAAGGAAAATAATCAATAACATAAAGTGTAATACTGATGTGTAATACTGAAGAAATGCTACTGTGTCAAAATTGCATTGTCAAAAAACTGAGGATGGATATTCAACATAATCTTCAAAGAAAAAAACACATTTGTTCCTCAACCAGTAGCTTCAAAATGGATTACTGGCATTTCCCCAGGTTACAAACATCCAATTTATGGGTGCACTACCTATGGATGAGCTTCCGTAATATAATTCAATTCAAAAGCCCGATCAACACACACACTGGCAGAAAAATAGTTCCCCCTCTCCCTCTCCACTTCTAGTAATTGCTCTTTCATATAAATCTTATATGCTTTCGATGATGTTCATTACAATACTGTGGAGGTATGGTTACCTATCCAGTGGTTACGGAAAAATCAGAACTCGTGCTTGATTCAAACCATCATATAACTACTATTTTGGTTCTTTGCTGTGTGCATTTTTGACTGATGCATCTGCATTTTTTATAAGAGCGATCATGTTTCACAAAATACTTAATTGGCCTTGAAAAGTTTTGATATATCAGGAGAAACATGAACTGCAATGTATGGCTGGAAATGCCCTTTTAAAAAATATATATAACACAGAAGGAGATCATTTGGCTCACTGTGTCTGTGCTAGCTTTATAAGAGCCACTCGTCCTAATCCTGCAGCACCAGGTCCCCTGTCCTGGTGGTGCCATCACATCCAAGAACTGTTGAAATTTGGTGAGAGTTAAGCATTCTACAGTTAATAATTTCCACGTACCGATTTAGAGTCATAGAGTCATACAGTGTGGAAACAGGCACTTTGGCCCAATTTGCCCACACCAACCAACATGTCCCACCTGCCTGCGTTTCGCCCATTTCCCTCTAGACCTATCGTATCCATGTACCTGCTTAAATGTTTGTTAAACGTTTTGATAGTACCTGCCTAAACTCCCTCCTCCGGAAGCTCGTTTCATACACCCACAACCCTTTGTGTAAAACAAATACCCCTCGGGTTCCTATTAAATCTTTGCCCCATCGCTCTAAACCTATTCCTCTGATTCTCGATTCCACTACTCTGGGCAAGAGACTGTGCGTCTACCCGATCTATTTCTCTCGTGATTTTGTACACCTCGATAAGATCACCCCTCATCCTCCTGCGCCCCAAGGATTTGTGTAAACATTTGCCTCAATCTTCTGATTTACTTTAATCTGTGCCCAGAGTTATCGCTCTGATAATCGGAAATTGGCATTCACCAGCTACCTCATTATGGTATACGCGACCTCACTGCTCGCCCCACTGTTCAAAAGAAAGCAATACTAGCTTATCCACTCATAGATTTGGTTTTGGTTATAGCACGGAAAATCCAGCATTATAAACTCAATGTAAATAGATCAGGTGCTGAAAACCTGAAGCAAATGTAATAAGTGCTTGGCGTAATAAGCATCAATGTATTGAGCATAGTCCCTTCCTAACAGCTATCATATATTGACAGGAGTTTAAACAGGGGAAACATTTGTTGTACATTTGAAAAAAAAGAGAAAATAAAATACCAGGAAAGCTTATCAAATCAGGCAGCAACCGTGGGGACAGAGGGTCCACGGCTCTTCATTAGCCTACTAATATAATTTGAAGTGCAACGGCGAGAAGAAAACGCCAGAGAGGAATGGAGCAGATCATTTCGGTCACTGAACAGGAGTCTGAGGACATTGCAGAAAATTAAAGAAGCGTGAATAGGTGAGCGAGGGAGGTGGGGGGGGGGGCGTTGGAGAGGTGAGAAACCTGAATGAATTATAATCTGTTCATCAAGAATGACATCGTGACAGGGACGTTTGCACTTAAATTCTCCTCTATCTGCGACTAATCTGCTGGGTTTAAATGTCTTTACCGTGCTCCTTTTCTTCGGAGCAATCTTTACTGGGCTGGCTGGCTGGCTGGCGGGCTGGCGGGCGGAGACAAGCCCTGCCTTTGGCTGGCGTCAAGGAGACAGGGTTGTGGGTTGGTTGTTGGCTGGCGGAGAGCCGCCCGCAGCCTGCAGGATTGGAGGGCGCAGCGGAGAGTAGGCGGGCTAGGGGCGGGGATGCGGCGGGGATGCGGGCTGCCCACTGGTCGTTGCGGTCGTCGCTCAGCCGCTGCGCTGCTATCAAGTTGCAGCGGAGCGGAGAAACGGGAGATCAGGCAGGCTGCAACGCAGGAGCTGAGTTCGTGTAGCTCCAAGTCAGGAGAGAGAGCGCTGAAGGAGCAAAGCGACTTGCTGCCAACTTCATCTGGAGCATGTTCCTACACTCTGCAAAGCACAGCGCCATACGTACCGCCGACTGCCTCTGAAAGAAGAACGTTTGCAAAGAGAAATCAAAGGTGAAGGGGGAAAAAGAAAAAAAATAGCTTGTTTTTTTCCATTAAAAGTGAGCGGGACGCTATTTGCAGTGAACTGCCGTGCAATCAATGCAAATAGATGTGCATTGAATGTGCAGCTCTTTTCTCTGAGCGCATCGCCGTTTAAACTATTGAAATAGACCCTGTTTTTAAAAAAATATTTAAAAAACGAAGCTGTAACATTTTGCAGGGCTGCGAATGCGAATGGGTTATCTTCAATTTGTTGCTTCTGATTGCAGTGCGTGGCATTAGTGATTATTGTAGATTTCAGGCTGCAATGTTGAACTTGTCATGTATAATTACAAACAGCTTTTAATTAGTTTTTTTTCTCTCTCTGCTCTCGCCCCCCTTCCCGATTCTTAAAAAAACCCCAACCCAATTCCGTTAACCGACTGTTCCAGAAGTTGACGGCCTGGGGGGGGCAAGGGAGAGATGCTGGATCCGGGCATGGAGTTGTACCTGGCGGCGGCGGCGGTGCTGGTCGTGTTCGTAGCCCCAGGGCTGGGGCAGGAGAAGGACTACACGGTGCGGGAGGAGCTGCCCGAGAACGTGCTGATCGGCAACTTGGTGCGGGACCTGAACCTCAGCGACGCCAACCTGCCGCTCGTCTTCAAGCTGGTGTACAAGACGGGAGACACGCCGCTGATCCGGGTGGAGGACAGCACGGGCGAGCTCTTCACCACCTCGCACCGCATCGACCGGGAGAAACTCTGCGCCAACATCTACAGCGAGACCCGCTGCTTCTACGAGGTCGAGGTGGCGGTGCTGCCCAACGAGGTGTTCAAGCTGGTCAAGATGCGGTTCCTGATCGAGGACATCAACGACAACGCTCCCCTCTTCCCTTCCACCGTGATCAACATCTCCATCCCCGAGAACACCGTGGTCAATTCGCGCTACTCCATCCCTTCCGCCGTGGACCCCGACGTGGGAATCAACGGCATTCAGCATTACGAGCTGCTGAAGGGGCAAAGTGTCTTCGGGCTGGACATCATCGAAACTCCCGAGGGCGACAAGTGGCCCCAGTTGATCGTCCAGCAGAACTTGGACAGGGAGCAAAAGGACACCTACGTGATGAAGATCAAAGTGGAAGATGGTGGGGTTCCACCAAGGTCGAGCACGGCCATCCTGCAGATCACCGTGACTGATGTTAATGACAATCGCCCAGTTTTTAAGGAGAGTGAAATTGATGTCCACATCCCTGAGAATGCTCCTGTGGGCACCTCTGTGATCCAGCTCCACGCCACCGATGCTGACCTTGGCCCCAACGCTGTTGTCCGCTTCTTCTTCAGCAACCAGGTGTCTGCTTTGGCCAGGAGGCTTTTCACCATTGACAGTGCCACGGGCCTGATCACAGTGAGGCAGCCCCTGGACAGGGAAGAGTTCCCAGTTCACAAGCTGACTGTCCTGGCCAGTGATGGCAGCTCAACCCCATCCAGGGCAGTGGTCACTATTAACATCACGGACGTTAATGATAACGTGCCAACCATCGATACCAGGTACATTATTAACCCCGTCAACGGTACGGTCTTGCTGTCAGAAAATGCACCACTCAATACAAAAATTGCGCTGATCACGGTCACAGACCAAGACTCGGATTTAAATGGGAAATTAACCTGCTTCACTGACCACGATGTTCCATTTCATTTGAAGCCTGTATTTGATAACCAGTTCTTATTAGAAACTGCAGCCCTGCTGGACTATGAGAGCACAAGAGAATACACTATTAAGATAGTGGCATCTGATGCCGGCAAGCCACCGTTAAATCAATCAGCCACTGTGGTGATTAAACTGAAGGACGAGAATGATAACGCTCCTGTTTTTAATCAGCTGGTAATTGGGCTGTCAATCCCTGAAAATAACACCCCCGGTACACAGTTAACAAAAATCAGTGCCACTGATGCGGACAGTGGGAAGAATGCAGAGATCACTTACCTCCTGGGTCCCAATGCCCCATCCATCTTCAGTGTGGATCGGCGAACTGGCATCCTGTCAGCTATGAGAAGATTAGACAGGGAGAAGCAGGACCGCTATGTCTTTACGGTGCTGGCCAGGGACGGAGGCAGGCCCTCTATACAGAGCAATGCTACTGTGATTGTGACTGTGTTGGATCAAAATGACAACAGTCCCTTCCTTCACACACAGTGAATACAATTTCTATGTGCCTGAAAACCTGCCTATGTATGGAACAGTTGGACTTATCACAGTTACTGATGCAGACGCAGGAGGTAATGCAGCTGTTAGTCTTTCCATCCTGAATGATAAAGGCTACTTTATAATTGATCCTACCAGTGGGGTTATCAAACCCAATATTACATTTGATAGGGAGCAGCAAAGTTCTTACACATTTCAAGTCAAAGCTGCTGATGGAGGTAGGCCTCAACGAACTTCAGTGGCCAGAGTGACCATAAATGTTGTTGATGTAAATGATAACAGCCCTGTGTTTGTATATCCACCCTCTAACTTTTCGTATGAACTGGTATCGACTTCTGCTAATCCTGGCTCTGTAGTGGGCAAAGTTTTTGCTATAGACAATGATACAGGGATGAATGCAGAACTTCGCTACAGTATAGTCAGTGGGAATTCCAGAGGGCTCTTTGCCATCGATCCAATGACTGGCAATATTACTTTGCAAGAAAAAGTGACAACAGCAGACCATGGTTTGTACAGGCTGATAGTGAAAGTTATTGATTTGGGGCAGCCAGAATCCTTGCATGCCATGGCACTTGTGCATCTTTTTGTGAATGAAACCGTCAATAATTTTACATTTGTCCAAGACCTGGTGCGAAAGAGCATGGAGACACCTTTGGATAAGAATGTTGGGGGCAGTCAGATGACCCCTCAGACCAATGATTACATTAAGATTGTTATCGCCATCATAGCTGGGACCATGACCGTCATTCTTGTTATTTTTGTTACTGCTTTGGTTCGATGCCGCCACACGCCAAGACACAAAGCTGTGCAAAAGGGGAAACAGAGTGGGGAGTGGGTTTCACCCAATCAGGAAAACAGGCAGACTAAGAAAAAGAAGCGAAAGAAGAAGAGGTCTCCAAAGAACCTTCTTCTGAATTTTGTTACAATTGAGGAGTCTAAACCAGATGACCCAGCCCATGAGCACATCAATGGTACCTTAGATCTTCCGGTGGAATTGGAGGATCAGACTATGGGGAAGTATAACTGGGCCACAACACCTACCACTTTCAAACCTGATAGTCCAGATCTTGGAAAACACTATAAGTCGGCCTCGCCCCAGCCCTCCTTTCAAATCAAACCTGAGACTCCAGTGCCAGTGAAGAAACACCACGTCATCCAAGAGTTACCGCTGGATAACACGTTTGTGGTTGGCTGCGACTCCCTGTCCAAGTGTTCTTCGAGCAGTTCTGACCCTTACAGCGTTTCAGAGTGCAGTTGTCAGGGTGGCTTCAAGACTGCAGGGCCAATCCACACCAGACAGGTAATGCAGAGATTCTAACTGGCCCTCACAGAAAGATCTTGTCTTGAAGATTAAAAGCCTGAATTGCCATGCATGGCTGAGGCATTGAAATGTAAACAGCTTGTGATTCGGAGAGAGAAATTAGAATGAAATGGCATTTAGCTGGTGGTGACGCTAAGTTGTGTTTTGACAATATGGTCTCTAGGTGGCACTGTAGTACTTCCTTGGGTGTACAGAAAGCTGCAGCAGTTATGAAGAGAAGGGCACTGCGCGTTGCTGTGGAGTAGCAAGCACAGGAATCCTGAGATGCGTAGTGCAGGTGCAATGTGAGGCTGTACAAAATCGATCATTTGGTTTCTGTTCAGAGACGTTGGCACCAGCAGTGAGGAAGGGAGGAACAGACCACACATTACACAGCAAAACAGTACCCCATTATACCGAAGAACAAAGACAGTAATATATTAAAACAAAATTGTAATAAAACTGCTGTGACTTGACCATTGCCTTTCTGTTAAATGAATATGCTTCTGTAAGGAATGTTCTGTAATTTCTAATACGGAGATCTGCAGAGAGGAGGGCAAAAGAGCAGCGTCTCGAATGTTTATTAGAATAAGTAAATGGAAGATCTTAACTGCTCAAACCTTGGAATGTCAGAATTGCAAAAGCATGATTATTTGAGTTTTGATATTATTAATGTCACTGTCACCCTGCTTGCATGTGAGAGCCTGGCGACTTAAATTGTCTATTTTTGAAAAAAAAGTGTTGAACATGCACGACAAATCACATGGTCAGCAGGCAATATTATGTATTGTTGATGTCTTAAGAAATTGACACCGAGTTTATGGAGCCAGGCCTCTGGATCCTTACTGGGAATGCATTTTCATTCATCCTGTGCCATTCCAAAATGCATACAATTTGTGAGGAAGAGCAAGGGTAATTACAAACTGGGGAGTGGCTGGTAAGATTGAAAATTGTACCTGCACTAAAAAGTGTTGAAGTACCAGGGTGGAGAGAGCAAAGGTGGCACGGGTGCTTTCAAAGCTTTCTGAAGGACAGATGTACTGGGGGAGGATGTATTTGAAAATCTTTCATGGTGACAAAATTACTCAAAATAATATGCAAATGAAACAGTTGCAGAACAATGTGTGCTATAGAACATTGTATGTTTAATGTGGCTCTCTAAATCTTCATTATTCTTTCCTATCCTGAATTCCTTTGAGACCAGTTTAACACTGGGAAGCAAAGGGAATCATAGCTGGAGCCAAAAAGCTACCAGCTATATATGACTCAATTAATTATTCAACTGCTTGGAGGACAATTGCATGTACTATTTGTCTGAAGTATTTCCCTGTGAGTAGCTTTTGTTTTTTGGCCAACACAAATTATATCCAATCACAAACCTGTTTAATTTGCAGTGATGGGCTGCTAAAATGGGTAATTTATGAGCAACTGGTCGTGATTTGAAGAAGAATTCTGCTCCAGGAATTAGATACTCATTTGGAGCCTATTCATCCATCAATATGTTTGTCTCTTGGTACTAATAAACACTTAATTTGAAGTTAACAATTAGTCTGTGGCTCTTCCATCCATGTGAATTTTAAACTACTAATTTGCCTTCCTTCTCTGGAATCTTTGCAAAATGTTCACCCAAAGAGGTTGGACCAATTTATTAAGCCACTAGGAGTCAGTAGTTAGTTCTACCAGCTTGAAAGATTAGATTGTGGTTTTCTAGGAGATTGGCTGCACAGTAAGCACGGCTACAACCTGGTTTCACAGGGAACTTGCAATGAAACTGCTGCACCAGCCTGCCTCCCCACATCTGTGTGTTTGTATTACAGCATGCACACGGTCGTCCACACTGACTTTAAAGCCAATCATTTTGCACTTACCCAGGGAATGTTGTGTTTATAAAGTTATTTGGTGGCAGGGTGACTGGTGGTGCTGAGGGGAGAGCTGATTACTTCTCAGATATTTTCTGCAGGTCATCCTTGCATGGAGGCCCCATGCTATTTTTTGCTATTTAGGAGAGAACTCTAAAAACATAGACATGTGCACTTTAAAGTAAAGCATAATATGAATATATTATGAAATTAAAAAAATTACCATGCCTTGTTCCCCCAACTCAGTTATTGACATGACACATAGGCTATCCTGTAATTAAGGATACAATATATGATTTAACATGAGACATATGTCCCTTGTAATTCAAGGTAACAATGGTTGTGCATTGTGGATGCTGTTGGCCAGGCGGATAAGATGCATCTGTTGCTGTTGCCCAGTTTGAAGAACCAAAGTGTTCAGTTCATTTCTATTTTTGTGTCTTATTGTTACAATATTTTAAGAGTTAATATTAGACTTTATTATATCTCAAGTAAATAGTTTTATTCTTTTGAATCATTACAATGATCGAAGAATGATAAGTGGGAGTAACAGAACAGGCTTGTTTTATGATTCTTAATAACATCCATGGTTAAATCCAGGATGCCATTTCCAGGCTCTGTATTATTTCTTTCTATGATATTCCACACGGATCTGTGGTAGTACAGATGTTTTATCTGCAACTGTAAATCAAATAAGCACAAAGCATGCAATAAATCAAATGGAGCTGAAAGGTGTAGAGGTTTTGCAAGAAATGTTCTTTTCAGAGCTGGCAGATTCTACTCGGGTCATTTAATTTTGTTCACAGAAATGTTATGGCTTTATAATAAGATTATAGAATAAGTACAACGTGTCTCTCATTTGAAGTATCAGTGTTTAGCAGCACATGTTTAATGTGGCTCTCTAAATGAGAGAGTGAGTGAGTGACTTCCATTTGCTGCAACTGATAACACCATGCAAGTGACCGAAGGGGGGAAACCAGTCAGTGTTAGACCTAAATATGCGAGGCAGTGCTTGTTTATTTTGAAATAAGCTGTTCACTGTGGGTTAATGTTCTTTCTCAATGTACATCATAGTGTCTTGATATTAAATTGATTGCAGTGGAACTTCATTATTACAAACTCATCTTTCTTTCAAAGAGATAAATCCCAGCCTATGAATTGTATGCCCTTGGCAATTTATTGCACCAGGAAGATCAGAGTATGATCTGTTGCTGCAGCACAGACTCTAATCCCAAAGTCTGTTTTTCTGGAAAAGGGGTTACATTGCTCTAACAGTCGATCTTTTACACCTCTACTATGAATGCGAGCAATTCATAAATCTCTAAATTCGTATCTCTAAACTAAACTAAAACAAATTCAGTAATTTGCTGTAATAAAGTGTGAATACATGCCCCTCACTTGGGTGATCAAACTTGACCATAATACTCTTAGCCCTTGAGTATCATGGGAACTTGACAAGGTGCTTGAAGGCAACAATTTGTGTATGGTGCTTGGAATATCATATGATTCACCAGTAAAGAGCACAAAAATAGACGATAAATTGATCCTTTAACTGTACACTTTGTTTTAACCCTAGTCATTGTGGAAAATACACAACGCCCAAATTGATGCAGAATGAGATAGTCAAAATAGTACTTTACTATAGTTTGAGTTTGTAATAATAAGGTTTGACTGCACACATGCAAAAGTTTGTAAAACGTGCAACAATTTGCACACTTGTGTTCGTTAATTTTTCAATTTCAAGTAAGCTACTTGCAGTTGTACTTATTAAAAGCAATAGTTAAATTCACTTATACAAAGTGCAATGCGGTGTAAAGCAGCTCCATCTCTTTCTTAGTGGTAGACGTACCATTTTTCATTTAAATTAAAATTCATCTTGATATTTATACATAATCTGTATTTTTGGTATGGCCTGTGTATTTCATTTTGTATACATGTGTTTAATGTGCAAAACTCATTTCTTCATTAAACTTTTTTTGCATTACACTAACGCACGAGCAGAATTTTTGGTCTTTCGAGTCTAAGGTTTGTTCCGTTTAGTTCTTTAAATCAACTTGTATTTTACAGTCCTCCATGTCAATAATTGAACCACTCCGAACAAGGAATAACATTTCCATGTGCAAAGAGTTGACGTGTGACCCTTGACAGTTAGCAGCTGACATTGGAATGCATCAATGTGCTTGCATTCATTTACACTTTGGGCATACAGGGGTACTCTCACCAGACACAGGCATGTAACAACTGAAATTTTACCTCATCTTGCCAGGGCGTTTGGCCTAAATGTGATGAGATGGATGAATATTCATAACGTTTTTGAGCCTGTCCCATTAATTACACCCCGTGTGTGTGTGTGTGTGTTCCTTTCATCGGAAGTTTCCTTATGCCACTTTCCTAGGGATAATATTGCCCCGTTTAACTTTGAGAAGTTGAGAGCCAATGACCAAACCAGCTACAATTAGCTTGTTGTTAATTAGGATTAAACTTTAACTCTCCATGGAATAATCAGCAGGTTAAACTTAGTGAGCCATTAACAGCAGCTCATATTTTATTTTCTTTATTAAGATATATGGGAGGAATCCAGCTATTCTCAGAAATAGATTTTTTAAATTTTTAGGGCAAGTGATGATTTAACAATTTGCGCCCATATGCACAGGGCCAATTCATGCTGTTGCATCTTGCACTTGCTGAAGAATAATTTAGCACTCTTCAGTACTTTGCCCTAAGCTCGGTGTTCATGGTCTGTCTTGCATGAAAGGGCTCCATGTGTCCAGGCAAGATGACCCGACCAAATGCTGTGATCATTGATAATATGCAAGCATTTTTCAAGATGTAATTTCTGGATATTGAATAGAAAAGAAAGTACAACTTTTTTTCTCTTCCGTACCTTGGATGGAATAAATGCAGAGTGTACCCAGTTATCTTAGTACAGAGCAAATGTTCAATGTGGCATTTGTCTTGCCCATGGATGGGACCTTTTGCCCAATTTCTAATGCAATGAACAACTCTAAAAATCGTTATCTAATAAATAAATGCAACTGACTACAGCAGTCAAGATCTCTTCAATCACATTCTATGATATACACCAGCCCAGGTTCCAGAAACCTGGAGAATCATGTTTTTATACAATGGATTCATGATAGTGCCACTTAAACTTGAGTATGTGTTGCTTTGTTTAAGTATCAAAGCTGATCCACACAGTTGCACCCTGATGCACCTGCAGGATGGGCTTCCCAGGATGAGTATAAAAGTTGTGTACAGATTATCATGGCTTGAATAATGTGCCAGAGTACAAATCAGCCAGGGATACACCATTACTAAATCGTCTTAATTAACTTTATTACTGGGGAAAACCAGATCAATTTTAAACATCACTCATAATTAAATTTATTACGGGCATGCCTACTACATTTCAATCCATACATCAGCTATTAAGTCACAAGAGTCATCTTTTTCCATTCAGAATGGTTGTCACTACACAAGCAGAATGGTTGAAGAGCATTCTGATGGAACCAAATCAAGTATTACTTTCTGCTATTTTTAGATGACAAGATGCCTTCTAAGAGCAGCATCTGTTTTCCATTTGTCCTCCTTGGAGTTATACTTAATGAATAATCTGCAAATGTGCAGCTTCATAAAAACTTACCGTACTTCCCCCCCACCCCCCACAGGCCGAGCTGTTATTTACTGCCATGACTTAGTATTTTCCATGTCTAGTGACAGACAATTTGTTTTGAGATGCTGAATATTTTCCCTGGTTGAAGAATTAACTGGCTTCATTTGAACATTTCTCCATTAAAATAATGACAGCACTTCAGAAGTAATTTATTGGTCATGCAGAGCTTTGAGACATACTAAAGAAACATTAAGGTGTTATATTGATGTAAGTCGTTCTTTTTCTGTCACTTGACTAAATAATTGCAAGGGACTGAAAATAAAATGGGAAGTAGGGATAGTGTGCTGATTAATTTTACTTAATTTGAGAAAAATTACTTTGCTCCCATATATAGCATTTTATCAGTATTAATTTGATGTTTGAGCCAGCTGGTTGGCCTTTTTGTGGATACGTTATACTGCCTAATTATGTTTAATTTTGAATTTGTATGCTCATGGTAGAGGTCACTTTGTTATTGTGTAGTAATCAGGGACAGAACCCACGCTAGTGAAGAAGACAGCAGCCGTGAAGAGATGTGACGAGTACTATTATAAATTAGCAACCACAATAAATTGGAATGTCAGGTCGGATGGGAGGCAGTTGGTAGGGTCCACAATAGCACAAGACCACGTGCCTGAATATCATACTTGGGTGTTAATTTGCACAAAGAATAGAATACATTTTTATTTCTAATGGAACAACAAAGCACAAGCAATTAATGATTATAAATTGAAATTCCTGCTTTTTTTTAAAACCCCAGGTATTTTACACCTTTCAAAATCTCATGCATTGACAAAGCATTTCACACTTAGATATGGGTGTCACATATTATGGGGAGAAGGCAGGAGAATGGGGTTTGGAGGGAGACATAGATCAGCCATGATTGAATGGTGGAGTAGACTTGATGGGTCAAATGGCCTAATTCGACTCCTATTGCTTATGACCCCATGACACTCAAAAAAGGGCTTTTAGATGAAGATTTCAGCATCTCCAGATTTTGGAGGGGGAGCGGGAGGAGGGATTTGCACTTAGTTGACGATCTGTTAATTGTCATGAAGGAAACACAATATTCAACACCGACAGTAAATACTTAAATGAGTAAACTATCCCTTTTTGATGATTGGTTAGATATTAAAGAGGAAATGTGAGAATGTTACTACCCAATTTTGAATAGAGTTGTAGGATCTAAAATTACCTTAATTTAGTGTCGTTTGAAATATGGCAGTAATCATGCACCACTCGCACACTATTTAAAAATAGTAAGCAGCTGCACTAAAAAGTATAATCTGTACAAATACTGACGACACCCAAGTAATTTGGCCAGTTTCATTAAGACCATCGTGCACCATGACTTATTTTTCCCCCAAAAAGTATGGTATTCCTAGTGCTGCTGTGGTGAATCCAACAAATTGGAATTGCTAATTGTTGGGGCATTTGTATTGGGGGTACAATGCAGCCTAATATAAAAGCAGTTCTCATTGTCACAATATACTACAAATCTATATTTCTCCAGTCTAATTCATCTTTCATCTACAGTATTATAAAATCTACAGCATAGGTTCAGTTATGTCATCCTAAAAACAGTCAGATAAATTTAAGTGATTTAGACAGAAAACGAGCAATTTTTTTTCAAAGATCTTTACTCGTCTGATTCATACGTTTGTGATTCCCCTGACACCAGCGGCCTGTCTCACTTTGTGATTTTCTTTGGCGACTGCGCGCGTCAGTGACTGGCCCCCGTAAAACAGTCAAGTTGTACGACATACACACTCACGTATGCTGTCCTGCGGGTGACGCCCGGTTAGGGCTAGGGTTAAGGTTAGGGACCACAGATGGGCTGTAAAATATTCTTCCTTCAATGCATGGATTTTAAACATGAATATATTAAAATTAATACAATAAAATCATTTGTGCAAATGAAAAGATGTCCGAGTCGTTCAGTTTTGTTTACAGATGTATTGGTCCGCTTCCAGATCCAATTACCGTCTCTAACTTTTCACGGATGGATTCAGTGAGTAGACTGAACTCCCCTCTCCCCTCCACCCCCCTCTTCCCCCCCTCCCGCCCCATCCCTCCTTCTCCACCCCTTCTACCCTTCTTCCCTTCCCCCCTCTTCCTCCCTTCTCCCCGCTCCACTCCTCTCCCCCTTCTCCACTTCTCCCCCCCTCCACTCACATCCCCTTCTCCCCCTCTCCCTCCCTTCTCCCATTCTCCAACCCCCCTCCGCCCACTTTCCCCGAGGCCCCCCATTTGTGGGCCCAGCCTGCGACCAGCGACCCCCGCACACTATCCCACACACGCTAGGGACAATTTATACAAACCTGTGCGCCTTTGGAGTGCAGGAGGAAACCCTAACTCTAGGTTGATAGGTATAAGTATTGGTATAAGTGTAAATTGTCCCTAGCGTGTGTGGGATAGTGTGCAGATGATCGCTGGTCTGTTCGGACTCGGTGGGCCGAAGGGTACTGTATAGCTGAACTAAATGTGACACAGGGGCCCCAGGGGTTGGACTCGAATCCCCAATGTTCTGCATGGGAACTAAACTGTTGGCCACGAGTTGGCCCAGAGGCAGATCTCTCTTCCAATGGTCTCTCCAAACCCCTAGGGGCAGCTGGCTTTTCAACTGGGTACAGGCAATGTTGTCAATGTACCAGTGCCACCCAGCCACTGAGTCTAAATACCCACCACCCATTTTGAAGCTAGGCGAGAGGGTGGGGGGTGTCGCCCAAGTGGGACAGGTCCTTAAGTGTTATGGGGTGTGGCACAGATTATGTGACTGGTTAACCTAATCCTATTTTTACCCTAATTAAATCAATGCATTTATCAGCGGCACAGTGGCACATTTGGTAGAGTTGCTGCCTCACAGCGTCAGAGGCTCTGGTTCGATGCACCCCACTGGTGTTATCTGTGTGGAGATCGCACGTTCTCCCTGTGACCTTGTGCGTTTCCTCCAGGTGCTCCGGTTTCCTCCCACATCCCAGAGACGTGTGTGTTTGTAGGTTAATTGGCCCTCTGTAAATTGGCCCTGGTGTATAGGGATTAGATGAGAAAGTGAGATAACATAGATGTAGTGGAACAGATGATCGATGGTCGACGTGGACTCGGTGAGCCGAAGGACCTGTTTCCACACTGTATCTAGAGACTAAATTAAACTAAACTTGGCAGGTCACTGGATAGGGATCAGCAGTTGGCATCCTTGCGATATTACCCTTATCAACACAGACAATTAATTGTACTGTTCCTCCTGCCAGTCTGTTCTGACCTGAAAACGGCCCTGACCCAAAGCTTAACCTTGATCCTTTTATAAAAAGGAATTTGTTTAATTCCTGCCAAAGTAATTCTTCCCTCATGACACATCTGGCATTGCCACGCACTGCCTTTATCAATTTAGCCGGGAGTTGTTGTATCTGGTGTGGAATATGTAAAATGATGGGAAGGAGTTAACAAGAATTTCCTACGGGGCAAACTTCTACTAAAAATCTTGAAAGTTTACTTCGAACAGACCTAAAAATAAATATTACTAGAGATGAAAATTGTATGCATTTGGAACACATTTCTCTATTGCTTAAAGTAGATAATGAGTTTTGTGGCGGATTGTCTAACACTCCTATTAAAACTGGGCAGCAAAATGAAAGCAGCAACATTAAGTGTTTGCCCGCTCGTGTTACCAGCAGTAGAGTCTTTTGACTTTGGGTAGCACGTGCAATTTAGGTTAATGTTTGAGATGAGGAAACTGACAGGCTGGATAAGTTTTTGCTGGGAGCAATGTGTAAAACTAGGCTCGCTAATTCCCTTTAGATGAACCTGGCAATGGAATGAACTGCAGAACAAGCTTGGCAGCCTAAAGCTTGAAAATTGTGGGTGCCAATCTCAAACCAGCATGAAAATATATTGCTCCAGGGATAGGTTTCATGCCAGTGTGGATTTAGAGGAACGTCATGATAGCCCCTTAGTTTATTGCGGGTTTTTTGAAAAAAATGTCACTGCATGCAACGTGCAATGATGTTTGTCTCTTTAAAGTCGACTAAATGTGATGTGATGTTCTGTAATGTACAGCAGAATGTAAGACAGGCAATTAGACTTCGATTTAAACCAGCATCTGCAGTTCTTTCCTACACAATTAGACATGAATGTCAGGTCTTCATTCAAACTGCTATCCTAGTCTTGGTTGCATTTAGGACAGTAAATTTTGCATGGAATGCATTAAATAGCAATGCTGTGTGAATATTTGTTTGTTTTGGAAAGTAAATTTTCAACATTTTCATATGAAGTCATTAATGCAATTCATCTAAACCATAAATCATCTCAGTCAATACTATATAGGGTTAGAAAGTTTCCAACTACATTTTGTCAGAATAAACCCAAAAGCGCTGACCATCAAATTCAACGTGATTGTAATGGTCACTGAAAATATATGAATGAAATAAACAGCTTAGATCACTCATTTATATGAAACTGAACCTTGTGTTGATCTTAATTACAGTGTGGTCCCGCATCATGGGAGTTTTGGTAACGGAAATTCACAAATCACTACAAAATTGGAGCTAGGGAATACAAATTTGGTCTTTCGGCATTTATGTGAGGGAAAAAAGTGAACTAAACAAAAATAAATGACAAATTTTGCCCGTTTTTGTCACGCTCACACTGTAGAAAGCTCAATTCTGTCGGTTTTCTAAGTACATCCCCTCTGTAACATGGGGCTGTACTTCGTCCAGATCACTAGTGCCTGTGTGATACTTCATATAGAACAAAGCATCATGTTTTTTTATCTTTGTGAGTAATACAGCTGATTTGTGTTTTCAGCTTTTAATAAAGAAAACTATGTAAATGGAAAGACACCACGCATGGTACAGGTGCAAACACGCTTTGAAATAAATGCCTTGAACATTGCACAGATGACACTAAAGCAGTCATAACTGCAGATTCTAAAATAATTTAAAACTGTGTTGGGCTTCTTAATTTAAATATATATAAGCAATACTTAAAATATCAAACATGGAGATATACACAAGGGACGGTTCCTGGCTTCAAATCCAATAATAATAATAATAATAGATTTTATTTATATAGCGCTTTTCAGGACTCAAAGTCGCTTTAGTCACTGATACACTTGGTCCCAGTCAGTACGACACCAGCAGTAACAAACAGCTCCTGACCTGGTGGGAGAATCATTGACCAGGTTTGCCACTCCTGCTGTGCCTGTTGAAATTGCATATTGACCAAGGACAGGCACAATACTGGATGAGTTATTCCGTTGTCTTCTGATTATACCACTAGAGTGAGTTCCCAGAGGAATTTTATAATCTATTAATAAAATTGGTGGCATTTTCTTACCTTACTATTTCTTCTATCATATCCTATTTAAAAAAAATATATTGTGTGCTTGTATGTGGGTGTTAGTGTTAGTTCTTCTGTGCTTCCAAGTGACTATTTTGCATTTGCAAATTCGAATAGTGAGGCCCTTCAGTACCTGGGACGTAGCAGGCAAACCTCAAGTCAAGTCAAGAGAGTTTATTGTCATGTGTCCCAGATAGGACAATAAAATTCTTGCTTGCTGCAGCACAAGAGATTATTGTAAGCATAAATACAGAAGTTCAGTGCGTCTATATAGCATAGAACATATATATATACACATAAATAAACAGATGAAGTGCAATAGGCTGTTATAGTTCAGAGTTTGTTTGATGGCGAGTTTAATAGCCTGATGGCTGTGGGGAAGAAGCGGTTCCTGAACCTGGATGTACCAGATTTCAGGCTCCTGTACCTTCTACCTGATGGCAGCGGAGAGATGAGTGTGTGGCCAGGATGGTGTGGGTCCTTGATGATGTTGGCAGCCTTTTTAAGGCAGTGACTGCGATAGATCCCTTCGATACCTGATCCTATATTCAACAAAGAATATAGGAATATTAAATCTGATTATTTTGTCTTCACTCAGTAAAAACTGGATTACTACTTGTTTATCCTCTTACTGTCCCAGTTGCAATCAAGTAACTTAACTAGTGCAAGGAATCGTTCACGATTTTGTAGATTCATGTTATTTATTATCTAATCATATTTGATCAATCCATTCACCAGCATATCTTTCCAAATGCACATGAATGAAAATAAATTATTATGATTCACTAATTGTAAATTCAGAATGCAGGACAGTGAAGCTAGTTAAAGAAAAACACATACGTAGACTGTTTTGGTATTTTCTGATAACAAAAAAAAAGTAGCCATTGAAGAATGAGCTTTAGTTAGCTAAGTGGAAATTTTTAGTTTTATCTGTGACAGACAAGCTTGGATGAACTGACATACCATCAATTTGACAGTTTTGTAACTAAATATCTACAAATGTTATTTTAAATGTCGTGACTTTTATTGGAGTAGAGTAAAACAGTGCTTATAATAGAAATTACCATTCTCAGATAGACAGTGGTGTTTACGTTTTGGTAAACATGTTCATGATCGTTAAAGTGAAAATTAACGTATGTGCCCATTGTTTCCATTTAAAATAGAGTTAGCTAAGATACAACAGTGTTATATTTCCCTCGGGGTTCTCCCAAACATCCATAGCCCAAAATGTAAGAACTTCAAAAAAGGAGGTAAGAGTAGCTATTTAGTCCCTCATATCTGCTCTGCCAGCCAATAACATCTTGGCTGATCTTTTACCTTAGAGCCTTTTTCCTGCACAAACCCAAGATCCCTTCACTCCCTTAATACCTAAAAACTTAATATTTATCTCTGCCGTAAATATACTCGGCATCTGGCCCCCCTACACTGCTGAATAGAAAATTCCAAACATTCATTAGCCTCTAGAAGACAATTCTTCTGATCTCTGTCCTGAGGTGGCTCAAAGGGACAGTCAATAGAGCAGCCCACTCACAACACCAGAGGATTCAATCCTGACCTCAGGTGCCGTCGGTCTGTAATTTGCGTGGGTTTACTCCAGATGTTTTGGTTATCCCCACCGTATCCCAAAGATTGGCTGGTTGGTAGGTTAATTCCTCACTGTAAATTTTCCCTAGTGTGTAGGTGAGTGTTAGTTAGAATCTGGCAGAGTTGATCAGATTGTAGGGAGAATAAGAAAGTGGAATTAATGTAGGATAAGTGTAAATGACAGGTTAATGGTCGCTGCGGACTTGGTGTCCTGAAGGGCCTGTTTCTGTACTGTATCCTTATATAACTATGACTCTCTCTGCAGATACTCTGGAGAAAAATGTCATTGGTTCACATGTACCTCTTTACCAGAATACACCACTTATATTGTATCCTGGGAAAGATTATAGAAAGAAAATGTTGTATTTCCCGGTACAAATTATGGATTAAGTTGCAGAATTTTGGTGTCATTTTTCTAAAGGTGAATAGGTTAGTCATGCTGAGCAGAGATTTTGAGGATAAGCGCTGTCTACATCAATAAAATTATATTGCATGTTTGATAATGTGGATAAATAACATTCTTTTTTTTATGGCATTTATACATAAAATGAACAAAATTAAGTACCTCAGTTCAATTTAATTTGTCAACAGACCTGGCACTTCAGCTGCAGAGGCGAATATATTGATTTCACAAAGTTTAATACTTTTATGTTTGATGTGAAAGTTGCAGCCTCTGATTATAATATAGCATGATCAATGGATCCCTTTTCTTTTTAATACCAATGTCCATTCCTACTATCTTCCATAACCCCTGCATTGATACCTTTTCAAAAAACAATATCAAAGTTGAGAGATTACTGTCAGCTAATTTAGTGAGTAGTTGTATTCCATACCAAGACACGGTGAGTGTGTGTCGACTTTACTGCCCATTACCATACTGACCTGCTTGTTGTGAGACTACTTTTTACTGAGACTGAAAGAGATAGAAAATCATTAGTTAGGTTCAGATTGTACTCGGAGTTGTGTGAGCTAAAATGCTGTTACAAAGTCGATGAGCTTCACACTAATAAACATGAAGATTGTTTTTTTTGGTGTATGGAAATGGATGTAACTGGATACTAATATCTGAGAGTATTTTCTGTTAGCGTACAGAAAGAGATGAACTGTAATCAGTGAAAAGAAAAAAACAACACTTGCCTATTGTACAGGAACAGTATAATTTCTACTGGCTTATCACATGATTGCCTTGTGGTACAGAAATACTGCTGAGGTCTTGAAAAAATTAAAAACTGTTCAGGCTAAATCAAATGGATTCCTCCCTGATGCTGCAAATCTGGTCAAAACTGTAAAACCTGTTCTGAAGGGCGAATCTGCAATGTGAATCCCTGGATAAAGGTACATCCCTTTGGGTGTTACTTTCAAGAATGATTTCATTATCATTTGTAAGATAAATGCCACCCTGATATGCCATTTGCCTGTCTTCTTTGATCTGTAGCACGCACTTGCAGACTACTAGGGAAAGCCGTAGTGCTGAGATCAAGACTTCAGTACTGTCATGCCTCTGACTGGAATTCCTAAGCTGCTAAAGTCTGCATTAATGCAGATACAACATTCCTCAGGAGTGGCACTTGGAATGAACTTGGCCTTGTCAGTCAGTGTAGGCATGTAACGTTCTGACATTTTGGGCTGGTTTGAGCCCTTTGTTTTTTTTTTAAGGACGAGCAGGATAAAATATAAGCAGCAATCCAGGGAGTATTTGTCGACTCCAAGGCTTTTACGCAGTTTGTGCTCTATTTTGAGTTTACATCCCCGGAGACTATACAATACCTTGACGTGCTTTAGAGAGTTGTGCTTCAAATACCAAATTACAATAGATATAAAAAATTAATTAAAAGTTTCAGCTTTGAAAGTATCAGCCAATGCGATCCAGAAAAACATAGCTTAAGGGAGATACTTTCATGAGAAAATATTATTTAATTTTCTGCTGATTCCATTCATTGGATCGTGAGATTTATTCTTTGATTTTGCCAGACCAGAAAAGCAAAGGTTGTGCTGCAGAATTCTCACGAGTACTTTACACTTCAGCAATCTTAATAGAGCATGACAGGAAATGGATGCTGAGGATAGGGTGGGAAGGAGGTTGGTGTGTGTGCGCTTCCATATCCCCTGATAATGTCTAGTACAATCTGTCTGCTCCATATGCATATTTAATTAGCAATAATGCACTTGCAATTTGGCAATTATGAAAAATACGCAGCCGTATACGTTTTAATCAAGTGCAACCCAAACTATACCAATGGAATTAAGCTCCATAATGACTTGTCTGGACTTTTTGGTATCTTTTTGGCTGGACTATTGTCTCCAATTGCTTTTTTCCCCCTATTCTTCCTGTGTCAACTAAAAATGATGGTAGCATATGCCGTGCTAATGCCCATTGAAGTAATAAAGAATAGGCAGATTGTCACTCCTAACAGCGATTTGATTCTACTGCTGTTGATGCCACTGCTGTTAAATGATGACTTCGCAAAGTAGCTAACATGATGCATTCAACAAGCGGAGAGAAGAGCCAGTCTTTTGCAACAGGTTTCTTGGTGAATCATGGGGAGAAGTAGTGCTGTTTGGTATTTTCAGAAATGCTTCAGGAAATTTTAAACATGACTGTAGTTAGACCTTTAAACATTAGGAAATGTTTGACATTTCTTCACTTCTTCATGGGAGAGCAGAACAGAATCAGTGGGATATTGGGCATCTTTTCCATGCTGGGAATATATGGACTGTATACGCATCACCTTGAGGGTGACACATGAGAATTATGACATGTTTAGAAATTTCTAGGGATTTTACTTATTTGTAGACTCAGCTGATCTGTAGCTCATAAGTCAGGAAGTAACCAGACATTGTGTTAAAGAAGGAACTGCAGATGCTGGAAAATCAAAGGTACACAAAAATGCTGGAGAAACTCAGCGGGTGCAGCAGCATCTATGGAGCGAAGGAAATAGGCAACGTTTCGGGCCGAAACCCTTCTTCAGACTGATAGGGGATGGGGAGAAGAAAGGAAAAAAGGAAAAAGGCAGAGGAGGAGCCTGAGGGCTGGGGGAGGGGAGGAGACAACCAGAGGTCTGATAAAGGGGAGGGGGCAGCAAGGGCTAGCAGAATTGGGAGAATTCAATGTTCAACCCCCAGGATGTAGACTGCCCAAGCGGAATATGAGGTGCATTTCCTCCAATTTACGGTGTTGCTCGCTGTGGCCATGGAGGAGACCCAGGACAGAGAGGTCAGATACGGAATGGGAGGGGGAGTTGAAGTGCTGAGCCACCGGGAGGTCAAGTTGGTTATTGCGGACCGACCGGAGGTGTTCGGCGAAACGATCGCCAAGCCTCCGCTTGGTCTCACCGATGTAGATCAGCTGGCATCTAGAGCAGCGGATGCAATAGATGAGGTTGGAGGAGATGCAGGTGAACCTCTGTCGCACCTGGAACGACTGCTTGGGTCCTTGAATGGAGTCGATCATTTTGTCAAATCTGTGCCTTTGAGCTTTGGCAACAGGTTGAAAAGTGACAGTTTCTAACATGGGCTAATCTTTGATTAGCTGGTCATTGGCTCCAATCTGAGACCCATACATGACACAATGAGAAATGGAGAATGACAAACTGTGCCTTGCAGCCTAACTCAGTACGTGAATGTCCTGAACCAATGTGTCTGTTGCTTGGACTGTTTGGGCACTTTGGAGTGTACTACAGAGTCAGTGTCTAAACTTGTGGTTGCCAATTGTACCTTCCGTCACCTTTCATCGATACAGGCTCCAGCACCTGCCTGTTAGCAGGAGCAAGAGGAGATGTAGAGTGGAAGATTTTAATATCAACCTCAGTACAGATCTCACTGAGGAAGAACCCGCTCATTATCATGTGTAGGAAATAACTGCTGATGCTGGTTTAATTCGAAGGCAGACACAAAATGCTGGAGTAACTCAGAGGGTCAGGCAGCATGTCTGGAGAGAAGGAATAGGAGTCTGAAGAAGGGTCTTGACCTGAAACGTCACCCATTCCTTCTTTCCAGAGATGCTGTCTGACCCGCTGATTTACTCCAGCATTTTGTGTCTACCCGTTGTGCTCACTATCATTGTGGTCATAATTAAGTGGAAAGTAATGGGTGTAAAAAACCTAAATTACGTATAGCAAACCCAGTACATGTTTAATAAAATACCTTTGGTCAATAAACGTCAGGAAGAGTGGATACTTGTGTCTCAGGGACAATGATTTTGATGAAGGTTCGGCACATATCCACCAATCTCTCTTTTTTCTTTCATAATCTCAAAGACTGCTTTGGACCTTAGCAAGCAGTTATTTTTACTTCAACATCCTCTTTAATCATTTGGAAACCAATTTGGCTCTATGATGTTCGCTGTTTAATGACTGCTGAGTATTCAGTTAGCCAGTTGCTTTTCTGTACAGTTGAATAAATGAATGTGACAGATGCAGGTGTGGGCTGTTGGTGACAGTGGGTGAGGGGATGGGGGATGGAGTTCAGATTGCCTATGCACAAAGAAGTGTACTAATCGTTGGTACTGCTGGAGTAATCTCAGAACACTTTCCCTTTTCTGAGGTTTTATTCTACAACAGCAGACGCATTTGCTTTTTAAAAGCATGCACACAAACACTGCTGTTGTATCATTCACGGCTGATGATGGGTTTACTCCCGACTGTGTGCATTCCTCTAGGGCAGGGTGGTTTTGCATCCTAATGGTGGAAAGGTTTGGTGAGTCAGCCCTCCTGACCTAGCTCCATGGGAACTCTGGAGATGCAAGAGAATGCAGATGTCGGAATCTGGAGCAACAAGCAATATGCTGGATGAAAACAAAGTACTGAGGTAACTCAACAGGTTAGGCAGCATCTGTGAAGGATGTAGATAGACTGAAGAAGGATCCTGACCTGAAACGTCACCTGTCCATGTCCTCCACGGATGCTGCCTGAACCAGTGAATTACTCCAGCACTTTATGTTTTACTCAATGCCCCAGCATCTGCAGTTCTTTGTGTCTCCAATATGCTGGAGGAATTCAGCGGGTCGAGTATCATCTATGGGAGAAAAGGAATTTTCTGAGACTTCAACAAATCTTTTCCACCCCACAGATGCTGCTCGATTCACTGAGTTTCTTGGGCAGACTATTATTCTATGGTAACTGGGTGAAAGTTAAATATTGGTGTGACAGATCAGGATCAAGCTTGTTCCAAGCGTGGCTCTGGTTCTATGACAGAGTATATAAGTACATTGAAGAATTGGCTGTAAGCATTATATAAATTGATGAAAGAGAAATAACTTAGTCCACAATGGTCATATGGATTGGGATAAAGCTAATGAATAACAGAACGATTTATTCATTATGCCTAAAGGAAATGAGCTGCAGAATTGTATTATTGTAGTAAATCCCCCTAAATTGAAGATTTAATGTAATTATAGAATCTTTAAACATGTGTTGAAACTTTTGGAGATAAGAGAGCTTACCAGGATTTAAATTTGCTTTGTACTTATCAACCAACAAATCAGGTTATTTGTTCCACTGGCTTATTAATTAGTTCACCAAGTAAATGTTATTTGATATATTGTGTAAAATCTTGTGTATTTCAGAGGTTTGAAGACCAATTCTTTAAAGTTCTTGCAAATGTATCCAGCTACTTTTTATGCACATTTTGAATGAGAAATATTGTACAGCAGGATTGAAAATAGTTTGGACCATCTTTCCTGTAATGTAGTGTGAGGCAAACTGAGTGACAGACCTCTCTCATCTCTTCCTCTCCATTTTTAACGTGAATTGTGTCCAAATAATTAAATTAAATTCAATTCAATTCAATTCAACTTTAATTGTCATTGCACAGATACAAGTATGGGTACAACGAAATGCAGTCTAGCGTCTGCTCGTAGCAATATTGCAATATAGAAATAAAAACACAGAACAAGAACAATATACAGAATAAAATACAGAATAAAGTACAGAATGAGCAAACAATGTGGACGGAGAGACTGGAGAAATCTATCGGCGGGACTCCGAGTTCAGCAATGTGATAGTGTTGTTAAAGAAGCTGTTCCTCATCCTGCTCGTACGAGACCTGAGGCTTCTGTACCGCCTCCCTGGTGGGAGGAGGGCAAACAGTCCATGGTTAGGGTGGGCGGGGTCCTTGATGATCTTCCCGGCCCGTCTCAGACATCGTTTTCGGTGGAGGGCATCCATTGCAGGGAGCAGGGCACCGATGATGTACTGAGCGGTCTTCACCACCCGTTGTAGTGCCTTCCTGTCGGCTACCGTGCAACTACTGTACCATGCCGTGATGCAGGTGGTCAGGATGCTTTCGATGGTACAGCGGTAAAAGTTGCAGGTAGATATATTGGAGAAATAAGCATTCCAGGTAGATATATTGGAGAAATAAGGAACCACAGATGCTGGTTTACAAAAAAAGGCACCTACTTTTGTAGTAACTCAGCAGGTAAGAGAGCACCTCTGAAGAGTCCCAACCTGAAACATCACCTGTCCATGTTCTCCAGAGAGGCTGCTAGACCCGCTGAGTTACTCCAGCACTGTGTGTCTTTTTTTGGGTAAATATATTTCTTCTCCTAAGAGACAAATGTGTCTTCAGAGATTGAAAATTGCCAAAATGTAAAATATAGAGTGAGCTATCAGCACATTTGCAGTCTTCCAAGCATAATATAGCAGTTTTATTTTATAAAATTTTGACAAAAATGTCTTTGTGTCTAAATATAGTGTATTTCTAAAGTTAGTTTAATTGTTTTCAAAAAACATAATTTTGATAGATAATTGTTTATTTTTGGATGTTTTTCAGAAGTATGGTTCAGGCAAATATCCATTCTGAATGTGTAATGCTTTAAAACAAAACGAGTTAAGATATTCCACTGGTGTTTATAATATTGATTTTGAGGTACTGCATATCCATTACACGTTGACAGAATACATTTCACTTTCACATTGCTCACAAGTACTGAGTACAAAGCAACAAATTAGACTAGCTATTCATCTAAACTGTTGACCAAAATCTGTGTGGGCGATCTCAATGTAATATATATTTGTTCATGAAAATTTTAATTCTCATTGTTAATTTATGTTTTAGCTCTAACAGAGGTGTTCACTTATATGCAGTTTGAGAATGCAGAGCAGCTGCTCATAAGATATTTAGTTTCTTTAAGTGAATGTATAAGGTAAGTAAATGTTTTTATAACACATGACATAATTAATGTAGTGATTACATATCTCAGTTACTGTTGAATTACCAGAACCTGTAAGGAAGACTATGTGATGTTACAATTACAGCAATGATAATCCTGTGATTGCACAACCAATAATATACTTATGTTTCTCAGACTAATTATACTAACAGTTCCACTGTTTGTAGCCATGTGACAATTTCATACCAGAATTAATGTGAGGCTTTAAAAAAGAATATTTGCTGATGAAATGCTCATCATACTGAAGGCATTGAGAAAATGAAGGTAACCTTTCTCTTCAATCAATGCAATACATGAGGTTAAGATACTCAAACGATGATGTTAGATAAATAATTCTAGCTTTTTACCTAACAACAAAATGTGTCCAAAACAGGAAAGTCCTTGAGATGGAGAAAGCACAAGGCGACATCTTCTCATGCAGCACATTGCCTTGTCCTTCTAGATGAGGGGAATTGGGTTGCCGTTGGAGAGCTTTAACAAGATAATACAGTATATCCAATGGATGGGACCTGCCATAATTATAATGAGATAGTGAACCATAAGATGGCAAATAGACTGCCAAACAACCATTCACCGTATTCCAGATTGTTTAGAACATAGACAGTTATTGGTGCAGGATCATTCAGGTCAGTGTAGAAAGATCTATCATACTCCTGACATGATGATTCCGAGAAAGTATTTACCACCGGCTACCCAGGCTTTTATTTGTTTTTGAAGCTGGTCATAATTATATGGCTGATTACACAAGGTTCTGGTTAAAATTTACCACCAGGTTGTTTACATGAGAGATTTGGCGACTGTAATTGGCATGGTGGCACAGCCGTGGAGTTGCTGCCATACAGCGCTCAGTGCTGGAGACCCGGGTTCAATCCCGACTACGGGTGCTGTCTGTATGGAGTATGTACATTTCCCCATTGTACATGGGTTTTCTCTGAGATCTTCTGAGTACTCAAAAGATGTACAGGTTTATTGGTTAGTTAGCTTGGTATAAATGTAAATTGTCCCTGTTGTGTGTAGGATAATGTTAATGTGCCGGGATTGCTGGCCCGTGCGGACTCGGTGGGCCGAAGGGCCTGTTTCCATGCTGGATCTTTAAACTAAACTAAACTAAACTAAATATTAATAAATGGCTTTTTGTTGCCTGGATCTTGAGGCCTTACTAGTTCCCTCTCTGATAGTAGGAACATTACTGTTGAACAGATGTAGGATTTGAACATCATTCAAGAGAACTCATACAGTGAAGTCCTGGGGCTGAATTTTTTTCAATAGAAATCAAAGTTTGAAAAATGTAGACTTTTTATCGAAGTGTACTTTTGTAGGAAACATCTTTATTATCTACCCTTGTAAACAAAAAACATAAATAAATTATAATGTTCACCTCTAATTCCATAACCCAAAAGTTGGCTTCACCAATGATATCAGACGAGGGTTGGGAGACCACCTGAAACATGTCACATTTGCCTCTCACCAGGGGTTTGTGCACAAGGTGCATTTCTGTTGCAAGCAATGAAAACAGGATATTCAATAGGGTCTGATAAACACTGATTTTTCACAGCTGGTTTGAAAGGCTCATTACATAGAAACATAGAAAATAGGTGCAGGAGCAGGCTATTTGGCCCTTCAAGCCAGCGCCACCATTAATTGTGATCATGGCTGATCATCCACAATCAGTAACCCGTGCCTGCCTTCTCCCCATATCCCTTGATTCCGCTAGCCCCTAGAGTTCCATCTAACTCTCTTTTAAATTCATCCAGTGAATTGGCCTCTACTGTCTTCGGTGGCAGAGAATTCCACAAATTCACAACTCTCTGAGTGAAAATGTTTTTTCTCATCTCAGTTTTAAATGGCCTCCCCTTTATTCTTAGACTGTGGCCCCTGGTTCTCGACTCTCCCAACATTGGGAATATTTTTCCTGCATATAGCTTGTCTAGTCCTTTTTATAATTTTATATGTTTCTATAAGATATCCTCTCATCCTTCTAAATTCCAGTGAATACAAGCCCAGTCTTTCCAATCTTTCCTCATATGACAGTCCCGGCATCTCGGGGATTAACCTCGTGAACCTACGCTGCACTGCCACAATAGCAAGGATGTCTTTCCTTAAATTAGGAGACCAGGACTGCACACAATACTCCAGATGTGGTCTCATCAGGGCCCTGTACAACTGCAGAAGGACCTCTTTACTCCTATACTCAAATCCTCTTGTTATGAAGGCCAACATGCCTTTAGCTTTCTCACTGCCTGCTGTACCTGCATGTTTACTTTCAGTGATGTACAAGGACACCCAGGTCTCGTTGCACTTCCCTTTTTCCTAATCTCACACCATTGAGATAATAATCTGCCTCCTTGTTCTTGCAGCCAAAGTGGATAACCTCACATTTATCAACACTATACTGCATCTGCCATGCATCTGCCCACTCACTCAACCTGTCCAAGTCGCCCTGTATCCTCACAGCATCCTCCTCCCAGTTTGCACTGCCACCCAGCTTTGTGTCATCTGCAAATTTGATAGTGTTACTTTTAATAGTTGCGGCCCCAGCACCGAGCCTTGCGGCACTCCACTCGCCACTGCCTGCCATTCTGACAGGGACCCGTTTATTCCTGTTTGCTGTCTGCCAACCAATTTTCAATCCATGTCAATACCCTGCCCCCAATACCATGTGCTCTAATTTTGCCCACTAATCTCCTGTGTGGGACCTTATCAAAGGCTTTCTGAAACTCCAGATACACCACATCCACTGGCTCTCCTTCATCCATTTTACTTGTCACATCCTCAAAAAATTCCAGAAGATTAGTCAAGCAGGATTTCCCCTTCACAAATCCATGCTGACTTGGATCAATCCTTTTACTGCTATCCAAATGCGCCATTATTCCTTCTTTAATAATTGACTCCTGCATCTTCCCAACCACTGAAGTCAGGCTAACTGGTCTATAATTCTCCATTTTCTCTGTCGCTCCTTTCTTGAAAAGTGGGATAACATTAGCTACCCTCCAATCCACAGGAACTGATCCTGAATCTATAGACCATTGGAAAATGATCACCAATGCATCCACAATTTCTAGAGCCAATTCCTTGAGTACCCTGGGATGCAGACCATCAGGTCCTGGGGATTTATCAGCCTTTAGTCTCATCAGTCTACTCAATATTATTTCTCGCCTAATGCAAATTTATTTCAGTTCCTCTGTCTTCCTAGATCCTCTGTCCTCTGGTACATCTGGGAGATTGTGTCTTCCTTAGTGAAGACAGAACCAAAGTACCTGTTCAATCTTGTGCCATTTCCTTGTTCACCATATAATTTCACCTGTTTCTGCCTTCAAGGGACCAAAATATTGTCTTTACTAATCTTTTTCTCTTAACATACCAAAATAAGCTTTTACTAACCTCCGTTATATTCTTGGCCAGCTTACCCTCGTACTTCATCTTTTCAAAGGACAAAGGACAAAGGACATTTATTGTCACATACACCAAATGGTGTAGTGAAATTTGTCTTGCCAATCCTTTTCATCCCTTATTGTCCTTTTTGTTACCTTCTGTTGTCCTTTGAAAGTTTCCCAATCCTCTGGCTTCCCACTACTCTTTGCTATGTTATACACCTTTTCTTTTAGTTTTATTCCATCCCTAACTTCCCTTGTCAGCCACGGTTGCCTCTTACTCCCTTAGAATCTTTCTTCCTCTTTGGAATGAAATGATCCTGCATCATCTGGATTATGCCCCATTAATTCTGGTGTCTTTCCTAACTTTTCCTATACTCTCTTTCCCTTCCACTCCATCCTTGTATTTCCAATTTGTCTCCTCCCCCACAATTTAGTTTAAACCCACCCATGGCAAACCTGCCTGCCAGAATGCTGGTCCCCCGCCTGTTTTAAGTGCAACCTGTCCCTTTTGTACATTTCACCCTTACCCCAAAACAGATCCCAGTGGTCTAAGAATCTAAATCCCTGCCCCCTGCACCAGCTCCTCAGCCACACATTCAGATCCCCTATCTCCCTGTTCCTGCCCTCACCAGCACGAGGAACTGGAAGCAAACCGGAGATAACCACCATGGATGTCCTGCTTTTCAGCCTGATTCCGAGCTCTCTAAAATTATGCTGCAGAATCTCTTTCCTCTTCCTGACATTTTTTTTGCCGACATGCACTACCACTTCCGGCTGCTCTCCTCCACCCTTGAGGATGCCCCGCAATCGGTCCGTGACTTCCTGGATCCTGGCACCAGGGAGGCAACACACCATCCTTGAATCCCGCCTGTTGTCGCAGAAACCCCTGTCTGTACCTCTCACGATCGAGTCCCTGACTACCACGGTTCTGCCTGACGTCTGTCTCTTCGGCTTTGCTTCTGCGTCACGTTTTGACTCGCAGACCTGTCCGCCACTCAGAATGGCAGTGTCTTCTGTCCCGACATCTTCCAAGAGGGTGAACCTGTTTTCAAGAGGTACATCCCCCGGAGTCTCCTGTACTCCAAGCTTCCTTCCCTTCCTCTTTGTCACCCACCTTCTCTCTTCCGGTATCTTCAGTGTAACGATCTCACTGTAGGTCCTGTCCAGGAAACTCTTGTTTTCCCGGATGATCCTGAAGTAATCCAGGTGTCTCTCCAGTGCCCCAACATGGTCCTTCAGGAGCTGAACCTGGATACACTTTCCACAGTTGTAGCAGCCTGAGACACCATCAGTGTCCCTGACCTCCCACATCCTGCAAGCATCACACCGAATCAGCTCACCTGTCATTTCTTCACTGCGTCTCACCCTCTCCAAATTTTGCCGTAGTCTCCTCCCCTCAGCCTCCTCGCCGAAGACTCTCGAGCCAAAGCCAATTACCCCAGGCAATTTATCCAGCTTTCAGCTGGTGACATGACGTTGGTTAGCAAAGGCAATGTCTCACGAGCATTACTGAAACCTGGTCTAAAATCCAGCAACATTCCTCTTAGGAATGGAATTAAAAAATATATTTATTGGGACAAGGAAGGATTAATTGTTGAGGGCATCTCTCCATTAAAAATCTTGAATGCACAGTGCCAAAAACACAACATTGCAATTTTTCAATAACTTTATTTTTATGTTTCGACAATTATATTTTTATAATTTGAAATTTAATTTGAGGAATATATTTTGCACAATTTACTGTTATTGGAATACACTAGAGGGCTATGGGCATTGATCTGGCTGTATCTTTACATGCCGCAAAGGGTAATTTGGGCTGAAAGCAACACTGCATAATTCCTTTAACATGATTAAGGAAAAGGCATAAAGCATCTTATGAAGCTGGAAAATAATGCATATGTTTGCTGGGAGTGGACCTTCACAGATGATGAAGGCTTCATCCAAAGGAATAGGTTTTTAAGAAGTTCAAGGGAAGGGATAAAGGTAGAAGTATATAGTGATTGCAGAGAATGGTTAATATTGTAGAGCTAAACTGACCCCAAGTGTCTGAGAACATGGATAATGGAAAGTCTTGATTGCAGGGAGAATGATATTATTCAGACTAGCAGTACTCTAGTGCCAGGCAGCAAGGGAACAGTCCGTCTATAAAAGATTTTCAGAACTATTAACATGCATGAGATTTTGTAAGATTATTAAACCATGGCAGTAAGTCAAATCAGTGAAGGACCTACACAGTGAATGGCAGGATGCTGGAGAGTGTTGTGGAGCAGAGAGATCTAGGAGTGCATGTACACAGTTCCTTGAAACGGGTGTCACAGGTAGATAGGGTGGTCAAGAAGGCTTTCAGTACACTGGCTTTCATGATTCACGGTATTGAGTAGGTTGAGATGTTAAGTTATAGTTGTACATGTTGTTGGTGAAACCCGCATTTGGAATATTATGTTATTCCCTTATCATGTACAATATGTGTACACTGTGAATGGGTCGACTGTAATCATGTATTGTCTTTCTGCTGACTGGTTAGCACGCAACAAAAGCTTTTCAATGTACCTTGGTATACGTGACAATAAATAAGCTAAACTACACTATGTTCAGTTTTGGTCATCCTGCTTTTGGAAGGATGTTGATCAGCTGGAAATGGTACAGAGCAGATCTATGAGGATGTTGCCAGGACTTAAGGGGCTGAGCTTTAGGGAGAGGTTAGCAGGTTTGGACTAAATTCCTTGGAGCACAGGAGGATGAGGGGTGATCTTATAGAGTGTTTCAAGTTTTGAAGGTAATAGATTGGGTAACTACAGAGTCTCTTACCCAAAGTAGGAGGATCAAGAGCCAGAGGATTTGGTTTAAGGTGAGAGGGAAAAATTTATTAGGAACCCAAGGGGTAGATTTTTCACACAGAGGGTTGTAAGTAGATGGAACGAGGTGCCAGAGTAGGTAGTTGAGGCAGGTACAATAACAACATTTTAAAAACATTTGGACAAGTACATGGATAGGAAGGGTTTAGAGGGATGTGGGTCAAACGTGGACAGGTAGGACAAGTGTAGATGAGGCATCTTGATTGGTATGGGCGTTGGACCAAAGGGCCTGTTTCTGTGGTGTATGACTCTATGCCTATTAAAAACTCTGTTATTTTCAATGATAATGGAAGAAAAAGATTAGGTGGCAAGGCTGCATTCACCACCACCAATCTGCCCAAATGCCCAAGACTGGCTTCACCCTCTGGTTACCTTATATCAATGTAATCAGGAAGGAAATGATCTTGTGAATATCTTGTGAGAAGCCCTTTTGTTAAGAGAAGTAGTCCATGTCTTTCATTTTTTAAATTGCCATTTTTCAGCTCATTCACATGGTTTTGCGTGAAGTGACAGGCTGATCCTACTTTTTCCTATTTATCTGTTGGAAGAAGGGGCCCAGCCTGAAACAGCATCTGACCATTTCCCTTCTTAGATGTTGCCTGACCTGCTGAGTTCCTCCAACCATTTGTTTTATTTGATCCTATTTTTTGTGTAATTTTCTGTTTAGATCTTGCCACTTTGCTAGTACATTGCTACTGAAGGCATCTTATCCAAGATTCAAGATTCAAGAGAGTTTATTGTCATGTGTCCCAGATAGGACAATGAAATTCTTGCTTTGCTTCAGCACAGCAGAATATTGCAAGCATAAATAATACAGAACAGATCAGTGTGTCCATATACCACTGAATATATATACACATAAATAAGCATATAAAGTGCAGTAGGCTAATTAAAGTTCAGCTTTTGTTTGAGTTGAGTTTAATAGTCTGATGGCTGTGGGGAAGAGGATGTTCCTGAACCTAGTTGTTGCAGATTTCAGGCTCCTGTACCTTCTACCTGAAGGCAGCGGAGAGATGAGTGTGTGGCCAGGATCGTGTGGGTCCTTGATGATGCTGCCAGCCTTTTTGAGGCAGCAACTGTGATAGATCCCCTCGATGGTAGGGAGGTCAGAGCCGATGATGGACTGGGGAGTGTTTACAACTTTTTGCAGTCTTTTCCGCTCCTGGGCGCACAAGTTGCCGAACCAAGCCACGTTGCAACCGGTCAGCATGCTCTCTACTGTGCACCTGTAGAAGTTAGAGAGAGTCCTCCTCGACATACCGACTCTCCGTAATCTTCTCAGGAAGTAGAGGCGCTGATGTGCTTTCTTTATAATTGCATCAGTGTTCTGGGACCAGGAGAGATCTTTGGAAATATGCACGCCCAGGAATTTGAAGCTCTTGACCCTTTCCACCAACGACCCAGTCGATCTCACTTCTATACTCTGACTCATCTCCATCAATGATACGTCCCACAACAGTGGTGTCGTTGGCGAACTTGATGATGGAGTTTGCCCTATGACCGGCTACGCAGTCATGAGTATAGAGTGAGTACAGCATTGGGCTGAGCAGGCAGCCTTGAGGTGCTTCCGTGCTGATTGTTATCGAGGCTGACACATTTGCACCAATGCAAACAGTCTGTTGGCTGTGAAGAGGAAGTCGAGGATCCAATTACAGAGGGATGCGCAGAGACCCAGTTCTGAGAGCTTAGTAACCAGCTTGGAGGGGATGATTGTATTAAATGCCGAGCTGTAGTCAATGAATAACAGCCTGACATATGAGTTTTTGTTGTCCAAGTGGTCCAGAGAGGAGTGGAGAGCCAGCGAGATCGCATCCACCGTTGATCTGTTGTGGCGGTAAGCGAACTGCAGTGGGTCCAGGTTTTTGTCGAGGTAGGAGTTGATTTGCGCCATGATCAGCCTCTCAAAGCACTTCATCACCACAGAGGTTAGTGCCACTGGTCGATAGTCATTGAGGCACGTCACCTTGCTCTTCTTGGGCACCGGTATTATTGATGCCCTTTTAAAGCAGGTGGGAACCTCAGACCTCAGAAGTGAGAGGTTGAAAATGTCTGTAAAAACTCCAGCCAGTTGGTCCACACAGGTTTTCAGAACATGTCTGGGTATACCATCAGGTCCAGGCGCTTTCCGAGGGTTCACCCCTCTGAAGGATTTTCTGACGTCGACCTCTGTGACTGTGACAAGCAGGCATTACTCAGGAATGAACAACGTCTGTCGGGTTTTACCACTGTAAAAACATCTGAGCCTGCTCTGATCCTGTTCACCCTCATTATCTGTTTGTTCCAACATCGTCCCATGTTCATTTCCATCTGGGACTCCTGGAGGCACACTTAACCTTTCTACTCCCACCCCCTCGCCTCTCACTCGAGTCAGAGGAAGCTGAGGTCAGCTGATAGCACATAACTGGGTGATTGCAGGGGATCAAAAGGAAGATCTTCCTGGCTTATGTAGTTCAGTTATTCCTTGGATAAACTTACTGAATCATCAGGGGAGCTCTTAATTGTTTTCTAAAGGGATTGCATTGAATAAATACTGCAGGTCATCTGGAGCTTGCTCATAATTGTGTCTATGCATCAGGTTTAAGCGTCTTTTCTAAGTTAGCATCATACAGAGCAGATGGCACATTTTGGCAAGTTGACTAAAATGAGATAATGTGGAAAGGCCAACAACCAATTATAATCAATGCCATTTATTTCATTTCTTGGCTTCCTAAGTGCTTCTGGAGGATTAAGAGATTTTGATGGATATGCGCGAAGAACACAGAAATGCCTCTTTTTTCCTTCCTCCAGCCACTCCATTATTGCCTGTGGACTACGAATTTGCAAAGTAAAGCCAGTGGCTGCAGTTAAAGGCATTTGTAAATTGAAACATTTTTCTGTAAAACAAAATCCTTTCAGGAAGTGAAGATGTTTTGCAACAAATCCAGATTTAAGATAAAGGTCAGATGTTGATGGTTTCGACAACGTGGATCACATTTTCTGTTCTGATGCAGCTTTGTATTGATCCTGGAGCATTTCCCATTTTTCTCTGGCTGCAGACTTGCTCACAAACGGTTTGAATATGCTGAAATGCTCCTACCATGCCAGCCAGTTATCTTCTAAGGAGCAGCTATGCCAGAATGATTAAAAAAGAATTGTCAATTTTGTGCAGCCAGTGTCTGTAGTGACTGTTATATGTGCATAGAATGCAAATGATTACAAAAACGCTCAGGGCTGAGTGTACTATCCAGGTTCAAACTTCACCAGACTAGTCACTAATTTACGATATTGGACACACAAAATTTATTCATGGGGGAGATGACAAAGGAAGGGAAAACTTGGTTAAGGTGAAAGAATTAGATTGTTGGTGACCTAAACAAACATTCATACTTTGCATTAAAAACAAAATGTTGGAGGAACTCGGCATGTCAGGCAGCAACAGTTGACAGAAAAGAACTGATGACATTTTGGATTGGAACCCTTGTTCGAGTCTGAGAAAGGATCTCGACCCAAAATGGCGGCAATCCATTTCCCTGCACAGTTGCTGGCTGATCTGCTGAGTTCCTCCAGCACTTTGTTTTTTTACTTGTTTTTTTACAGATGATTCCAGCATCTGAATCTCTTGTCTCTCCATTCATACTTTGCATGAAGGTGTGATCAAACAGCCCATATTTAGCAGGTATGGAGGATAAAGCTTCTCTGCATGCTCTGAAAAACAGTGGGTGACTCCACCAAGGGAATGCCATTTTTAGCTTCCATTCCTCCACAATTAAAGCTCTCAATTTAATGTCACTTAATGGGATTGTGGGTTCAGAGACTAATAGATCAACTCCATTTATCTAGTCGATGAATGAGATGTGCAAGCATCAATGTATACAACTAATTCTGTGAAGGAGACATCCAAAAGGCCTCGGCCAATCAATTGTGTAAATCAGGAGAGCAAGGGCTGACACATAATCATTATGAAAGTTGAAGAGTTAGGCAAACCAAAGACCTAAATTTTGTGTGCAAACAAATATTCTAAATGTTCAGGCTTGCTAAAATGCCAGTTACTTTGAGTTAATCCATTAATGTTGCTTTCCTGTAGCCATCATGAATTAGCAGTTAAAACTTTAATTATGCCAAGGTTAGCATAAGCGAATGTGGCACCGTAAAATTACAAACCATTTGATCACATTGTTAGTTTACAATGTGGAATTTAAATGTGAGAAATTGCTATTAGTTGATCTTTTAAATTAACTTTTTAAATGAAATTTTGTGGGAAAGGAACAATTGTGTTCTCTGCAAAATATCAATAAAGGTAGGAGTTCAGAATGGTATAATTGGACAGGTCAAATTACATTACTAAGCTATGTTCATTTTTACTGTCAAAATGAGTTACAGAAATTTTGATTGGCGTTATGTCCTTTCACTGTCTACTAAACCATTAATAGTGCCCCCTTAGTGATGAGTCAACCAGCTTTCAAATTAGTGTTTTACTGAAGCATAATTAGAAGTGATTCAATTCAGAGGACAAAGTGGCCAGACAGAATCATTGTAACATGTGACAAGGTCAGCAATTCAAGTGAAATCCATTGTGAACTCCAATTTAGGTCCAACACGAGAAAACCCTGCCTTTTTATACCGTCAGATCGAGCTATTTACACCCAGTTTGCTTTTTGGCGTGACAGAATGTTCTAGGTCTTTCCGGGACTGTTCTGTCAGTAGCAGTATTGTACTCAATATTACTGCAATCTAAAGGCAATGGATATTAGCAGACAAGCACTTAACTAGTTCGTTGAGCATTCTATTCTCCATTCTAAAAGCAGGACGATCAAGCTATTTAAAACCAGACATGCAGATAAATTACAGTCGCTTTGCCAAGCTACAAGTGGGTGCCCAGCACTTGTAGAATTCCATCTCGGGAAGGTCTCGATGCCTTCAGGGAAGGAGAGAATAGCCTTGGAATATCGACGAGAGAAAAATATAGCAGAGGAAATCTCAACCTCAGGGGAACAATTCGATGAACAGGCAGCCTTCTGGCACATCACATTGATGTACTAGTATAACATTCTATAACATTATAGGGGTTGAATTTAATTATTGATTTCAGTGTGTGAATTCTAAGTCTTAGCTATGCCGTATGGAGAAGGCAGCAAGCTTTATTTATTTTTAGATAAAAAGCAGATCATTGGGTAATCAATGCATTTCCAGTTGCAACATTCACCAAGGCCTTGACCAGATTATTTATTTCCACTCTTAACTGACAAGTGTGGCAGTGGGATCCACAATACAAAATTCATAAATCAAGGAACAATGCATGAAATATTAAGTCTATGGAAAGCTTTGCAGCTAATTAAACATTTCATAATGTAAATTAAGATAATAAATGGCTGAACATTGTCATTAATTTAATATGAGATATTAGTTTTCGGATATCACATCAAGTGCTATAACTTTTCTCCCAACTGTATGTAGATTATACAGCAGTAATTCCTCTAATTAAAATGGGTGGGTTGGGATTTACACTTAAAAATAAAGATCCATGCTTTGGAGGAAGTTTGGTAAAAGAAAACTCTGGCCATAACTTAAACTAGTTTGGAAGTATCGCTGTGAATATCCTGACTCTGCCATTGTAAGTCAAGGGATAACCATGCCAAATACATAAGGAAAGTCGCATATATCATGCTGTCTCTGGACTGCAATGGTTTACTGCATCTGGTGGGATTGAAACTATTGCCTTAGGTTAGTGTGTCCAAAATTAGCCAGGATTCCCACTTAACAATATCCAGTAAATCTTACTTGTAATGCACGTGTGTACTAAAACGGAACGATTTTGGTTTGATTTCTAATCTGCTCATGTTCCACTAGCTCATCAGCTCTTGTGGTTCGATCTGGTTAACATGTTTGCTTATTCTTACTTATCTCTGGGCATTCTCCAAGTGGGCTTTTGTCCCATACCCATCTCTCTGTCCTTGATCTATTAGCTTTATGTCCATCTTTGGTCCTTGATATTCTGCTGAATGTGTTCCTTGTTTTGTATGTAATAACTCCGTGACAGTTGCAACCACTGTTTAAGCTATATGTTTTCAATGAAGGAATATGCTTTGTTTTTGGAATGAATTTAATCTTCCAAATACATTTCAAGTATTGTTTTCCGTAATCACACAGCAATATCCCTCCTCGGTGGCAGTGCCCACCTCTGTTCCCTGAATTTGTCTCTCCCTCCTTTAACATTCTCTTTTGGTTCATCAGTCAGGAGGGGTCATCAGAATCTGAAATCCATCCTCCCACAGGGTCTCACCACCACTGTCTACCAATTGTCTGTTTGACTCTCAGGCTTTGCTTTAGATCGTGGCTCCCTGACGCAAAGCCATGAAAAAGGTTTGGTTCCCTTGCTGGGGTTGTCAAGGCCACTTTTCTATATCTCCATTGGCTGGAGCATTTCTAAATTTACAATCAACACCAGGATCTTTCTCTCAGAGACAGATTCAATTGTGTGACTGTGGACAGGTTATTTTCTGCAGGGGGCTGTAGTCCGTAGAAGGGGACACAGCTATCAAGGTAAATGAGCACGGACATTCCATTTTAAAGCTATTAAGCAACATGCCACTGATTATTTTCATCGTGGCCTGACCACGGCTGCTGTCTGTGCAGACTTTGGGCATTCTTTCCACGACTGTATGGTTCCATTCAAGGTTTTCTCCCATATCCCAAACTTATGTTGGGAGATTAATTCGCTGATATTAAAAATTATCCCTTAGTGCAGCATAAAGAATCAAAGTTGATGGCCACGTGGAAGAGAATAAGTTGAAGGGATACAGAGAAATATGGAAATTAGCTTTTTTGGTTAGTTTAGAGATACAGTGCAGAAACAGGCCCTTCAGCCCACTGTGTCTGCGCTGACCAGTGATCACCCCGTACACTAACATTATCCTACATACAGCAGGGGCAATTTATAATGATACCAGGCCAATTAGCTAACAAACCTGTACGTCTTTGTAGTGTGGGCTCTTTTTGTTTTTATAATTAGTTTTTTTCGCTCAATAAAACAGACATTCAACATTGTTGATAAATACGATTGAGCCCTGTGAGCTGGCATGGATCCAAGGACAGTTCCTTCTCCACCCAGTCCTTAGAAGTTAAAGGTTTATCTTATTGAATATTTAGAGAGTGAGAAAAGATGTGTAATAGAAATGATACCATCGGGGATAACATTCAGTTACTTTTGAAAATCCCTTTGAAATTTGCCCCATGTGTATTTAATATAATTTTCACTTATGAAACAAAACCAAAATATAATTTAATCGTGATTTTGTAAGGAAATTAATTGCCACTTGAGCAGCATCTATCAAGAATAAGTTATTTGCAGTAAATTTCCGGACAGCTTCATTACTCAAAAGATGAATAAGAAGATTAAAAAATAGAAGCGGGAGTAAGCTATTTGGCCTCTTGTGTCTGCTGTGCCATTGAGTAAGATTCTGGCTTATGTTTAACCTCAGCGCCACTTTCCTGCACTAAGCCATATCCATTTGTTCCCTTAATATCTAAGGCTATCAATCATTTTCTTGAATATATTCAGTGACTAAACTTCCACAGCCGATAGATTATATCCATTTATTTATAGTTTTGCCCTCAATTCATCCATCTGGTTTTGAGCACTGCTTGCAATTAGATATTGAACTTTCAACCCCGCTCTGACTGTAATTGCAGGTATTTCTTTCCTGACAGATTCTGGTTAGCGTCATCCATTGTACTATCCTGCACAGTTGGCCTGTTTTGTTTCTTCTAAATTTCCTCTCTGCAGAACCCTTCACCCGCCTCCCGCAACCCCTCCCCACACTAGTAATTGGGGTTTACCAAGACAATGTGCTCCAAACTGATTCCAGTGAAGCCCTTTTCATCAAAATAGCTCCCACTGCTCCGTACTGGAACCAGTGCCCCATGAACCAAAACCCATCTATCTCATGCCAATCTTTGAGCCACACATTTAACCACAGCCAATTTTCACATGGGTCGTGGTAATCGGAGATTATTGCTTTCGTGGTTTTGCTTTTTAATTTAATTCTAGTTCTATCTGTTCCTAATCCGACAGCAGAAATACCTGCTTTGTAATCTCTATATTGTTGGTTCCCATGTGGAACAAAACAACTGGATCTTTCCCTCCCCTCTAAGCTCCTCCAACCTTGAGAGATGTGTTTAACCCGGGCTTCTAGTAGGCATAATACCTTGGGACTCCCCCTTGCAGCTTCTTGTATTAACCAACAACAGGATGACCAATTGTCATTTGTACTGAGCCCAGCAATTTGTAATTGCATCCTTACTCCATACAAACCAGCTCATCGAAAAAAAGCTGCCTCTTTATGACCTTCCATATAATAAGGTGCAATGACCATTGACAAGAACCCCCCCCCCCAACTATTTGTCATACAGCAGGTACCATGAACAGCAATCAAATAAACTTGACAATTTAATTGGTTTCTGGAGATGTTATATTATTTCATATTATTTAATGGAGGAATGTTTGTCAGGTCAGATTCCCCTGGGGTTTAACCTGTCACCTGAGCAACTGGAACAAGCTGACTCGGGTCTAATGCAGCAGACCTGCAATGTTAGACTAGATTAGTCACGGCCCAGCCGCAAACAACCTTCTGACGAAGGCGTGAATTCCACCTATTGAGCCAAGCTAAAATATGTAATGTGATCTTGCTAAATATGCATTTGGTTGCATTTGCAACAGAGCACCTTGTTATGCTCCGATATGTTTAGAACTCATTTACACAAGTTCCAAATTGTCATGCTCTTGTTTTAATCTTCAAAAATCTTTGGAACATCTGTAAATGTATTTTATCTGTTTTAATTAAGCTGCCAGGAGATGTAATGCCAAGTTAATTCTGAACAGCTGCTGGGGAGGTGGTTTTGACTTGATTAATTCTTATTAATATTGCAAAGAATTTTACCTTATTGTTGTAATATGGTCTGGAAATGGATTATAGGGAGAAAGATATGTTGAGATAGTTATTGCAAGGTTATATTGGTGTATATGTGTATATGTGATGATGATTACAATGTGTAAATACTCAGTCATTTTGAGGCATTAGAATATTTAATAGTGCATGAAAATCTTTGCATATTTTACAAATGTAGTTATGAAGCTAAGCCAGCTTTATAGGCAGATAACATAAGGACTTAGAACAAGCAGCTAATCATGCACCAGCACATGAACCCCCACTCATAACAAAACCCCAGAACGGCTGATCTGCCAATATTATGGCTGATTTAGGATCCCGATTCCACAAATTTCTATCGACCTCAGCATTGAAATCCAAGTATTCCTCGTTTTATGTGTTCTGTTTACTAATTTTCACTACAACACAATTGAATCTTGAAGGCATGTGCCTTCGATGTACAAATCTATTTTTCATTATAATGAATAATTCACCACTCTCCACCCAGAGGAACGTTCTGTACCAAAATACCCAGTTTGTGTTTTTTCTCAGCCTTTTCAAGTTAAGAATTGTTTCTGAACAAAATGTTTTTCAGGAATGTATCCTTTTGTTAAGTGGGAATATCAACACTTAACAATTGTACTATCTGGACTAGAGAGAATTTTCACAGCAACCAGTAACAATGCCTGGTGGACACCAATTCAAGCCCTCTCAAACTCGTGTATTTCAATGAGATCACTTTTTATTCTTCTAATTTCCAGAGATTAAAGGAAACTACTGATATTGAAAATCTGAAATAGTCTGAAAATGCTAAAAGGTTATCGACCTTAACTCTTTCTGATTCCATTGGTGTTGTCTGATCTGGTGTTTCCAACATTATCTGTAGTTAGATAGATTTCCAGCATCAGCAGTCTTTAAGATTGTCCTTACTTTTGAACTCCAGGCACACTTGCAAACAAGGGCAATGTATCATTTACTTTATTAATGCTTAGTCTCTCTACTGATTCAATGGCATTGCACATGACATGAGTGGCATCAAGATCCTTCTGCACAAGTATATTTGATAGTTTTATTTTCCACTTCATGTGTCCTACAGGTCAGATTGGAAGTAAAAGTAAAGTAAAGCAAAGTTTCCTTTATTGTCATTCAAACTTTTGGTTTGAACGAAATTGCGTACCTTGCAGTCATGACAGAAAATAAAATAATAGAACACACAATGAACCCAGTTTAACATCCACCACAGTGAGTCTACCAGGCACCTCCTCACTGTGATGGAAGGCAAAAGTCTTAAAGTCCTTATCTCTTCCTTCCTTGTTCTCCCTCTGCGTTGAGGCGATCCAGGCTTTCGATGTTGGGGCCCCCCGCCGGGTGATGGTAAGTCCCGCAGCCGAATCCGAGCTCCGCGAACGGGCCGGTTCAAACTCTGCGGCCCGGGGCGGATGAAGCTGCCACCCTCCTGTCCAGCGGACGAAGCTGTTGTTGCGGGAGCTCCGGAGAGTCGGTCACCAACCTGAGACCTGCGAGCTCCCCGCGAGCTCCCGATATTGTCATCCACTGGGCCCGCGGCCGAAGCCTCCGAGGCTCCGAAGTCGGGCTGCCACCGCAGCTCCACCACAGCCCCGAAGTCGGTCAGCTTTGTGATGGTGAGTCCTGGCTCTGCCTCCGGAGCCTCGAGGTCAGTCCCAGTTGGAGGCCGCCAGCTCCGCGATTAGGCCTCAGCGCAGACGGAGACAGGGATACGACAAAGAAAAGGTCGCATCCCCCCGAAGGAAGAGTCTAATACAAGTTCCCCCCCCTCCCCCCACACACACATACACAACTAAAAATAAACTAAAACATACATCTAACAAGACAAAAAAAAAGAAAAGACAGACGGACTGCAGGCGAGCCGCAGCTGCAGGGGCAGCGCCGCCACTTCCGGAAAATGCTGGAGAATCAACAGGTTGATTTATTCATGGCTGCCCCACTTCTAAAATGCAGTTTCTTACTTTGTGTTATCAGGAAATTTGGATATTAAATACTTGTCCTGTCATCTAAATCCTATATGTATTCTAAATAAATTAATGGGCCCAATACAGATCCTTGTGGTGAATGAATAATAATCTGCAAACCTGATAATGGCCCATTTGTTTCTACACTCTTCCTGATATGCAATATGTATTTGGTTCAGAAACTATTCAAATTGAATAAGTGAGATAGCACAGAAACTGCCCACATTACTGAATTGAAAAATATTCTCAGGAAGAACAGGTGTTTTGACATTGCAGAGAAGACATGTATTTAGTTTAAAATACAGTTAAGAGGAAAATTGTACAACACCAATATTTGCAAGATTAGACACAGATGATCAATATATTCTAAAACGGCATGTCTCTCGAAGTAATGTGAAATTCAAAATTCCCAACAGGCATAATTATCTTAATACCCATTAATCACATTAAGGTGGCTTTGTGTACTTTACTGTGCAAACTGTGTACAGACATTGTTGTACGTGGAGTGAAATCATACCCCTCTGGAAACCAAGTTCAGGTACTTCCACGCACGGATCCCCCTCATGTAGCTGTTGAATGAATGAATGAATGAATAAGTTTATTGGCCAACTATTCACATACAAGGAATTTGCCTTGGTGCTCTGCCCGCAAGTGACAATGACATACAGAGACAGTTAGGAATAACACATGAAACAATAAACATTAATAATAAAACATTATTGATTAAACGTGAATTAAGTAAAATACCAGAGCAAAAGGAGGCTACAGATTTTTGGTTATTGAGTAGAGCTACTACTCGTGGATAAAAAGCTGTTTTTATGTCTGGCTGTGGCAGCTTTGACAGTCCAGAGTCGCCTTCCAGAAGGAAGTGATTCAAAGAGTTTGTGGCCAGGGTGAGAGGGGTCAGAGATGATCTTACCCGCTCGCTTCCTGGCCCTTGCAGTGCACAGTTCGTCAGTGGAGGGAAGGTTGCAGCCAATAACCTTCTCAGCTGATCGGACGATTCGCTGCAGCCTCCGGATGTCGTGCTTGGTGGCTGAGCCAAACCAGAGCATGATGGAAAATGTTGTTTCCCCCCACATTAGTCAACACCTAAAGACCTCACAGATTGTGCGATGCACCTTATTTTCAGTGCGAACTGAAATTTTAGTTCATGGGAGCGACATGTTGTGGATGGATTAGCAATCATACGCTTTGTAGTATGAAATTAATGTCCTGTGTACAATGTCTATCAGAGTGTTTTCAACGGTCGGCATTAAGGAAAATAATTCAGTATTCCGAGACTTTTTGTTAAAAATTTCAAGATATCAAATTGCCATGTGAGGATCACTAACATAAACATTGAGTGAGGGCACCATGGAATATGATGTTTTTCTCTCTTCCTTTAAAGGTGAGTAACCCAATCTACACATCAGTATCCTCATGCGAGGATTGGCCATAAGAAACATACAAAACTAATCTGGAGAGATGGAATGGGTGACATTTCAGGTTGAGAACCTTCTTCAGACTGATGTCAGAGGAGTGGGCGGTACATAGATAAAATGTAGCAGAGGTGTTCAGCGAAACGATTGCCAAGCCTGCGCTTGATCTCGCCTATATATCGGCCAAGCGCAGGCTCGGAGATCCTTTTGTTGAAAATACTCATGTATATCGATGAGACCAAACGCAGGCTTGGCGTTCATTTCACTGAACACCTCCGCTCAGTCCGCCTAAACCTACCTAATCTTCCGGTTGCTCAACACTTTAACTCCCCCTCCCATTCCCACACTGACCTTTCTGTCCTGGGCCTCCTCCATTGTCAGAGTAAGGCCCAGTGCAAATTGGAGGAACAGCACCTCATATATCGCTTGGGTAGCATACACCCCAGCGGTATGAACATTGACTTCTCTAACTTCATGTAGCCCTTGCTTGCCCTCTCTCTCCATCCCTCCCCCTTCCCAGTTCTCCCAGTCTTAAGGGCCTGTCACACGGGCATGCGACTCCATGGGGCAAGCGCGATCTAACCGCAAGCGGGGGCCGCGCGGAGGTCGAGTGATCCCTGTACAGGGCCGGTCCCACCAGCATGCGGCTGCATGCGGCAAGCGCTACCAAATCGGAAGCAGGGGCCGCGTGGAGGTCGAGTGACATCAAGATGGTGCGTACGACGGCGAGGCCGTGCGCACGGCCTCGATGCGTCTGCATCCGGCGTCGAGGCACTGTGCATGGCGCCGAGGCGGCTGCGTCCGGCGTTGAGGCGGTGCGCACGGCCGTCGATGCAGTGCGCACGGCCTCGATGCGGCTGCGGGGCGGCAGGCCGTTGCCGCACGGAATTTTTGAACAGTGTCAGTTTTTCGGAGCCCCGCGCGATGTCGGGACCAGCTCCGCACAACTCCATATGGCTCCGGCGATCGAAGTGGGACCGGCCGTGCGGCTAAGCTTGCGGTTAGGTCGCGCTTGCCGCATGGAGTCGCATGCCCGTGGGACAGGCCCTTTACTGTCTCTGACTACATTTTATCTCTGTATCGCCCACTCCCCTGACATCAGTCTGAAGAAGGGTCTCAAGCCGAAATGTCACCCATTCCTTCTCTCCAGAGATGCTGCGTTACTCCAGCATTTTGTGTCTATCTTCGATTTAAACCAGCATCTGCAGTTCTTTGTTTAAGAAGGAACTGCAGATGCTGGAAAATCCCAGGTACACAAAAATGCTCAGAGAAACTTTTATGGAAACTCATCTAGATGCTGCTGCACCCGCTGAGTTTCTCTAGCATTTTTGTGTATATGCAGTTCTTTCCTATACAAAAGTATTCTGCTGGCTTCCATAAAACTTTCAATATTAGTCATTGTCTTCAGGAGAATAAGAATAGGAAAGACAAAACAATCAGCATCATATTTCTCAGAAGAACACCCTCCGGTCTTTTTCTCAGACCGAGAGATGTCTCATTAGCTAATAATTTCATAAAATTATTCAAAAAATGATGTACTTTCATAGTTCAAAAAAAAAGTTCTACTTCTCATTAATTCATCTGGATAGTGCAGAATATGGTGAAGTATTAAATAATATGGTGAGGTTTTAAAATTCTAGGTATTTTCAATTCAGGCACAGTTAGACAGAATGCCTTGTTTTCATTGTTACTTTGTGAATAAAGTCCAATAATTCAAAGACTAGGGACTGAAACTGCTCCCTTTACAGGGAAGACTCTAGACATTGCAGTTCCCCTCTGAAAGCATTCTGTTAAATATTGCTGAGCAATGAAGAACCAATGTGGAATTAATATTTGTTTTTCATTTTGATATAAAACAAATATAAAGAAGTTATTTACAAAGCAATATCTCAGTTTGGATGATATCATAACTTATAATAGAAAATCTTGAAGATTTTACAGCACCAGCTGTCTTTTGGCAATGCTTATACCATGTGAGCGATTTTTACTTCTAATCACTAGACCTGGATGTTACCAATGGCTTGTCAACACAAAGCTATCCTTCAAGATTCTGTCAAGTAAGCATGTGCAGATATAAGTAGAGAGCAACACACTTCTACAGTTTTATTAATCATCCTCCTGACAAAGGTATATAAGCTGATAATGTTCAATCCTGAGATTCACTGCATTGTCCTTTACTTAATTGGGATACAATTCACCATATTGTACGCAATACAAAATTGATAATTTTTTTAGTCTTGTATTAACAAAATAAATTGCATTACTCCATGAATATAACAGTAAAGAAGTAAGCTATTGCAAAGGAGATAATCCTCTCTGGCAAACTACTAACAGTTTAATCCCTCACCAGAAATCCAGTTGCATTTACAATTTGCTGTGTAGAATCTTATTAAGGTCTGCAAGAACCAGGAACAAAGATAACTACAGGATTTGTAGATAGTCTTACAGAAGCCAGTATGATTTATTCAAAAAAGTATTTAGTGCTATGACAATAGACAATAGGTGCAGGAGTAGGCCATTTGGCCCTTCGAGCCAGCATCGCCATACAATGTGATCATGGCTGATCATCCCCAATCAGTACCCCATTCCTGCCTTCTCCCCATATCCCCTGACTCCGCTATCTTTAAGAGCCCTATCTATGAACTTCTTATATTTTATTGGGGAAAGTTCATCTGACTAAGACACAATTGTGCTGTATTACTGTATTATGTGGCACATCCATTGCACGTGAGTGACAGGAAGGCAGTTTTGTGAACTGATTAGGGATAAGAGTAAGCCTAGAAAAATCACCATTGATTTATAAATACCAAAAAATTAAAAGAGGTCGCAAATCAAGTGTGCCAAGGTCAAGCACACGATAACAACAATTGGCCACCAATGAAGCAAATTCATAACTCCACATTAATCAAAGATTGAACTTGCATTCCTCGGAGACAGAGACTTGAGAACCAAACTGAAGTTTAGTGATTTACTGCATGTGTTGGGATGCTCTGTATACATGTCATCTTTCAGTCACTTCTGTGGTTAGGAGCCGTCTGGCAGCAGACATTTGGCATATCCATCTGTAAAAGCTTGCATACACTCAGCGAATAGAAAAAAACTACCATTAATCACATTTTCACTGTGAGCAAAATTCTTGTGCACCAAGTTTGCATTTTCCCATACAGCATGCTGGATTTTAACTTTCAAGATCGATTTGACAGTTTGCTCAAAGGTTTACATTTTAAACTAAACAAAAAGACTGCCTGGAAATTAATAAGTAATTGGTTGAATGGAAGAAACAGTTGAGTAACTGGCAGAGTAGTGGTAGGTGATAAATGAATCTGAGAAATATGCTGTGATTTAATGCCCAGAAATTAATCCTCAGTCTTAAACACATTACTTTACTTCCAATATCCCTATAATGGAATGAACCTCAGAGGCAACATACAACATACTAATGCTACAGTATTGTTTAATTAGTGTTGCTGATGTGCAATGAACTTCCAGACTATAATTTGTAAGTGAACAGAAAAACCTAATATAGACAAATGCAAAGCACTTAAAATTGGAAGAAGAATAAAAGCAACATAAATATTCTGTCAAGAATATCAAAATTCAAACAATTCAAGATTGCAAAATACGTGGTAGCAGCACCCATTGTTTAGATATTCTAGACTCAGTTTTGGGACCAAAATGGTGCACAATGCACAGGCAGACACTTACACTGGTGAAGGCATTAGCCTGGACACAGCCAAATGCAAAGGGAAGGTGCAGCCAGAGAATCTGGATGTTATTTAGTGTGCAATATCAATTCATCATTAGCATTGTAAATTGGAGTTAAGCATCCAAAGGTTTAAGCCCTCTCTTGACCTGACCTTGCATTTGAGCAGCAGGAAGAACCCTCCAGCAACATTGTTTGAAAAGGTCATCAACAATTTACTGCTTAGTCGTCTACTATTGTTGTATAGTTGTCTTCAGTAGCAAAAGCCTACAGTTAGCAGTGTTGAACACCTTTTCACTGACTTCTGGCCCCGACAATTGGTGCACTTGCATGTTTTCCTCTTTAAATACAGAATTGCTAGGATACCAAAAAGTGGGTTTACAGATCATGGTAAACCTGGGAAGCAGGAGTTGGAGGAGGAAGGGGAGGAGGGTTATCCCCAAGAGTGTTAATGTCTACATGTTCAGAGAGCAATTCCTGAATGTCATCAATGGACTAGTTATGAGACAATCACAGGAGCAGAAACTTTCATCCTCTGAAGTCTACCACCACCTTCTATCATAACCACAACCTTAGAACAGGACAAACACCACATTTCAGTGGGTCCCAAGGTAACAATGCCAAATCTTCCAGGCTACAGCTGGTGATATTTGTAATATCTGTGACTAAGGTTTTTGATTCAAAGAGAGATAATGGCATTTTTTCTCTCTTGGCAGAGGTATGAAAAGAGAGCATGTAGCTTTGCAAGAAATTGCAAGATTCTAAAGTGTAGTGTTCCATTGAATCTATCAATGCTTCGCTCTGTGAGTGCTACATGTGAAATCCATCATGAATAAAACCAAAATGGATTTAATTTCCTTAACATCCAGCTATGTAGAACTAAAGGCAATCATACATATAGATTGGCGTCCCATATCCATTTAGTGTTGGTCTTCTAAGTCAGCTACACTGCACCATTACAGCAAACCAAAGGGTGAGCTCTGTGAGTAGCGAGAAAAGTGAACTATTGTGAAATGTGAAAATGTAAAATTATTTGATGTACTTTTAAAAATTAATATTTCTTTTAATTAGACTTCATCTTTCATGAAGTTATTGATCTCTAATTGAAATCAATCACCCTATCGCACATCATTCAGGTGGTCGTACATGAATTTCTAAAAGTGTCAGAAACATACATTCCTCATGCTTGTGCCCCAGTCAAACTCACTCTTGTCTCAGCCATCCCCTGGAGACTGACAGCACCACTGTCAGTGAGGACTAATTCAAGTGAGGAAATACAAGACTTTGTGAACTACATGCCTTTGATACATGCCCTTTTAATCAACTTAATCTGTCTACGAAGTTGACTCACACTGGTTGAAGGGAGTCTGCAGGCAATCAGTACTTTTGAATGTTAATACCCATAAGACAGACATAAAAATAAAGGAATGATCAGGGATAATTATGACTTCCTGATCAGGGAAAATTATGACTTCCAGAAACTACACAGTCCCAAGTAGTTTTAAAGATTATCAAAAGTTGACTATCAAAAAAAACAACCTTTCATGGTTCATCTTACTTAGAGCAAAGCTTGCCTACAAAATTTACTTTGTGCCTAATATAAAGGGTTTTAGATTCTGTTTGAAGTAGAATAGTGGAAGAAAGATTTTTTTTTTAATAACTCTAGATCATTAGTTTAGATCCATAGCAAGATTTTGTTTTTGGCAGTATAGCATTGGGATCCAATATAATCAGATATGAGAAATCTTATATAATCCTTTGATTTTAAAATCTCTGAGAGGATCCTTTGTGTAAAATGAATTAAGTTAAATAAAATCATCTCAATTTTTGTGGATATAATCTACAGATATTAAATATGAAATAATGTTATGCTTATGTGATTTGCTGAATTCTCAATCCTGTTTTTTTTTTGTTAAAAAGAAGCAAAAATGAAAACTTCAGTTACCTGTCTTGCTTGAATGCTGATAAGAACTTATGAAATTTTGTGTTCGACCCATAGTGATATGGGTCGAACACAAAATTTCATAAGTTCTTATCTTATGATGTTGTGACGTTGGCATAATGTTCTGCATGACACACACTTCCAACAAGAACATATCTCACAATTAGCTGGATATGAAAACTCTTTCTGTTACAGACCATTGTTTTAGGAAGAGCGCAAATTGTTTCAGTATTTGTGCAGCTGGAATTAGAGCTTAGATGAGGACAGGCTTGTGAAGTACTCATTTACAAAAAAAACTTCCAAGGTACCATATGGAGATCAGACAAAGTAAATGTGAACATTTGTGTGAGATTTAGAGGGCACAGTAACCAAAGACAGAACAAAAAGTCCAAGTGTGTCGGAAGGAACTGCAGATGCTAGTTTAAATCGAAGGTAGACACAAAATGCTGGAGTAACTCAGCAGGATAGGCACCGTCTCTGGAGAGAAGGAATGGGTGACGTTTCGGGTCGAAACTTTAAGACTCGTTAAGACTAAAAAAAAAGTCCAAGGTTTCACCAGTTATGGAATCAGAGTATATTAGAGTTGGGAACTGTTCATTGAGAGAATCAAACAGTTTGATAAAGCTTGTCATCGTAAACAAATACATTGTTAATAAGCCGCTAGTAAAATTCATGCAGGGTATTTTATATTTAAATTCTCCTTTAACTTTAAACAATGCGGCGTTGCTTGGTGGATGAATTCAATTTAAGGCCGAAACCGTAAAACATTTTACAGACATTCTTACACACATACAGACCTTTTATTGTTATTCGCCGCTATAGATGGCTTCATTTTAAGGATGAAATGTTGCCTCCAAACAGCCTTCAGCTATGACCCCCGCAGGATCATGTGAACTGACTGTACTCAGGCCTGGGGAGCCAGTTCAAGAAGCGACATGGACTAATGAGCATCTACAAAAGTTCAGGTATTTTTGAGCCGCTCTGCAAAGCTGCTGAAGGAAGCTCCAAGGTCACAAAAATAGTTAGAGACATGCATTTATTTTTCATTTTTGAACACAACTGATATTGGGGATGTGCAAAATGTTTTCAATGATATGTTCACACTTGCAATTTGGTGATATCAACTCCATAACTGGTGGCATCCCTGCTTGCATTTAGAAGCTTCCTGTGGAACAAAGCCAGGCAAGTGATTGGCGAATACAGGTGAGTTTCTTTTTTTAATTTCCTCTCCTCACCTGTATCTACCTATCACTAGCCTGGTTTTGTCCTGCCACCACCCTTCTTCCAGTTTTCTCCCCTGAACTACAATAAGTTTGAAGAAGGGTCTCGACCTGAAATATTGCCTATCCATGTTCTCCAAAGATGCTGTCTGACCCATTGTAGCAATGTTACAAAATTCTCGCTACCGGCGACGCCGCGCTTCACCGCCGATGACCGCAAACAGGTAAGACAGAGCCTTAAAGCATATAATTAGCTAGTTACCTAATTGTAGCTAATTACAAAATTCAATTACTAGATCTAAATATCTATCAATTTCTTAAGAATAGATTAACATTTTTAAATAGCCTTAGTGTCCAAATAACATTCACACAATAATTCACAATATAACATAATTTTTAAATCTAATTTTCATGAATTTACAGGCCCAATGGAAGGAATTGAATGTTTAATACCTGTAAATTAATGGGCATTTAATTCATCTTGCGAGTGAGGATTTCTGGAACGCGATCTTTTGGAACGTTCATTTGCGGTGAATTTAACCCCGTATTGGCATGAAAAATACTGCCGTTAATTCGGGGAATAAAATCACCGTGTCGCATGAAAAAATGTGAATTAAAGGCTTCTTAAGAAGCACTTTTATACATTTAAAGAAACCACATTCGTTTACCTGTCCCAGTGTGAAATCCGTCCCCGTTATCGGCGTTGAGGCTTCAGGAGTTGCTTTTAAAATTACTGTAGCGCTGACATTGACGATTTAATAAAAATAAAAAATTCACAAAACGCCGGTAGGAACGATTTTGTCAGCCAAGGCTTGTACTCCAACAAAATATCAACCAGGACAAGGGAGGAGAAACCCGTGTTTTAACCCCGCCCCCCCCTTAAAGGCGCCAAAATCGCGCACACGGCCAGTGGCAGAATTACAGCGCGACTGAAGGTAAGTTTTGTAACATAGCTACCCATTGAGTTTAGTTTAGTTTAGTTTAGAGATTCAGCACAGAAACAGGCCCTTCGGTCCATTGTGTCCACGCCGACCGGCTATCCCTGTACAGTAGCGCTATCCTACGCACTAGCGACAATTTACAATCTTTACCAAAGCCAATTAACCTACATACCTGTATGTTTTTGGAGTGTGGGAGGAAACCGGACCACCTGGGGAAAACCCACGTAGCCACAGGGAGAACATATAAACTCCATACAGACAGCACCCATAGTCAGGATCAAGCCCAGGTCTCTGGTGCTGTAAGGCAGCAACTCTGCCACTGAGCCACTGTGCTGCCCCCTCCAGCACTTTGTGTCGTTTTACACATATCCCGTTTTATTCTTCCCCATATTCGCCTGAATTCTTTCTTCAGATTGTACCACGTACCAACATACTAGGGGCAATATACAATGACCCTGAATCTACCAACCCATATGTGATAGAAAAGGAAAGAACGTGCTAACACCACACTGATAGCATAAGAGGTCAGGATTGAACCTGGGTCACAGGAGCTGTGAGACAATGTTACTACCTGCATCACTGTACCACAATTTTTAGGTCAGTTTTGAGATGGGAGCCAATTAATTGATTATGCACATAAAGAGTTTTGTGTATGTTTTGAATTCTGTGGCTCTATTGGGGTTATCATTCCAATAAAACTCTGCGTAATCCATCAGCTCCCCCACACCAGCACTGACTTTGACATCAATATCTACCAGTGCAGGGGACCTCCCAACCACAAGAGTTAGAGATCTAAAAGGTAAAATTGAACCATCCTGGGCTGTTTGAGTACCCAAGGTACAAGCCAACCCAGTTGGGCCATTTGCAATGCAAGACACACTCGTTGGGAAGTTGTACCAGGTTCTTCCTGTTGAGATTCACCCAACACATCAATCTTTTTCTTGCCATATTTCACTTGGTGACTTCCCACAGAAATTGGATCAAACGATCATGACCTATGACTTTTGTTGTCCACTCATAGCAAAATTAGAGCAAATCATGAAGACAGTCAGGAAACAAGTGGATTGATGCGTTCTGGCTGGGACATCAATTTCATTTTCAGCGACTCCCTTGCATTGATTTATAAGTGCTGCCTTTCACAGATAAGCAGTACGGATGAGGGTTGTACTGCCTATACTGTGATCTATGGCACAATGATTTAAATAGCAACAGCCTGATCATGGCATGAAGCTCCTCCCCCAATCTCCCCCCACTCTATTTTCCTTCCCACCTCCCCCCCCCACCCCACTTTGATTTTCTGCCCCCCTTTCCGGTTTCTACTCCACCACTTCCTCGGTTTACTCCTGTTTCTGAGTGTGCAAGTGACTGCCATGGAGTGTGCTCTCAAACAGTGCTGACTCACTTCCCATCATGCAGTGTTTGACTGAGATGGCAGCATTTGCCATTGTGAATAGGTAATTCGGCTACATGCCGTTTAAAAGGGCATGAGGTCCACTCATTGGGAAGTAGGACTGAGCACTTCCTGTTGATATTTACCCAACATGTGTGTGTCATTTCCTCATCATAGGAAAGATAATGACACACATATATAATAATGATGTCAAAAGTGAGGATGTGCCAAAAGCGTTTCACTCTACCTCAGTACGTGACAATAAACTAAACTCAAAAGGGCCTGTCCCACTTGGCTACTTTTTCGGTGACTGCCGGCATCATTGACTGACGTATCAGGGTCGCCAGAAAGATTTTGAACATTTCACAATCCAGCGGCGATAAAAAAATGTTACGACACTTGAGGAAACACCATGCGTCAATACGTCGTCACGCTGCATCACGCCGCGACTTTTTTGGTGACCTGATACGTAAGTCAATGATGCCGGCAGTAAGCCGAAAAAATCGGCAAGTGGGACAGGCCCTAAACTCATCAGCAGGCCTTTTGGCAATACAAGATTTGGCATTGGCAACAACATAGCAGCCATTTAGTGCACCTAAGATGAGTTAAATTTGATTTCTACACTTAGAATCCTTTAGTTAAATCTTGGGAAACTGTTTCCAGCAATTGTAATGTTAATTTATGTGAATAAAAGCAGGAGATTATAAAAACAAACCTTGCTCATCAGGTAATAAAGCACTTAAAACAGGTTTTAGTCCTGTATTATGCATTTATCCATAAGAGATTTACTGGCACAAGATGCATTTTCTGGGAAAAGAGAATAATTATGAATAAAGGTTGTGCATCTACAAATTGTCAGCCTGCCAAATATTCACTGACGAATAGATCACTGATTCCACAGCTACTCTTACAGCACACTCGGGCATGTCATGCTGTCAAAACGCCAATCCCTACATTCGACAATGGCACTTCTAATTAGGGTCAAGAGTACTAAACTGGGTCAGTGTGGGGAAAGAGTCCAATTAAATATTCATGACAGATATATTTTGTGTCATGCTTTTGCCTTGGGAAGTGCACCGATCGTTTTTCCTTTGCGTCCCAGAGCCACCCAGTTGAATTATAACACCGCTTCTCTGATAAACTGCAGAACCAGTTTCTGATACACAACACCATTTTTCTATTTTTAATTCTATTGTGGATTAAAATCCACAGAGATATTTTGTACAGCATGTCCAAAAATAATTTGATCAGAATTTTAATTTCTTTAAAGTGTGCTATAAACAGAAGTGTACTTGTTGCTTTGTTTTCAACATGTTTCTCATCATCAGGCCTGAGCATTCCTCTTTAAGATAAAGCATCAGTTTGATTCTAAATGCTCTCCGCTACCTAGAATACTACCCCTACTCTACTGCTGATTCCATAGATCTCCCTTACATAATGCAGTGCTTATTCCCAATCAGCCTGTTACTAACACTGAACTACAGATATATGAGAGCACTTATATTGAAATGGATGACAGGTCACCGAGGAGTGCCTCTTTGCAAATACTGGTAGGCATTTAAGAACTATTATGCTGCAACAGCAGTTCAGTAAATTTACATTTGTCATGAATTTGCAATTGATTCACAGCAGGATTGAAGACATAAACAGTAAATAGTTTTTTTTACCCAATCTTAGCACTAAATGTAAAAATAAAATCCATTGCCTCAGGACATGCAAATGTACAATCAGACTGTTCAATGAACATGATGTTAGAAATAATTAACCTTGAAATCTGGTGGAGGCAGGCAAATGGTTAAAGGATCTTTGATGATTTTATTCCATGATTTTTTTTTCATCTTTGTTATAATTACTTGAATAGCAAATCTTACAGCATTTTTACTTATATGGAATGCTTTACAATTCAATTCAGGCCCAGGTCTCCTCTTCCAAACAAAGCAATATATTTTTCTTGCAATGAGAAATATAAAAGAAAGGTCAAATTCTGAGCCAGAGAATGAAGCCATGACTAAAGAAAGGAGGGAGAGAAAGATAATTTTAAATAAAATGCTCACATGATATCACAGTGTAAAATCTGGCAGAAATGAAGCTTGATTCACGGTTTTGAGGATGTCACTATCTCACATTCGGAATAACAGAACTACCAACTTCAATGAGCAGACTTTAATTTCACTCAGTAGGTAGGAAATTCCTGGAATTGGCTATAACCCTGTATTTCACACTCAGCAAAATGTTGATTGAAAAGGGGAGGTATAAATTCTGAGATGAACCCAATCCTGTCAGCCTCCCAAGGGATGACCTTAGTTTTGTAGAGCAGACATTAGTGTTTTTGCATTCGGATTGAGAGAGGTTCATGTACCAACGTCAAGTATTTTCTTGTTTAAAAACTTGCTTCCACCCTTTTGACAGAAACATACACCTTGATATCCACACAGGTACCAAATGTAAACCACATTTAGAAAAAATAGACAGTCCTTGATAGTACAGCAAAAGAATGAGAAAAAATGTGGAGTTTCGCAGGAGAAAGAGCAAAGGTATGGTTAGTTAAATTGACAGTGACTTGCATTACATTTGCGCATTTGAATTAGGAGCATGAGTAAGACTCAAGCTTGCTGCATAATTTCTAATTTTCCACAACAAGCTCCATTTGCCATATCTTTGTCCATTCATTTAATGTATTCATATTCCTTTGTAGGTCCCATATACCCTCTTCATAACTTTGCTTTCCTGCCTGTCTTTGTGACAACAGCAAATTAACAACCATAATTTAGCGTCTTTATCCAAGTCATTTATATAAATTGCAAAAGGTTGAAGCCCCAGCACTGATTCCTGGGACACGTCACTTGTTACACCAGACAAAGACCCACTTATGCCTTCTCTGCTTTTTGTCAGACAGCCAATCTTTTATCCACATCAATATGTTACCTCCTACACCATGAGCTTTTACTTTTCACAAAAAATATTAATGTGTTTACTATAGTTTTAAAAAGATCAGTCCAATTCCTGTTTGAATAGAAAATATCAATGCATATTGACCATTCTTGGCTGAGATGATTAAAATCATCAGGGATAAAAAGCTAAACCTTGGTCTTCACATTCATCTGTAATGATTGGTACAACACTGCATTGTGCATTTACTCACTGAAGCTTTTTAAGAAACAACTGGTATGATATAAAAATCAAAAAGCTGCATTTGTTTGAAATTCAAAATATAGATAGAAAATGTTATTATTGATATTGGTTTATTACTGCGATATGTACAATGAAAAGCTTTGTTTGTGTGCAATTCAGTCAAATTCTGCTATACATGAGTACAATCAAATCATTACTTGAGTACAACATGTAGTGCAAAGAGAAAAATACCAGAATGCAGAATATAGTTGTCCAGTGCAGCATGTCAGGAGAATTTGTGGAAAGGGAACATTGATCATAGAATATAGAACAATACAGCACAGGAACAGGTCCTTCTGCCCACAATAACATCATGCCCTGTTAAACTAGACTCCTCTGCCTGTACGTGATCTATGTCCCTCCATATGTGCATATCTAAAAGCCTCTTAAATGCCACTATCGTATCTGGACAGTTAAAGTTTAATCAAAAAGTAACTCAACTGGTCAGGCAGCATCTCTGGAGAACATGGGAATGGGTGACATTTTGGGTCAGGACTCCAACACTCCAGCACTTTGTCTTTTTTGTAAAGCGGCATCTGCAGTTCCTTGTGTCTACAGTTGAATTAGTTACTGTAACTTCCTTTGAAAAGTGGAAAAGAGTGAAGATAAAATGTAAGTAGATGAGAGAGAGAGTTAGGGAGTGATGGACGGTCAAAGAGAATATACAGTAGCTATTAAAAATTAACATGGTAATATACCTTCATCTTACATCTCAAAGTTGTTGCATCTTACAGAAGAGTATTCTGTATAAGTAGAAATGATCAAGTTAATAAAATGATTGGAAATGCTGCTTGGTAAAGTTGAGCAATTTCTCTTTGCTTATTCAAATGCAATATCCTGGATCCACCTTGGTTCGAAAGGTCACCTTTCTCTCTAAATGTATCTCTGACTCCAGAGGTTAGGTGTTGGTGGCAAAGGTAAATGGACCCTTACAACTGATGGTTAATATTCCAGCAACTCATTTGATTTTGGCTACAGGTAGATTTATCCATGTAGTTCAATTAGTTACGGTGCAAATTGCTTCAAGCGTAAAATTAAATTGGTGGTCTTCAATGAATTGTATCTATGAGACTCCCACATGATATATGCCAAGTATCAAAATTAATAAAGAATAATTCCTCTTGGATCAGTATTTGGGTCTCAATAGCTTAAAATTGCATTGTCTATGGCTCATTAGTTGCTCATCAATACAAAAGGCGAGGCAAGTGAGCTATATGATTAGAAACATTGAAGGAAGAGTAAGTCATTCAGTCCCTCATGGCTGTTCCACTGATGAATGAGCATATGACTGAGTTATATTTCTTCTCTATATCCCTGCCTGTTTTGTATCTCAAACCATAAAACATGTATCAGTCCTGACTTTTGCAGTTATCAGTTGACCTCTCCAAAGCATTTGTTTTGTGGAATTGAAACTAGGTTTTCACAAACATTTAGGTGAAGATGTGTTTCTTCACATAATAATCTTGCTAAATTACCACTTAACTTTCAAAATTGAAGTCTCAATCAGTCTTGCCAGTTTAAACGTTCCTCCAAAATTTAACCCCTTTGTCCTCAGTATCATTTATGATGCTTTGCTGCACCTCTCCATGACCATGCCAAACAACTTGAGGAGAAATGACTCGATACCACCTCGTGCATTTATGTGTCTGGAATGAGTTACAAGAGGAGGTGGGAACAGGAACAATGTTCAAAAGGCATCTGGACGGATACTTGAATGAGGAAGGCCGAGACAGTTATAGAATCAATGCAGAAGTGGATTAGTACAGATAGGCATGATGGTCAGCATTGACATTGAGGGCCATTGGACCTGTTTCTGTACTGTACAACTCCATGACTCCATAACGCACTAAACCAGATCCAGCGATAGGCAATATTGTGTGCAAATCTGACACCAGATCTACCCTGGGCTTCATCACCTGTAAAGATTTCCAGGATGAGAGAAAAAACAACTTCTCAAGCACATTCTGAATATTTCCTTGTTAAATTGTAAAATCATCAAACATCAGCTGAAGTGTAGAATAGAGAAACAAGGAACTGCTGATGCTTGTTTACAAAGAAGGACACAAAGTGCTGGAGTAACTCACAAAGGTCTCGACCCTATCCATGTCCTCCAGTGATGCTGCCTGATCTGCTGAGTTATTCCAGCAGTCTGTGTCCATCATCCGCTGAAGTATTCTGGGTTTCTTTGGGCATAACAATTTAGGAAGGATTCTGAGGGTGGAAAAGAGGTTTATGGAGGTGATACATGGAAAAGGGAACTCCAGTTCCATGGAGTGATTAAAGCAACTGAGTTTCTGAGCCTCGGAGACTCAGCAAAGAGTTTTAATAAATCATTAATGTTTTTGGTGAACTAAATGAGGAACAACTTCTTTTAGAGGTCTGAAGAAGGGTCTCGATTCGAAACATCACACATTCCTTCTCTCCAGAGATGCTGCCTGTCTCGCTGAGTTACTCCAGCTTTTTGTGTCTATCTTCTTTGGGAGGAAGGCTGGTAACCAGAAAACACAGATTTAAGGTAATTGACAAAAGATCCAGAGTGAGATGAAGAGATTTTCTTTCAATGAAGGCAGAGGAGCAAATTGAGCAGCATATTAATCATAGCCTAAAGATTAGCAGAATATCAGCACTTAAAGCACTGAATTTACCATCATCATACATTGATATTTTATTTAATGCTTGTGGATGCAGATATTGTGCCTCCCCGAGCTGTCAAATGTGGGATTCTATGTGTTGTCATACTGATTTGTGGCAACATTGAATATACTGAATTTTTTTTTTGCAGTAGCCAGCTTCTGAAATTGTCCTCCCAATTGAAATGTTTCCACATTATAAATTGTCATCTTACTCAGCCAGTTATACTGTTCACTTTTCAAGATTCACAGGAGAAAAAATAAGAATATGTGCTATTACCTGCAGTTCAACATCAGATTCAATATGCAAAAGCATTTTCTTTCTACTTGCTAAATGCAACATTATTTTTCTGCTGTGCAACATGCCTTTACGTTTTACATGGAAAACATCCCTTTGATCTGTAGCTAGACATTTATATATGTTGGGAGAGAGCAACATTAGTGGAGTAAATTAAAAAAGGAAATCAATTAATAGTCATTTTGTTTTTGGAAAGGGAAACTGATATTTTGTTTAGCATTAGCTTAGGTCAAATTCCACTTTTAGTTTACGGATACAGTGTGGAAACAGGACCTTCAGTAGATGTAGTGCATTAGGGTTAGGGTTATGGTTAGGGTTAGGGTTGTAGACAGTAGATGTAGTGATTTACAGAAGTATCTTCTATCATTGTTCGTTGAGGCACCTTCTTAGCTTAACATTCACTAAAATAATTTTCACCATCTCAAGCACAGTGACAAAGCTTTTCCATTGGTAGGTTCAGAGGCTCCAAAAGATTGGTTATAAAAACCTGAGGTACATCTTTCAGACGGCATTTAATATCCTTCTCAAGTGACTGTAGAAGGTTCTTATTAGGGGAGTTCAACCAATGTCCAGGTCAATACATTTCTTTCAACCAACATCACTGAAGCAGATTGGAGATCTGTTGGAGACTTTCTGCTGTTTTCAGAATCAGCTATGTGTAAATTGTCTGCTGCTCTTCCTGCATTGGAATTGGAACTGAACTTTAAAAGTACATCATTATCTGTATAGCACTTTAAGATATTGAATTGATCATGGGGAACAAGGACATGGCGGACCAATTGAATAAGTACTTTGGTTCCGTCTTCATTAAGGAAGACATAAATAATCTGCCGGAAATAGCAGGGGACCGCGGGTCAAAGGAGATGGAGGAACTGAGTGAAATCCAGGTGAGCCGGGAAGTGGTGTTAGGTAAATTGAATGGATTAAAGGCCGATAAATCCCCAGGGCCAGATAGGCTGCATCCCAGAGTACTTAAGGAAGTAGCTCCAGAAATAGTGGATGCATTAGTGATAATTTTTCAAAACTCTTTAGATTCTGGAGTAGTTCCTGAGGATTGGAGGGATGCTAATGTAACCCCACTTTTTAAAAAGGGAGGGAGAGAGAAAACGGGGAATTACAGACCAGTTAGTCTAACATCGGTAGTGGGGAAACAGTTATTAAAGATGGGATAGCAGCACATTTGAAAAGTGGTGAAATCATTGGACAAAGTCAGCATGTTGGGGAAGTCCAGGACAAGGGGTCACAGCTTAAGGATAGAGGGGAAATCCTTTAGGACCGAGATGAGAAAACCTTTTTTCATACAGAGAGTGGTGAATCTCTGGAACTCTCTGCCACAGAAGGTAGTTGAGGCCAGTTCATTGGCTATATTTAAGAGGGAGTTAGATGTGGCCCTTGTGGCTAAAGGGATCAGGGGGTATGGAGAGAAGGCAGGTACGGGATACTGAGTTGGATGATCAGCCATGATCATATTGAATGGTGGTGCAGGCTCGAAGGGCCGAATGGCCTACTCCTGCCCCTTTTTTCTATGTTTCTATGTTTCTATATCTTAACATTATCAAAGCCAGTTGGTAAATACAAATTTTATCTCCTTTTTTTTCAGGTGTTTGATGATCTTTTAGAGGGGGGGTGCAATGTGTTAATGAAAAAAACCCATTCCTCAGCTTAAGTGTCAGGAAGATAAATGCTATCATATTGAGAAAATGAAGAAAATGCTTTTCTTAAAAGCATTATTGGATTTTGTAACTGTATACTGGGTCTTTTTTCTCCCACTGAATACCGACTACACAATTAGAACACGGAATTGTGATACTGCATCCTGATGTAAACACAACCAGAACCAGAACAGGCAGCACGATGGCGTAGCGGTAGAGCTACTGTCTTGCAGCTACAAAGACCTGGGTTCGATCCTGACTACGGGTGCTTGTCTGTAGGGAGTTGTTACGTTCTCTCCGTGACCTGCATGGGATTTTACCAAGATCTTCGGTTTCTTCCCACATTCCAAAGACATACAGGTTTGTAGGTTAATTGGCTAGATGTAAAATTGTTCCTAATGTATGTAGGGTAGTGTTAAGGTGCGGGGAACGCTGGTCGACACAGACTCGGTGGGCTGAAGGGCCTGTTTGTGCGCTGTATCTCTAAACTAAACTAAACTAAAAAGGAAATGCAAAAGTTGCATCATTAAGACTTAATTGAGAAATGTAGCAACATCTGCCGTCAAGCCTTTATGCTCATTGAAAGTATACGGTATTAGCATTTAATTTCCTTGTACTTTTCAAGTCAAATTGAATTTGTTGCAGGTTGCTTTATTTGAGTGATTCAGTCCCTCCAAAGATTACATAAAACATCTTAAGAAAGAGGAGAAAAAGGTTGCATTTACAAAGCAACTTTAATGGAGTTAGCATATTCCAAAATGCTGTGCAATCAATGATGTACGTTTGAAGTCTAGTCACTGTTTTAATGCAGGAAACGCTGCAGACAGTTTGCTGAATGAGTGTTATTGAGTGACTGTCCATTTCAGTGTACAGCATGAATAGTGAGACATCATTTGGTGCATTGTTCATTGCAGTAATAGTTGCTCAGACAGTTAGGGAAATCTAATAGTTTATGACTTCCTGTCTCACAAAACTGAAGGTTGCATTGTAATTTTACAGCGTGTCAAAACTTTAAATGGTGATATTATATTCTTGGTACATTTATATTTTCTGACATTTTGTGCATAGGTCTAGAAGCACAGAATCTCAGGGCACAGAAGGAAACTATTTTAGCTGTCATGACTGGGCAAGTCCTTTGAAAGAGGTTGTTACATAATTGTATACACCGGTTTTTTCCTCATAACCTAGTGGAATTTCTTTTGAAATTTCTTAACAAAATTGCTTCCATTACAGCTTCAAAAATTGCCGATCAGAGCAATCATACGTAATAAAAAAGAAAAGCAAATATTCTCAAAATATTGTCCTTTTAGACCGGTTATTATTTAAAATTTGACATCTCAAGTTGCCAACTCTTGAAGATGTAAGAAATAGGAGAAGGAGTTGGTTGTGTGGATCCTCGGCTTGTTTCACATTTCAGTAAGATCACGGCTGATCTGATCTTGGCATAAGCTCCTTTTTCCTGCCTATATTCCAACGATAATTCTGCTAATGGAAATATATTCAATGATTCCACCTTTAAACCTAGAAAAGATAGAGGTTTCCAGAGATTAATAGCCCTCTGATAAGAAAATGTCCTGCTTGTCACCATCTTAAACAGTAAACTCTTTATTCTGCTCCTAAGTTCCAATACACTCGGCAATATTAGCTCAGCATTTACTCTGTCGATCCCTCTCAGAAGCTTCTATGTTTCAATAAACTCTAATGAATATACACCCAATCTACATAATTGTTCCTCATAAGATAATCACTTCATGACAAGAATCATCAACCTGTTAAAATTATTTATTTATTTATTCCGATGTGGTCGTTGCTATCAAGGTCAGCATTTGTTGCAGATTCTAATTGTTCACAAAACTGTGAAGGTTTACATAAAGTGACAGGAATTATATATTTGTGGTGAAATGACACAAAAAGGGGACCATTCAGTCTATCAGTCCATTATGTCTCCCCTGAGGAGCAATCCGTTGGTTCTATTTCTCCTCCTTATTTTCTTGTATCCCTGCAGATTATTCTTACTGACACATACCCTTTGATTCTTTTTGCCATTAACCTGTGCTATAGCAGCCAGGCAACTTAGTTTGGGATGTGGGAAGCTGCTGGAACACCTTGATGAAATCCCCTGCATTCATGGAGAGAATTGGTAAATTCTGCACAGACAGTTACTTACACAGCTTATATGGTCATATTTAATATTTGTATCATTATAATAAATGTTTATATAGCTATGATTTAGCCTGATAAAAAAAGTCCACGGTGAGATGTTAAAATATTGACCTTTATCTAGATTGTATTGTTTTTAATTAAGCCTCTGATCAACACGTCAAATTTTTATTTTCTAACTGCATGAAATTTGACCAGCAAACCCTTGAAAAATAGCTGTGGCCCACTTGAATGAGATTGCTCACTGTAAAGAAGAGAATTCCAACTTATGGAGGTGAGAGGTTAATATAGAAACAACGAGTGTTCTGATAATATGTAGCACAAGTACCAGGTTTGTGTAAATGGTCTCTCATTATTTCTATCAGGCTCAAGGCCATAGGGATTTATTTGCTTCAATTTTTTTCCCACCAGTTTTCTCCCTCCCCTCCTCTTCAGAAATAATTGACTGTGCAGATGTTGTAGAGATTCTTAAGAGATTTGCTTGACGTGATCCTGATTGCTATCAGGACAATTGGAAGTGTGGACAAGTTACCTCAAATAATAACCAGCATGACCAAATACTGTCAATTCTTAACAGACCAAATACTGTCAAATCTCAACAGTAAAAGTAATTATGTTTTGTGTTTTATTTTAAATTACATGTCTGTGGAGTATTTTAGAACAATGTTGACATTAATGGCTCCATGTTGCTCTAAGTTATATCTGTTGCTTGTTATGAAGGACAGTGCAATAGACTTGTACAGATGAATGGCTCTTGATTTGAACCCTAATTTACTCTGCCCAAGCTAATGGCCCTAATTCTACTCAAGGTGACTCGCACATCATGTATACTATCCCACTCACTCCACCCCATCAACTCTATTGCAGAAATCACACTTATATTTTGGGGTCATGCAGCTCCAAGTGACTTGGAGGCATTTAGTGCTCACAGTGTTGTCTCCTCTACATCAAAGAAACCAAATGCAGATGGGTGATCAGTTAGCAGAACTCCTCCACTCACTCCACAAGGAGGACCCGGAGCTTCCTGTTGCCTGTCACTTTCTCTGTCCCTCTGTCAAACTGAATTCTTTATTTTTGCCTTCCTGCACTGTTTCAATAAACTCTAACATAGACACAAGGAACAACGGGTGGCATGGTGGCGCAGCGGTAGATTTGCTGCCTTACAAGGCTTGCAGCGTCGGAGACCTGAGTTCGATCCCGTCTACTAGTATTGTCTGTATGGAGTTTGTATGTTCTCCCCGTGACCGTGTGGGTTTTCTCCTTGGTTTCCTCCCACACTCCAAAGACGTACAGGTTTGTAGGTTAATTGGCTTGGTATAAATGTAAATTGTCCCTATTGTGTGTAGGATGGTGTTAGTGTGCGGGGATCGCTGGTCGGCGGGGACTCGGTGGGCCGAAGGGCCAATTTCCGTGCTGTATCTCTAAAACTAAAACTAAAAAACATCTGATCTACCCTATAGGTAGGTCGCAGCCCTCGAGACTCAATATTAAATTAAACAATCTTGCACAGGTAACCTTTCCCGTTTGTCTTAGCACTGGCTAGCTCTGATGTAGTCATCCACCTGTAAAATTAACTCAGCTATCTCATCTCTGTTTCCTGGATTCTCCTTTATTACAGATTTCTGGCATCTGCTATGTTCTGTGTTTCACTGTTTCAGCATTGTTTTTCTCTCTCATCTGACCTCATTCATCCCTTTTATATATGCTTCAGGCAAATCACTAAGTCATCACCAACTTCTCTTGAACAATACCAATTGCAACTTTGCAATCTGGATTCTCAGTCTGTACCCTATCACAGTCATTTTCTTTGTTCTCTTAATCCATCTATAACATTAACTTTGTTTCTCTCACCACCGATGCTGCTTGACTTACAGAATTTTACCAATATCTTCTTATTTTCATTTCAGTATTACAGAATCTGCAGTTGCTTTTCACGTTTATGTGGACAGAACTGTCCGAGGTTGTGATTTCCCAATCAGTTAACTAATCAACCCCATTTACCATCAAGGATTGCAAACGATAAATGATCACTTAAATGAAGAATAAGAAAATAATGTATGGTCATAAAACATTTGCAGATGTCAAACATTTCACAATAAATAAAGAAAATTACTAAATTTAATAAAACAATAATATGCATATTGCAAACCATTTAGATATAGCTATTGCTACCCATTCAATGCAATTTGCTTTCTAATTACCACACACATTCAGGCCAAAAAATGTCCAAATTCCTTACGTTGTTAATTAACCTTCAGGTCACAAGTTATTTATAAACTGAGGGTGAATTTGTAATGCACAGAGTTTGTCAAACAATATATTTGAATTTAAATAGTCACAAAGTGTTGAAGTAAATCTGGGTCAGGCAGCATCTCTGGATGCTCGTCTTCTGCAGAGGTGCTGCCTGATCCGCAGAGTTACTCCTGTGTCTATCTTTCGTATAAACCAGTATTTGCAGTTCTTGGTTTCTATACATTTGAATTGACATTTGCCGCACCAATTGAAAAGATTCCTGCAAACAGAACACTTGTTGAGCATTGCAAAACTCATTAAATTGGATTGATTTTACACCAAATACAGAGATTGGAGAGACGAACAAAAGGTCCTATTTGCAAGATTGTAAATAGTACTGCCAAATTCTACAATGTAACAGGCAGACCACCTGGGCATCTCTTTTAATGCGGAAGAATTGAAAATTATTATTTATTGCATTATTCCTATCTCATGGGCACTTAAAATTGTTTTTTCTTTATCATCTATTGACTGAAGAAATGTTGGTTTATGTTATCCTATTTTATTTTTTTAACCTGATCAGTGCCATCCCCAAATATACTCAGGTCATGGAAAATAGTGAGAAAAAAAACTTGGCAGTGAACGGGTTAAACTTCTGGAAACATCCTCCTATCATTAGTTCAGTTAAATTTAGAATTTACTCTTTTAATTAGCGGTTTAATTGAATCTAACATTGTTACTCCCACCTGCCTCATTATTGTCCATTTGTTATAATTGCTGGAAAACTTTCCAGTGTTAAGATTGGAGGAATTAACACTGGCACTGGTGGGTAGTTTAAGGCAGGTTTTGTTGAACATATTTCAAGAGGTGACTTAATTCTGGTGAAGGAGAGCCTTATTTTGATTGGCGGTGTGGAAGAATTTTCTATGGTAAGGGCAGGCAACCATTGTATGATTATATATTTAATGCAACAAATTACTATGCTTTGTAATAAAACTTTGGTGCTTCTCCAATTGAAGTCAGAGGAGTGGAAAGAAAGTCTTTACTAATTGCATTTTAATTATTATTAAATGGGTCACTCTCTTTGAGAAATGATGACTAAGTCAGCCAAATAATGAAGAAGGGTTTTGACCCGAAATGTCACCTATTCCTTTGGTCCATAGATGCTGCCTCACCCGCTGAGTTTCTCCAGCATTTTTGTCTACCTTCGATTTTTCCAGCATCTGCAGTTCTTTCTTAACATAGAAACATAGAAAATAGGTGCAGGAGTACGCCATTCGGCCCTTTGAGCCTGCACCGCCATTTGATATGATCATGGCTGATCATCCAACTCAGTATCCCATCCCTGCCTTCTCTCCATACCCCCTGATCCCTTTAGCCACAAGGGCCACATCTAACTCCCTCTTAAATATAGCCAATGAACTGGCCTCAACTACCTTCTGTGGCAGAGAATTCCACAGATTCACCACTCTCTGTGTAAAAAATGATTTCCTCATCTCGGTCCTAAAGGATTTCCCCTCTATCCTTAAACTGTGACCCCTAGTTCTGGACTTCCCCAACATTGGGAATAATCTTCCTGCATCTAGCCTGTCCAACCCCTTAAGAATTTTGTACGTTTCTATAAGATCCCCCCTCAGTCTTCTGAATTCCAACGTGTACAAGCCGAGTCTATCCAGTCTTTCCTCATATGGAAGTCCTGACATCCCAGGAATCAGTCTGGTGAACCTTCTCTGTACTCCCTCTATGGCAAGAATGTCTTTCCTCAGATTAGGAGACCAAAACTGTACGCAATACTCCAGGTGTGGTCTCACCAAGACCCTGTACAACTGCAGTAGAACCTCCCTGCTCTTATACTCAAATCCTTTTGCTAAGAATGCTAACATACCATTTGCTTTCTTCACTGCCTGCTGCACCTGCATTCCTACTTTCAATGACTGGTGTACCATGACACCCAGGTCTCGTTGCATCTCCCCTTTTCCTAATCGACCACCATTCAGATAATAGTCTACTTTCCTGTTATTGCCACCAAAGTGGATAACCTCACATTTATCCACATTATACTGCATCTGCCATGCCTTTGCCCACTCACCCAACCTATCCAAGTCACCTTGCAGCCTCCTAGCATCCTCCTCACAGCTAACACTGCCCCCCAGCTTCGTGTCATCCGCAAACTTGGAGATGTTGCGTTCAATTCCCTCATCCAGTTCATTAATATATATTGTAGTGCGTGGGTCTCAGAATGAAGCACAAAGTCGTGTTTTGAGAGGCACTTTTTATTATGTTCCTCCCAGTTGTAGGGAAGACCAAACGAGAGGAAGATGGCACCCAAACCCCTGCCTTTAAAGCCTCCGGCTAAGGGCCGCCTCCGGACTGAACCACTCCTGTGCCGAGGGGTTCGACACTATGATGGCACGACCCTTGGGAGCCGCCACAGGACCCCCCCCAGAACCAGAGGAACGAAACGCACCGGCGGGCGAACGACCCGGCCGGCCCGCGTGCGGAAGTTAGCCGCTCGTGGGGCTTGCGGAGGCATAGGTGGAGGGACAGGATGAGGGACCGGCGGGAGGACAGGTGGAGTGACAGGCGGAGGGAGCCATGAAGGGGGGCGCCCTCGAGGCCGAGGTTGGGCAACCAGCACCGGCTGGTCAATGTCCAGGTGTGCCGGCTTCAAACGGTCAATCGACACAGCCTCCGGCCGGCCCCCCATGTCCAGGACAAAAGTCGACTGCCCGTGTTCCAGCACTCGGAATGGGCCCTCGTACGGCCTCTGGAGTGGCGTCCGGTGGGCATCACGGCGCAGGAAGACGTACGGGCAGTCCCTGAGGGCTGATGGCCGTCGGTCGCCCAGGCCCCCCATATGCAGGATCCTACCTGCCCGCTCCATCCTACTCAGTCCGTAAATCTGGAGCAGGAGCTCTTTCAGGCCGAGGTATTTATTATCGTTCGGGGGGTCAGCGAGGAAGTCCGTGACCTCTTCAACCGCATCCTGGTCAAGGGCTCCCACCAGGTAATAGAAGTGGGTGGCATCGACCGTGATGCCCCGCAGGTTGAACTGGGCCTCCGCCTGCTGGAACCAGATGAGCGGCCGGGTGGTCCAGAAGTTGGGCAGTTTTACGGAGACCGCGTCCAGAGACAGGGCCGGGCCAGCCTGTGAGGAGGTAGGGCTTTGTCTTCTCTCCATCATGACGCCAATGGAGCGTCGGGGGTCACCAATGTAGTGCGTGGGTCTCGGAAAGAAGCACGAAGTCGTGTTTTGAGAGGCACTTTTTATTATGTTCCTCCCAGTTGTAGGGAAGACCAAACGAGAGGAAGATGGCACCCAAACCCCTGCCTTTAAAGCCTCCGGCTAAGGGCCGCCTCCGGACTGAACCACTCCTGTGCCGAGGGGTTCGACACTATGATGGCACGACCCTTGGGAGCCGCCACAATATTGTAAATAGCTGGGGTCCCAGCACTGAGCCTTGCGGTACCCCACTAGTCACTGCCTGCCATTCTGAAAAGGACCCGTTTACTCCTACTCTTTGCTTCCTGTCTGCCAGCTAGTTCTCTATCCACATCAATACTGAACCCCCAATACGATGTGCTTTAAGTTTGTATGCTAATCTCTTATGTGGGACCTTGTCGAAAGCCAAACAATATAATGCAACATGACTAAAAGCTCACCATTGAATGTTAGTTACTTGGTGAAGTTAATGCAACAAGAATGACTTATGGCAGTATTCACTCTCCCACAAATCTGTATGATTTCAACTGATATAATGTGTTCTGTGAGCCAACAATTTCTTTACTCAGTGCTCAGTATTGAATTCCTGAAGTTCTATTTTTATGGACATTTTTAAGGTTGTTAAGATTTTTGCTGGACATAATAAACTTGTTCCATAACGTTTCCATGTTTACTGAATTACACTGGCTTCCAGCTGAGCAATGCTTTGATTTAAAAATTATCACCCTTGCCTGAAAGCCCCTCCATGACCTCCTGCCTTCTTGACTATAACATTTCTCTGTTCTAGAATATTCTACTTCCTGCATGTCTCTGATTCTGGCACAGACAACGCATGGATTTAATTATTCCATATCCATTGATAGCCTTCAGCCAAGTCTCTACATTCAGGATTTATTTACTCAAGCCTCTCTGTCTCTCTCTTCTCCTGCAACACATTCCTACTTCTTTGACCAGGCTGTTGGTAAACTATCGCTAAATCACCTTGTATAGCTTGGCATAATTTCTCATTTGATTATGTTTTTGTCAAATATTTTTGAACCTTTTACTACATTGAAGGTTCATATAAATGGATGACATGATGCATTAAGTAATGGAGCTGTTGCCTCACATCTACAATTCCAAACCTGACCTCTGCTGCTCTCTGTGTGGAGTTTGCACATCCTCCTTGTGACCACATAGGCTTCTCTTGATGCTCTCAGTTCCTCCCACATACCAAAGACACACAACTTGATAGATTAATTGAATATTATTTAACTATGATTCTAAACATAACAATCATATTATGTTTGATTCAACATTGTTGAATGTTGTTGTTGGAAGTTGTTGCTACTTCTAAATAATGATTTCACGCACTGTGGAAACAGAAAACAACTTATGGTAGACACTCAAAGTCAGTCTACATTTGAATTATGATTTTCAAGAGAGAATCATTGAATGTAAAGATGGCACCGATTGCATGTCATGTAAATATACATTTCATACTGTAGTTTATTTTTAAAAGGAAATACTCTTCTCTGGTATTGGGCTTCTGGCATTGGTCTGTACCACAACAACCCCAACTAAGCAGAATATCTCTACTATATTTTTTCCAATATGAGCCACCATCTGCCAGTATAATTCTTCATTAAAAAGAACCGTTGTGTGTTATGCTTTCAATTAATATTTGTCCAAAAATATTCACGGATCAGTCTAGATTTAAAACTTTTGTGTAGACCTTCAAAAGGGCATTTGGTAATATTTCACTCGAAAGCTTTATTTGCACTGATGTTCAAGCAGAGCTTTAGAAACAAGCAGCATTAGACATGAGTTTTCCTCATATTATATCTAATAATTGTTATTTCAATAAATTGATCACCATGTTCATAAATGGGGAGCAAGTACTTGCACTTATGTTATTCCTGTTAACACCTCGAAATTTCAATGAGGGTTTCACAGTGTTAGTAACGTAATGTAGAACCATGAGGTAGACAATTTATGATCCCACAAAATAATATGAGAATACTAACAAATAATCTGATCAACCTGAATGAGAGATAAATGTTGGCAAGATAAATAGAGACGACATATTTATTTCATTATGGTCATGAGAAATGTAAGGTCCTCCTAACAGAAGAGCAATGTCTGGCCCAATTGTTCATTCCCTATAATTTTCAATATTATCCAATTCCAGCAATCATCCGAGATACAGGGTCACAAAGCTGCTAGGTGTGTTGAGATCAGGATGACTGCAGCCAAAATACAGTGGTAACTCATTTCTTTAAAAAAACTGAAAATGCTAAGTACACCAGTGGGCCATGTTGCCAATGTGAGGGAAACAGAGTCAAAGCTTCTGGTTGACGACCTTTCATCAGAACTGGAAAGGTGAGGAAAAAAAGCATGTTTTAAGTTGTAAAGAGAAGGAGTGGCGGAAACTAAGGGAATGTCTATGAAAGGGTGGAGACCAACATTGTACAGATGACGCAAATGCTGCTGGTGCTGTCTAACAGTAGGTGATCAGTGAGTAATCAATCAATATGTGATCAAATGAGTTACCATAGTTTTGTGGCTGCAGGCATCCTGATCTCAACGCGCCGACCGGCTTTGTGACCTTGTATTCCGGATGATTGCTGGAATTGGATAATATTGAAAATGATAGGGAAAGAACAATTGGGTCTGACATTGCTCAGTGGTTGTACTCTTAACTCGGATTCAGTGTTCCAATTTCTATTCTGTAGAGATAATGGTCGTGCCAGCTTTGAAATGAAGCATCAATTTGATAGCTATACTGTTAGGAGGACCTTACATTTCTCATGACCCGAATGAAATAAGTATATGTATTCTCTATCTTACCAACATTTATATCTCATTCAGCTTGATCACATCATATTATTTGGTGATCAGAACTTGTTAATCACACAATCTCAGTGGTGTGAAAGAGGGAAATGAATGAGGGTAGCAGAGAGGAAAAAAGAACAATGCTGGGATACACAATTCATCAGATTCTGGACATCTGAACTAAGAGAGAAACATTCAACAGACCTGTTGTATCTGTGGAGATGCGGAAAAAGCTGTTAATGTTACAGTTTGAACTAGACAATTCCGACACAAACTGGAAAGGCTAGTTATCTGAAATTGTTAAATTCAATAATGTATCCAAAAAGCTGCTACATGCCTGGATGCAAGATTAAATGCTGTTGTATGAGCTGATGCTGGGCTTCTGAAACAGTAGAAGACCAAAGGGGGCAGAGTCAATCAGATAATTTAAGTAACAGGCACTTGGAAGCTTAAGGGCCTGTCCCACTTACGTGTCCTTGGCACGCAAATTACGCGACCTCGTGGTCGCGTTGAGCCGAGATGGTCCCGCGAAGGTCGGGCGCGATTCCATGCGTACGCACAGCCGTCTGGAGCGCGTGACGTCATTTGAAGATGGACACAAAGCTGGAGTAACTCAGCGGGACCAGCAGCATCTCTGGAAGAAGCAATGGGTGACAGTTCGTGTGGAGACTCTTCTTCAGTCTGAAAAGAAGGGTCTTGACCTGAAATGTCACCCATTGCTTCTCTCCAGAGATGCTGCCGGTCCTGCTGAGTTACTCCTGCATTTTGTGTCCATCTTCAATTTTCTTGGCCCCGCTCTGGGAGTGGAAGTGGTGGCGGATCCGGACCGCAACGGCGATCGTTTGGCTGCTTCTGCTGCTGTTGAAGGTGAGACGTTGCGTCGCGCCAGGGTCTTGGGCCTGTCCCACTTTGGCAGTCAGTTCCGCGACAGGCCGTTGGCGCGCGAAGATTTTGTTCACTACAACATTTTCGGAGCCCCGCGCGATGTCGCGCACAACTACATACCCCCTCCGCGCTTCTAAGTGGGACCGGCCCTGCACGGCCATACGATGCCCGTGCGCCTCAACGCGACCACGAGGTCGCGTAATTTGCGTGCCAAGAACACGTAAGTGGGACAGGCCCTTTAGGGTCCCCCTTCAGTAGTTGTTCTGCAAAGTACTCACCCAATAGGTGTTTGTTTTCTCCAAAAATGTATTACTGGTGGTACAGTACTGCCAGTCAGATTGAACAGGAAAAGAATGGGAAGAGTATTAATCTATTTAAATCTTAATCTGGCACCGATAAACACCTGCAGAATAACAATGTACTGAGAGCCTCAAGCAATTTTGTGACTTCCAGTGCACTGTGTTTGAGAAGTGAGTGAAGAGTGAAGGTATTTTATAGGGATTATTTTGCTGTATTGTATTACATTGTCTGAAAGCACTTTATAGTTGATATGAAAACTGTTGGGAGAAGTGAACACATTCATACAGCTTTGTCCTATGACATAACATCAAGATGGTGAATTGATGAGTCTTTATGAATAAAGCATGAAATGTTAAGGGTAAACCTGATGAAACCTGACAGGTGAAACAGTAACAAAATGTCAACTAATCCATATAAATGTGAACATGATGTTCAGCAATTTGAACTTGAAATGTGTTTTGGTGTCAACCTGCAGGGGGGGAAAAAGATCCTGAGTGTTTTCACCTTAATTACACCATAAGTAACATAATACAAATTGTTCCCCTAGTGTAATTATATTACACAGTGTAATTATTCCCAACATATTCAACCTAAGTAATATTTTTCTCACCAAAGTTCACATGTGTTTGTCTTTTTTTTTATCAAATTCTGTTTTTGTAAAAGAGCTGACAAATTACTGGTGTCTGGCCAATATTTAAGCCTCAATTAACATCACTAAAGCCAATTATCCGGTCTTTATAACATGCTGTTTGTGGAAGCTTGCTGTGCACAAATTGGCTGTTCTGTCTCATACTTTACAACGATGACTGCATTACGAAAGTGCTTGATTAGTTGTAAAACCCTCTTGGGTGTTGTGAAAAACACAAAAAATATGCAAGTTGCTTCTCTCATTTCACTCCCTCTCACACCTCTTGCTTCTCTAATGCTCAAATGTGGTCATGTTTTCTTATTTCTCTTAGAGCCTTAGGAGTTACAACGCTTGGGGGGGGGGGGGGGGTGGTCATTCAGCATTCCATCACCCTTCCAGCAGTGAATAACTAATCCTGACTACTTTTCAGGTAAAGATATTTCTCCTCATCTCTCTCCTGTATTAAAAAAAAAAAGTGCCCTCTGTGGGAACATCTTCCTTCTACTTCCTCTTATCTAAACCCATCATAACCAAGTATACCTCACATCATTTCCCTAGTCTGTATGGGTTATCTCGTCCTTTCTAAAGTGTGATCTGAATTCATGACAACACTCCAGTTGTGCCCTTCCCAGTATTCTGCACAGCTTCAAAATGACTTCCCTGCCTTTGTGCACTAAACATCTGTATGAATCTCTGATCCATTTGCATTACTAACCGTTCTCCCATTATGCCCAGCTGCTTTCAAAGATGTATGTACATATCCCCAGATCCCACATATCCTTATGAACTCTGTCAGTTAGTCTATATTTTTCTTTCTTTTTTTCAAAGCAATCACTTTTTCCTCCAGCTGGATAGTGATTAGCTGAAGATTGTCCCAAGTGTCTCAATCCTGATGTCACAAACTGTATCTATCAATGAATGCCTAAGTTATTAGACTAAAACCAGAAAGAAGGAAGGTCAGATTACTTGCCTGTGCTCCTGCTATGTATTAGCCTCATGGAATAAATGACGGGAATTTTAGGAGCATTGATGCACAGAGAGACCTTGGGATACAGGTTCATTGGTCCCTGAAAGTAGCACCACATAGGTTCATAGGTCCCTGAAAGTAGCACCACATGTGGGTAGGGTAGTGAAAAATACATTTGGAATGCTTACTTTCATTGACTGGGGGATTGAATGGAAGAATTGGGATGTCATGTTGCAGTTGTACAGAAACTTGGTTAGACTGCACTTAGAATATTGTGCACAGTTCTCTATGCCACACAACAGGAAGGATGTGGTAGCAATGGAAAGAGTACTGAAGAGATTTGCCAGGAAGTTTATGAGAATGGAGGGCTGTAATTATAAGGAGCGATTTGATAGGCTGGTTTTATTCTTTCTGGAACAGAGGAGATTGATGAGTGACCTAGCAGTGGTTTACAATATTATGAGGCCTTTAGATTGGGCAGATAGTCAGAGATTTTGTTCATGTGGCAGGGCAGTCCAGCAGCAAATGGCACGGGTTTAAAGTGAGAGGGTAGACATTTCAAGGAGATCTGAGTTTTTCACACAGAAGGTGGTGAATATTTGGAATGAGCTGCCAGAGGAGATACTGAGGCAGATAAAATGACCTTGTTTAAAAGGCATTTGAACATGTAGTTAGTTAGGGTAGGCATAATGGGATACAGGCAAGCAATGTGGGCAAATGGGTTGAGTGTGGAAGAGCATCATGGACAGCATTGACCAGGTGGGCTGAGAGGACCTGTTTCTTTTCTGTAGGATCCTGTGATTCCAATGCACCATTTCTCTTTTTTTAAATCAAATACATTCCCGAATGTCGTTGAAATGAGTAAAAAGGAATACTGTTCGATTGTTCCAGCATCTGCAGTTCCTTCTTAAACTTTTCAATTGATGGTCATTTTCTGAAATACAAAGATGTTTTTGAATTTTGGACTTCTTTGTTGATTTAAGCTTGTTATGCCATCACAGAGGCAAACCGAGCCAGTAGTTTGGGTAAGCATGGTCCCCAGTACTTATGGTAATTTTTCAGGAGCTGGGGTATGGCAGTTTGGGATTATTTGATAACCTCACACATTAGAGCCTTGCAAAACTCTGAGGTGAAGGCAGTCTATTCTAGCACTGAGGCAATGAGTAAGAGGAAGATTTTGAAATAACTAATTTACTGAGAATCTACTCTCATTACCCCTCCCTCCACCTGCCCCGTTACATTTGAGCGCTTACAGCTTCCCTTATTCTCTTGGGATTGAATGTTTCTGTGGAAGCATGACACAAAACTGAGCACTTTATTCCTATCAGAATTTCCCAAAGCACTAAAAGTGTTGTGGTACAGTGACATTTGCCAGGAGACACTGCAGTAATTATGTGCCAGTAACGTCACAAATGAGCTCTAAGATGAATGGCCAGTTTATCTTCTTTCTTTTGTGTTGAATCGAAGAGAACCTCTGGCCATGAGCCTGGTAATGCTCTCTGTTCTTTGTCAAATAGTGTCATTGAATCATACCAAAGCCTGCAAACAGGACCTCTGTTTAATGTCCCACGCAAAGGCCAAAGATGTAGGAAAATTACATTTGGTATAAACTTTGTTTGTGTAACCATAATCACTTTTACCTGTCAAGAACAATGTTTGTCTAAAGAAGCCCTCAATTTTCTCCTCTTTACTTGATTTTTTAAAAAGTAATAACAATGACCTGTATTTATACCAAGAAAAGAAATGTACAGACTGTCAAAAGGAGAGCCTCTTGCCCTGCACAAATCTTCTCGAGCTGTGGTGAACTTTTGAACTACAAGGTTGTTGAGGATTGAGCAGTAAAATAGATGAGGCCAATATCAGAGCTTATGAATGACTGATCAGCTGGGTTGTATCGCCCACTTCTGCTATTATTTCTTACTTTACTATCTTTAGCTACTCCGTTTGACCATGCGTCTGTATCACATTGTAGATAATTCCAAGATTTAAACACAGGGAAGATGGAGAAATTGTGATACATTATAAATTATATGAAGATGAAGATTGTATGTACATAATAGTTGTATGTATATATGTGTCTGTATGTATTATGGGAAATTGCCTAGGGCAGTACTATTATTAGTAAGGAATTGATTTTTAAATACGATAGAAGTGTTGGGGAAAAGGGGTGAGATTTAATAAGTTATTCTTCTTCTCACTCCTTTTCAGGCTTGTACAGACTCTGAGTTGGACATTGGAACCTTGATTTTGTTCTTCTCATTTGTAAATGTTGATTGCAATGTTCAATTGTTTGATAATTTCGATTTTGTTAATATCAATGTCTTTAATGTCTTTACTTGTTCGGAATAAATAAATAAATAAATAAATAAATAAATAAATAAATAAATTAGTTTGGAGGGAAATTTGCAAGTGATGGTATTCACATGTACTTGCTGCATGTACTTGGTGGTGGAGGTTGCATATTGAGATGTGTAACCTAAGTAGAACACTACAGTGCATTTTACAAATGGCCCATATCTCCAAATATAGGAAAGGATATTGACACAATCCACTAAAACAAATGTTAATCAGGTGGACTGTTTTGTGATGGATGATTTCAATGAGGCAAGGATACCTTATTGTCACCTGTATCTAGGTACAGTGAAATTCTTTGTTTTGCATATGACCCGGCAAAATCATACAGCAGACCTCGCCTAGGCTGTACACAAAGATTCGCAAAGTGGCTGTGCACAAAGTGTTTCTGGCGCCAACAACGTTACAAAAGGTTAATCGAACGGTCTTATCTTCTGCTCGCAGTGGCGAACCAGGCCTGCCGGCTGCTGCACATGGCCACGGATGGAAAGGGCCTATCCCAATTACGCGACCTTTACAGTCGACTGCCGGCACCCGTGATAGGTCGCCGAAATGTTCAACATGTTGAAAATTCAGCGGCAACCCGAAAGACGCTGCGACTCTTAGGAGACCTCTCACGGCCAAATGGTCGTGTGAGGTCTCCTATGGTCGTGAGAGGTCACCCGCGACATGTCGCTAGGGGTCGCCTGTATGGTCGTGAGAATTCTCCTATGGTCGTGAGAGGTCTACAAAGAGTCGTAGCGTCTTTCTGGTCACCGCTGAATTTTCAACATGTTGAAAATTTCGGCGACCTATCACTGGTGCCAGCAGTCGGCTGTAAAGGTCACGTAAGTGGGACAGGCCCTTTAGTGTTCAGACTGAGAGCCGTACACATCCAGGCAGGCCAGACTATTCCATCATGCCTGATTTGTGCCTTGTGGATGTGAAAAGGCTTTGGGATGTCAGGAAGTGATTCACTGTGTCAGGATACCCAACTTCTAACCTTCTGCCACAGTATTTATTCAGCTGAGTTTCTGGACTGTGGGGACAGATATTAATGGAGGTTTGAGCAGTAGTGATGTCATTGAATGTCAAAGACTTGTTTTTGATAACTCTTTCAGGGTATTTGAGTATCACAAGTGAATGGGAAAGCTTAATCTGCAATGTTCCTTTAAATTAAAAAAAAATCAGAGCAAGAGAAAGAACATTGATTCAAACTATAAGAAAGGAACAATATTAGGATTTCAATATTAGGATTGAAATTAGGCAGACGATCAACGTTTCAAATAAATGATGGCGACAAATATTGAACAATGATCTGATGCCATGCTGCAATGGGAGAGGATAGTGGTTTTCTTTGGTTAGATATATTAAGGACTGACTGACATTCCTCATGCACTAAATTCAGAAATTCGGGTCCATTGTGTGCATGGAATACCGCAGACACTGTTTTGGATTCAAAATTATTTTCATTGCGTGTGTTTGGCACCATTTTGGTGTGCAGTCCTAATTTGATGGTGACATTGTTATTTTTATATTCAACACACAAGTTTTCACTGAGCATACACAGCAAAACTTGTTTAACTGGAGGAAGGGACCGCACTAGCACTGTTTGAAGCATCATCAATTACTTGCAGATAAGTTGTTGTTTCATTTTCTCTGTCTGGTGTTGCACAAGTATTCAGTGATTTTTAGAATTATTTTAAATTGCTAGAGAGGGTGGTTGCAACAGGTGCTAAGAGGTTTGATCTGATTTAACTTGGGTGACACAAACCATTTTCTACTAGATAGATATGTACTGGTGAGCATTCCTCTTGCAATATAAGATAACTAGGAGAATGAGCAGTGGACTGGAAGAGGGAGGGTGGACATCAGGGCTAATCAATCATCAGGAGTATTCAGGGAAAAGATAAGAAGTCTGTTCTGCAATAAGGAAGTCATTGCAACTACAGTGCTGGCAGATTTCAATGTCCTTGCAGATTAAGAAATATAGATTGTCCTTAACTAATACAGGGCAATTTTTTGTCCTGTTGTCCACTTCAATGTTTTGACCACCTGTGCTGGGGTATGCAGCCTTTCAATACTGGAGTTAAAAATGCATGCACCGATTGCGTAAGTTAGGAGTCAGTTGTTCAAATGTATCTGTCAGAACCAATGGGCATGGGTAAAATCATGCATTTTGATCTCCCTGCTTGTTTTCAGGGCTATCCAATGTAACTTGCCTCACCTCAAGTTGTTTTGTGCTTGGTTGCAACATGCAGCATAAATTTTTATGATAAAATGCCAGATTATCAGTGACTATCCTGATGAACATTCTCTTACAGCACAACCTTTGAGATCAGAGGAAAAAAATATTTAAAACTCCATGAAGTAAAGGTAGATTTTGTCTGATCATTGCATATGTGCAAACACATGAACACAATAATAAGATATGCTGTGGTTTCCATTTCTATTAAATTCAGGGATGCATATTTTATAGCTTTATCAGAAATAGGATATGTCATCTCTGTTCATAATTTCTCAAAAAATGTATCATTTATAATATTGCTAAGGTGAAGTTGTATAACATTGCTAAGGTGAAATCTTCCATCATTCATTCACCCCTGCTCCAAACAAACCATACCCTAAGGGAATCCAAATTACTTTTGTTTTTCTGCTTTCTTTCTGGGAAGTTTGACACAGTAATTGTTTGAAAGAAGGTCAGGTACGGAATCTAGCTTTGTTGCACAAATATTGAATGTACTTCAGTCTCAATCAGATCTTTTTTGTTTGCTATTTACTTACCACCTTAAAGTCATTCCATTGGAACACTCCTGGAAGAAAGTAAGGAAGCAGTCAAGCGAATTATACCCTTTTGCTGAACAAGGACTGTCACATAATTTCTGTTGGTCCGAACAGCCAGTTTCCCAAACGTCACAGCTGCAGTCTACCACTGGAAGTAAATTTCAATATTCTGGAACAAGTGACAGATTATTGCTTGTTGACACAATGATGTAACTACTTGCAGAACATTGTGATAGTTGTTGCAGTGACTGTTAATCACTCAATCAACAGGAACGATCTTGGAAGAATGACAGATTCATTTTGTTTCCACAGCTACGTTTTCTGAAGATCCTTTTTGCCAGTTGGCTGCTCTATACGTGAGACTTAGCCATCAGAAAAAATATATAAAAGGAAGTTTATTGCTTTTAAGCTGATCTTCCCATGAATGTTAAACTTATTATGTAAAACGGGATCATCAAATAACCTACGTGTGTGGATTAAAAAGGAGAAAAGGTTCAATTACGGAATGCCAGCAAAAGATTAATATGCATTTCGTGCATTTCATTAACTAAATATCTGAATGAACTTCAGAAAGATGAAACCTAGTGCAGAACAATTGGTGGCAAAAGCATTAACAAAATTGACATGGGCATCATCAAAGCAAGTTTTACGCTATTATTAAGCAAAACCATTATTAAGGATGATGTTTCTGAGTACTTAGCACATTATAAAATAGGCCAGTTGGCATGATTTTGTGTGGAGATCTTGCCTAACAAATCTGTTAATTCTTTGAGGAAGTAAGTAGCAGGATAGACAAAGGGGAGTCAGTGGATTTTGTTTGCTGCACGTGAGGCTACTAAACAAGATGAGAGCCCATGGAAATAAAGAGAAGATACCAGCATGGATAGCAGGTTGGCTGGATGGTAGAAGGCAAAGAGTGGGAATAAAGTGGGCTTTTTCTGGTTGGCTGCCAGCGACTAACCAAGTTCTGCAAGGGTTTATGCTGGGGCAGCTACTGTTCAGGTTGTAAATCAATGATTTAGATGGAATTGAAGGCTTTGTGGCCAAGTTTGTGGATAATATGAAGATAAGTGGAGGGCCAGGTCATGCAGAGGAAGCAGGGAGTCTGCAGGACGTGGATAATTTGGGAGAGTGGGCAAAGAAGTCTCAATTGGAATATAGCATAGCAAAGTAGGCAGTCATGCACTTTGGTAGTAGGAATAAAGATGTAGACTATTTTCAACATGACGAGAGGATTCAAAAAGTCAGAGGTGCTAAAGGATTTGGGAGTGCTGGTGCAGGATTCTCAAAAGGTTAATTTGCAGGTTGAATTTATAGTAAGGAAGGCAAATGCAATATTAGTATTAATTTTGAGAGGACTAGAATATAAAAGCAGGGATATAATGCTGAGGCTTTAAAAGGCACTGGTCAGACTGTATTTGGAGTATTATGAGCAGTTTTGGACCTCGTATCTGAAGAGGGATGTGCTGGCACTGGAGGTTTACGAGCATAATAGCACGGATGCCTCTGGGCTTGTATTTGCTGGAGTCTAGATGGATGAAGGGGATTTCATTGAAACTTACTAAATAATGAAAGGCCTGGACGTGAAAAACTTATTGCCATGAGGGGCGCAGACTCCGAATAAAAGGACGTACCTTTAGAAAGGAGATGAGGGGGCATTTCATCAGCCAAAGAGCAGTGAATCTGTGGAATTCATTGCCACAGATGTCTGTGGAGGTTAAGTCTGCAGGGTATTTTTGAAGTGACGATTGATACGTTCTTGTAAGTAAGGGTGTCAAAAGTTTGAAGTGAAGATTGACCCATTCTTGTTAGTAAGGGTGTTAAAGGCCGGGGAATGGGTTTGAGAGAGAACGATAGATTAGCCATAATTGAATGGCTGAGTAGACTCCATTGCCCAAAAGGCCGAATCTGCTCCTATTTCTTACAAACTCATGAACTTTACAAGCATTTGTTATTTTGAAATGCAGGTGCCTGGAATTCACCCCAGGTCAATAGCACTAAATATGCTTAAATAGTGGAGTCAGTGATTTGCATTCTGCCTCAAATTCATTCCACCAAACTCAACTGAATGAATTTCAGATGACATTTTATGGTGCCATGGCTTACTCTGCATAGCTTTTAACATAACTACCTGGGGATAAATTTCTAAGTGAGGTAGGAGGATCGTGTGAGTGAGAGAAAATATGAAAAATAGAGAAAGGCCTGTGCCCTAATGTAGAGCAGAGGAGCATCAAATGGTTCACTCAAAGAGTGGAATCCTAGAGGAAGTGGCAGAAGTAGGGAGGGCACATCTGTTGGATTAGAGGAGGTGCACATGAACTTTTGCCTCACTGGAAGGACTGCTGTGGTCCTTGGATGGAGGCAAGACAGAGGTTTGGCCTGACAGAGCAGTGAAGATGGGGAATATAATTAATCACTTTGATACAGACTTCTAGAGCTGATTAGAATACTTTTGCTTTTATAATTATTTCATTGTTGTCTCTGCTGATCCGCAATTTGATGTTGGTAGATGATCATTCGATCTGAAGCCGCAGATGGGAAATGTTTTGTGGATGAACTGAAGCCAAATGCCACAGATGGTTCAGCATCTTAATGTGTAACATGTACAATAGAAAATAAAACTAAACATGATTGATAGAAAACCGTTTTTGAAATTTACCGATAAAATAATTAATTACTCTGAATCATCTGAACTAGCTCAAACGTCTCAAATCAAAATCACAAATGACATCCCATCTGACAGGTAATAGAAGTCACTGGCATAATGATTACTTTTACCTCTCAGTCCAAAGATTAAGGGTTAAAGGTCACTCTAGAATCTTGACAGCCAGCATAATATTAAACCTGTGCTGTTCTGGAAGTGTAGCCTTACAGATGAGAAGGATCAGATAGTTGTAAAAGATCCACAGCATTGTTCAATGCAGGAGATGCAAGGAATTGCAGATCCTGCCTTATAAGTTCATAAACTATAGGAGCAGAATTAGGCCATTCGGCCCATCAAGTCTATGCCGCCATTCAATCATGGCTGATCAATCTTTCCCTTTCAACCCCATTATCCTGTTTTTGCCCCATAACCCCTGACACCCGCATTAATCAAGAATCTGTCAATCTCTACCTTAAAAATATCCATTGACAGCCTCCACAACCGTCTGTGGCAATGAATTCCACAGATTCACCATCCTCTGACAAAATAAATTCCATCTTATCTCCTTTCTGAAGGTACGTCCTTTTATTCTGAGGCTATGGCCTCTGGTCCTAGACTCTCCCATAGTAGAAACATCCTTTCTACATTCACTCTATCCAGAGCTTTCATTATTTGGTAAGTTTCAATGAGGTCCCCCTCATCCTTCTAAACTTAAGCCCAGTGCCTTCAAATGCTTGTTATACAGAAAAAGAAATAAAAAACAGTGCTGGAATAACTCAGCAGGTCAGATAGAATCTCTGGAGAACATGAATAGGTGGTGTTTTGGGTTGGGGGCCTTCATCAGACTGATTATGATGGGGGGGGAGGAGAGAAGAAGAGAGGTGGGGGCAGGAAAAAGCCTGGCAAATGATAGGTGGATACAGGTGAGGAGGGGAAGGGGGTTGATTGGCAGATAGTTGGATAAAGGTCAGAGGCAAAAAGCCAAAAAGCGTGAGATGATGGAGGTGAGATTTGTTCCAATATTTCCTGGTGGAAATATATCCTGGTGAAAATTCTTCCATCACTCGGCACCATAAGTAAATTTTGTAGAAATGTGTCCAGAGTTACAAATGCTGATACCTTGACATTGTGATTAATGCATGTTAGCAATGCTATGGAAATTTGAAAAAGTAAATGGAATCAAAATTTGGAAGAAAAGTGGATGATTAGTGTAAGCAACTGAAAACAAATGTCTACCCCAGCGATCATTTGTTACATTGCTCTTTGCCTGCTGAATTTCCTACATTACATTGACTACGCTTCAAAGAAAAAGCACTTAATTTGCTGTAAGCACTGTGATAATGCTGAGGGCACTTTATTAAAGCTTGTCCTTTAATGTGCAAGGTCTCAATGGACTGCAGATTTTGGAACAAACTATGGTTGCAGTAAAATCCCAGTGATGCATGTCAATCACAAGGTTCACGGTTTTAAGGTAAATTTATTGTCACATGTACCAATTAAGGTACAGTGAAATTTGAGTTACCATACAGCAGTACTAAGTGAAAAGCAACAAGACACACAACCACATAAAAGTTAACATAAACATCCATCACAGTGGATTCCACATTCCTCACTGTGATGGAAGGCAATAAAGTTCAGACTTCTTCCTCTTGTTCTCCCCTGGTCGGGGCAGTCAAACCATCCACAGTGGGGGCGATCAAAGCCCCTATAGCCGAAGATCGAAGTCCCCGTCGGGGTGATCAAAACTCCTGCGTTGGGGCATTTGAAACTCTCTCCGAGGCATGGAGTTCCCAAGTCGGCCTCTTCTTTCCAGAGACCGCGGGCTTCACAATGTTAAAGTCCACAGGCCCCGCGGTTAGAGCCCCGGCAAAGGAATCGCAAGCTCCGCAATGTTAAAATCCCGCACACTCCCACGGTTTGGAGCGCCTGTCGGTCTCCAGGAAAGCCCGCCAACTCCACGATGTTAGGCCACAGTGCGGACAGAGATACAATACAGAAAGAAATTGCATCTCCGTCAAGGTAAGAGATCGGAAAAAAAAGTTTCCCCAAATCCCCTCCCCCTATCCCCTACATAAAACAAACCAAGGAACGCGAAAACATACTTTTTAACACATACTAAAAATAACAAAGAGAAAGGACAGACAGAATGTTGGCGAGGCAGCCACTGCTGGTGGCGCCACCCGGCCTCTTGAACTGTTTGAGGTAAAATAAGTTCATTTAGACAATACTGTGGTGAAACAAGGGAGAACATGCTGAAAGTGCATAAACTGCACTTTCTGCACTTTCTGCACATTCCTTTTATTAGTCGGTTCAGACTAAGAAAGACTACTATTAAATCAATTACATGAAAATTTTCTTGTTCAATGTCTTGTTTTGGCATCTGCACAATTTAATAACATATTTTTTTTTAAATTGTTTGAATTTTTGTTGTTATATAACAATGTTCTAAAGTATTGAAAATGTTCCCAGAGAGTTACTGGTGTTCTGAAGGGTGATATTCTTGTTCTGTTCCTACTCAAGTGACAGAGTATCCTGTCAGTGATCTTCCAATATAACAAAACGCAGGTCCAGCAAATAAATCAAATGTCATGTTATGGCACACCGGAGTTGGAATATCTTTGCAGCAAACAAAAGGTTCCTGCTATAAATGTAAGCATACCGTTCTAAGTAAAAACAATGAAACACCATTTACGTAATGGAACAGACAGCTCCTAATTACAACCATTAAACAGATAATAAATAGCCCAGTTTTATTCTGGAGATAAAAACACTATGGGCTGGAGTAACCATGGGTCAGGCAGTATCTCTGGGGAAAATGGATAGGTGACGATTTGAGCCGGGACCCTGGTTTTCAGAGGGGGAGAAAGGTGTAAATGTGGTGGGGACGGGACAAAGCCTGACAAATGATAGGTGTACACAAACTGCTGAAGTAACTCCGTGGGTGAAGCAGCAGAAGTGGGTGAGAAGGAATGGGCGACATTTCCGGTCGAGACCCTTCTTCAGACTGATCTCAGGGGAGGGGGCGGGGCAAAGATAAAATGTAGTCGGAGACAGTAAAACTAGTGGGAGAACTGGAAAGGGGATGGAGAGAGATAGCAAGGGTCCTGGTCCTGGTCTCCAGGTCCTGACAGGATATTCCCTAGGACATTGAGGGAAGTTAGTGTAGAAATAGCAGGGGCTATGACAGAAATATTTCAAATGTCATTAGAAACGGGAATAGTGCCGGAGGATTGGCGTACTGCGCATGTTGTTCCGTTGTTTAAAAAGGGTTCGAAGAGTAAACCTAGCAATTATAGACCTGTTAGTTTGACGTCAGTGGTGGGCAAATTAATGGAAAGGATACTTAAAGATAATATATATAAGCATATGGATAAGCAGGGTCTGATTAGGAACAGTCAACATGGATTTGTGCCTGGAAGGTCATGCTTGACTAATCTTCTTGAATTTTTCGAAGAGGTTACTAGGGAAATTGATGAGGGTAAAGCAGTGGATGTTGTCTATATGGACTTCAGTAAGGCCTTTGACAAGGTTCCTCATGGAAGGTTGGTTAAGAAGATTCAATTGTTGGGTATTAATGGTGGAGTAGCAAGATGGATTCAACAGTGGCTGAATGGGAGATGCCAGAGAGTAATGGTGGATGGCTGTTTGTCAGGTTGGAGGCCGGTGACTAGTGGGGTGCCTCAGGGGTCTGTGTTGGGTCCACTGTTGTTTGTCATGTACATCAATGATCTGGATGAAGGTGTGGAAAATTGGATTAGTAAGTATGCAGATGATACTAAGATAGGTGGTGTTGTGGATAATGAAGTAGATTTTCAAAGTCTACAGAGAGATTTAGGCCATTTGGAAGAGTGGGCTGAAAGATGGCAGATGGAGTTTAATGCTGACAAATGTGAGGTGCTACATCTCGGCAGGACAAATCAAAATAGGACGTACACGGTAAATGGTAGCGAATTGAGGAATGCAGTTGAACAGAGGGATCTAGGAATAACTGTGCATAGTTCCCTGAAGGTGGAATCTCATGTAGATAGGGTGGTAAAGAAAGCTTTTGGTGTGCTGGCCTTTATAAATCAGAGCATTGAATATAGAAGTTGGGATGTAATGTTAAAATTGTACAAGGCATTGGTGAGGCCAATTCTGGAGTATGGAGTACAATTTTGGTCGCCTAATTATAGGAAGGATGTCAACAAAATAGAGAGAGTACAGAGGAGATTTACCAGAATGTTGCCTGGGTTTCAGCAACTAAGTTACAGAGAAAGGTTGAACAAGTTAGGTCTTTATTCTTTGGAGCGCAGAAGGTTAAGAGGGGACTTGATAGAGGTCTTTAAAATTATGAGCGGGTTAGACAGAGTGGACGTGGATAAGCTTTTCCCATTGAGAGTAGGGAAGATTCAAACAAGGGGACATGACTTGAGAATTAAGGGACAGAAGTTTAGGGGGGACATTAGGGGGAACTTCTTTACTCAGAGAGTGGTAGCTGTGTGGAATGTGCTTCCAGTGGAAGTGGTGGAGGCAGGTTCGATGTTATCCTTTAAAAATAGATTGGATGGGTATATGGACGGGAAAGGAATGGAGGGTTATGGTCTGAGTGCAGGTAGATGGGACTAGGGGGAAGTATTTTATTTTTAATTAAAAAAAAAAAATTAAAAAAAAAATTAAAAAAAAAAAATTAAATGTTCGGCACGGACTTGAAGGGCCGAGATGGCCTGTTTCCGTGCTGTTATGGTTATATGGTTATATGGTTATATGGTTATATAAGGGCTATCTGAAGTTGGAGAAGTCAATCTTTATACCACTGGGGTGTAAACTACCTAAGAAAATATGATGTGCTATTCTTCCAATTTGCACTAGGCCTCAATCTGACAATGGAGGAGGCCCAGGCCAGAAAGGTCAGATTGGGAATGGGAGGGGGAGTAGAAGTGCTGAGCCACTGGGAGTTCAGGTAGGTTAAGACGGACTGAGCAGAGGTGTTCAGTGAAACGATCGCCGAGTCTGCGCTTGGTCTCGCCGAGGCAGAGAAGTTGACACCTGGAACAGCAGATACAGTAGATCAGGTTGGAGCAGGTGCAAGTGAACCTCTGCCTCGCCTGGAAAGACTGTTTGGGTCCTTGGATGGAGTCGAGGGGGGAGGTAAAGGAACAGGTGTAGCATCTCCTGCAGTTGCAGGGGAACGTACCTGGGGAGGGAGTGGTTTGGGTGGGAAGGGAAGAGTTGACCAGGGAATTTTGGAGGGAACGGGCTCTGTGGAAAGGGGTGGAGATGGGAAGATAGGCCAGTAGTGGGATCCCTTGGGAGGTGGCAAACATTTTGGTGGATTATATGCTGTATGCGATGGCTGATGGGGTGGAAGGTGAGGACAAGGGGCACTCGGTCCTTGTTACAAATGGGGGGAGAGGGAGTAAGTGCGGAGCTGCGGGATATCGAGGAGACCCTAGTGAGATCCTCATCTATAATGGAAAAGGGGAACCCCCGTTTCCTAACGATGAGGACATCTCCGATGCCCTTGTATGGAACACCTCATCTTGGGCGCAGATGTGGCATAGACGGAGGAGTTAGGAGTAGGGGATAGAGTCTTTACAGAAGCAGGGTGGGAAGAAGTGTAGGCAAGATAGTTATAGGAGTCAGTAGGTTTGTAGTAGATGTCGGTCAATAGTCTGTTTCCTGTGATGGAGAAAGGTGATAGGTGTATGCAGGCACGAGGGGTTTTGTTTGGCAGATAGGTTCATAAAGGCTACAAAGAAAAAGAAGACAAAACGGTGTGAGATATGGAGAGAAGAGGGATGAAATGTGAAGCCAGAGAAAGGGATTCAGGTGGATGGAGATGGGGAAGGGGAGAGTGGGGCAGGATAGTGGGATAAATGTGTGGGATCTGGATAGGGTACAAGAGAGAGGGGAAGAAAAAGGAGAGGGACATTTGGTTCTTGAGATGGTAGTAGCATGGATACCGACTGCTGGAATGTACACATGTTCACGGTAGCATTGGCTAAAAAAGGAAGGAAAAATATCTGCTTTCTTTCTTATTTATAAATGTAAACAATGCATAGAATCTACAGGGTGAATATTTAACGTGAATAAGTTACATTTAGAAACCAGCAACCTAATAGGAATTCACAGAATCATACAGCACAAGAAAAGGCCCTTCGGCCAACCTCATCCAAAGCGATCAAGATGCCCCATCTAAGCTAGTCCCATTTGACCCATATCCCTCTAAACATTTCCTATCCATGTAGTTGTCCATTTATATTAAATGTTATTGTACCTGGCTCAAATACTTCCCATAGCAGTTCATTCCATATACCCACCGAGTCTGTATGAAACAGCTGACCCTCGGGTTCTTTCCTTTCTCGCCTTAATCCTATACCCTCTAGTACTTGATCCCCCTATCCTGGGCAAAGTGTGCAATCACCCTATTGCCCTTATGATTTTATAAGATCACCTGCACTCTGAGAATAAAATCCTTGTCTGCCCAATCTCTACCTACAGCTCAGACCCTCGATTCCCAGCAACCTATTCATAAATCTTTTCTGCACCCATTTGAGCTTAATGGCATATTTTCTATTGCAGTGACCAAAGCTGAACAGTACACCAAGTATTGGCCTCACCATCATCTTGTACAACTATAGCATAATGTCCCAACTTCTATATTCAATTCCATGACTGATGAAGGCCAGCATGACAAAAGCTGCCTTAACCATCCTATTCACCAGTGATACCATTCTCAATAACTATGCACTTGATGCTCTTGGTTTTATTTCAAAAACGTATTATCTCCAAGCTCTCCCAAACTCTCCCAGCACATTGTAATCCAGTTTTCTTTCCTGCCTACTTGCATTTACAAGAGGCAGTGACTGAATTAGCAGCAGTTGTGCAAGAAAAAAAAGACAAAGTGCTAGAGTAACTCAGTGAGTCAGGCAGAATCTCCAGAGTAAGACACATAAAGCTGGAGTAGCTCAGCGGGTCTGAAGATGGCTCTCGACCCGAAACATCACCCATTCCAACTCTCCAGAGATGCTGCCTGTCCCGTTGAGTTACTCCAGCTTCTTGTGTCTATCTTCGGTTAAAACCAGTATTTGCATTTCCTTCTTACAGAATCTCCAGTGAACCTGGATTGATGACATTTCGGGTCAGGACCGTATTTCGGACTGATTGTGGTGGTTGAGGGTTGAAGAAATCTAGAAGAGGGGAGGAGCAGGACAAAGCCAGGCATGTGATAGATTGATACAGGCAAAGGTTGTTGATAGACAGATAGTTGGACAAAGGCCAGAGGGGGAGGTGAGGGGCGCGGGGGGTGTATGTTAACTAATGCAGCCAGACAGATGACACGTCAGATTTATTTGCAATGCTTAATTTTTCAAAGCTGGAATCACCCATAAATAGGTAACATAATATTTCACTTTATATAAGTCAGTGTCAAGATTTTATGCAGCAGGTTTGCCTTTTATTAATCTCTCTATCTGACATACCGTATGCGAAGTATGGATATTTCAGTTAATCTGCAGAGTTTGGAGAATTCCCCGATACTCACTCAAGCATGAGGACTTGGAGCTGAGACTGCCGAGCTATAATCAAATATACTTTGTCATGAATAGTGACAATGTGTACAGATACTGATTTATGAGTGACTCTTAACGGATTGACCATGTACAACTTGATTACGTTCACACAGGATTAGTGCAGGAAACGGCAGCAGAGGTAAAATATCAGCCATAATCATATTAAATGTTGCAGCTGACAAGAAGATGTGATGCTCCTGCTGCTAGTTCTTGCATTCTTAAAGAATAATTGATTTTACAAATGTCCTATGGAATTTGTGTGCAGGACCTCTATAAATGAGGTTCCTGCCCACTGGCAACTTGATAGAAGCCTGAAACCTATAGCAACAAATTGGAGGACTGACAGTGTCCAGGATCATAGAGAAGGGATTGTTTCAATGGAGATAGTTGGATAGCAACTGAAGGTGGTTAGGTTTGGATGGATCACCTGCCACAGAGCATTGTTGACTAAATTAATGGTAGTCTTGAAGAGAATCTCTCAATTTAGATTTAGCAGTGAGATTGGTGGCCAGTTTCTGAAAGGGACCCGTTAATCCCTACTCCTTGTTTCCTGTCTGCCAACCAATTTTTATCCATGTCGATAACCTACCCCCAATACCATGTGTTCTAATTTTGCCCACTAATCTCCCATGTGGGGCCTTATCAAAGGCTTTCTGAAAGTCCAGGTACACTACATCCACTGGCTCTCCCTTGTCCATTTTACTTGTTACATCCTCAAAAAATTCCAGAAGATTTGTCAAGCATGATTTCCCCTTCGTAAATATATGCTGACGGACCAATCCTTTATTGCAATCCAAATGTGCTGCTATTACATCATTGATAATCGACTCCAGCACCTTCCCCACCACTGATGTCAGGCTAACTGGTATATAATTCCCTTTTTCTCTCTCCCTCCTTTCTTGAAAAGTGGGATAACATTAGCTACCCTCAAATCCACAGGAACTGATCCAGAATCTATAGAACACTGGAAAATGATCACCAATGCAGCAGGAGAAGCTTTAGCATGTTATTCTGGAGTTGTCACAATTCCTTTTGACCCTCTTTTGCTTTCTGAATACCTTTTCAAAACTGAAGAACCTCTTTATGTTCATCTGGATTTTTTTTTGCCAGCAGTTCTTCAGAGAATCAAGAAGGCCTTTCACAATTAATCTTTCAGATCAAATGCCCTTCTGGTTCTCTGTCCACACACACAAATGGTCTGTTGATTGGTTTTCTGCATTTTCTGTTTTTATTTCAGATTTCCAACATCTCCAAGTTTTTGTTTGATCTTCGCAAAGAAAGAAATGTCATTAGCGGCCAGTATTTCAGTGACCAGTGAGTGTATTTGCTGCAATTTGCTTCCAGTTAACCAAGTTCACTATTGATCCTTCACATTCCTTCTCTCCAGAGATGGTGCTTGTCCCGCTGAGTTACTCCAGCATTTTATGTCGCACTATTGGTCGATATACACAAAGGTAATGGGGAGAAGGAAAGAGGGAAAGAGAGATCAAGCATGATTACATGGCAGAGTAGACTTGATGGACCAAATGGCTTCATTCTGCTCCTATAACTTATGAACGTATCATACTGACAACCAAAGGCACTTTTCACCCCCATGCTTTGTGACTGCCCAAATTGAACTGAAGAGGCACAATAGTCAAGTCTGGACTACTGATGGCCCTATTTGATCCATGGTCACCCTTGGTAAATATTTGCCTTTGGAAATTCTTGATGCAGCTTAAAAGAGATTTTTTTTTTAAACAGACAGGGAAGCATTCTGTTGGCTGACGACTGAGAGTCAATCCCTACAACAATTGAAAATTCTGTGCTATAGGCAAAATCTATGTGTTGGAAAGAACTGCAGATGCTGGTTTAAATCAAAGATAGACACAAAATGCTGGAGTAACTCAGTGAGACATGCAGCATCTTTGGAGAGAAGGAAGGATCGAGACCCCTTAAGGGTCTCGACCCAAAACGTCACCCACTCCTTCTCTCCAGAGATGCTGCATGTCCCGCTGAGTTACTCCAGCTTTTTGTGTCTAGAGGCAAAACATAGTTTGGTACGAAAGGTGACAATGTAGCAACAGTGAAGCTGAAGGCACATACTGTCTTGCTCCAGAGAATTCTCCTTACACAGAGGCCATTTAATGATTTGGTGCATTGATTGGCAGTATTTGTTTTTACTTGCTCTATCAATCTCAGCAGTCTTCCCCCTGGTTATCTGCCTCCCGTGGCAGTGATGCAGTGTCAAGGAGAGATAGCGGGAGCTCATTGACTACTGTGACTGCGAAGAAGTGCTTGTCTGCAGGGATTACAGTTTATTAATTTGCAAGCTTTTTTTAGTTGGGGGCAACACGCACTCCGCCATTTACTTGATTAAAAATGCCTCTGTAATTTGGTCTATCTTCCTTCATCGTCAAGCCTTTTGAAAATAAAGCAGGCAATAGCACATGGTATACAACAGAAGCAGGCCATTTGGCCCATCTAGTCTCTGCTGGTGTAAATATACTCAACCCTCTTCTTCACTCTATTTCCAAACATATCCTTTTTTTCTGAAGAATCCATCACTTGTAAATGTATTTGTTTAACCTACTTCTTACAACACGAGGTTCCACATCTCACCATTTTGGGAACATTTCTCCAAAGGTCAACATTTGATTTGTTCCATATTATCTTGATGTCCCTTTATTCTGTGTTTATTCTATCCTCTAATTTCCAAGCAGAAATGTATTCCATATTGACCTTCTAAAATCATACCATTGGGTTATCTTTCAAGATTCTTTTCTGGTGGAATAAGCTCAAACTGCTCTATCTCGGGGGTTATGGGGAGAAGGCAGGAGAATGGAGTTGAGAGGGAAAGATAGATCAGCCATGATTGAATGGCAATGTAGATCTGATGGGCCAAATGGCTTAGTTCATAAGTTATAGGAGCAGAATGATCTATTCTGCTAGTGATATGATTTCCATTCTGGTAACATTCATTTTCATACCTATATTCTGTGTTCTGTCTCTATCCATTTTGCAGCTTCAAATTTAACCAAGATCCTCATTAAATAACTTTGTAAGCCATGGTATTGTGCTAACCAATCAATAGTTCCAAGTTGTATCAGTGTATTATGCACTCTGTTTCCTGTCTGTTTTCTATTGTACAATCTGTTGTACTCGTGTATAGTTTGATTGTAATCGTGTCCTTTGACTCACACTATCCATGCAGAACATGACGCCAAGTTAAACTAATCGTGATCCATATCCCTCCATTCCCTGCATATCCATGCGTCTATCGAAAAGACTCAAACACCATTAACATATTTGCTTCTACCACCACCCCTGGCAGTGTATACCAGCCTCCCCACACTGTGTAAAAAAAACTTTAATCTTCGCCCCTCATTGTTTAAACCTATGCCCTCTAGTCTTTAACATTTCCTCCTCACTAAAAAGGTTTGGACTGTCGACCTTTTCTATGCTTCCCATAATTTTATATAGTTCTATCGGGTCTCCCCTCCAGTACTCCAGAGGAAACACTCTTAGTTTGTCCAACCTTCTAATCCCGGCAGCATTCTGGTAAACTTCGTTTTCACCCTCTCCAAAGCCTCCACATCCTCCCTGGAACGTGGAAACCAGAACTGTACACAATACTCCAATTACAACTAAACCAAAGCCTAAGAAGCTGCAACACGACTTTCTGACTCTTATACTCAATGCCCCAACCGCTGAAGGTAAGCCTTCTTTATCTCTCTATCTCCTTGTGTTACCACTTGAAGGGGGCTGTGGATTTGCTTCCAAGATCCCTTTACACATCAATGCTGTTAAGGACCTCGACATTAACTATATACATTTGTTCTCCCGAAGTGCAACACCTCACACTTGCTCAGATTAAACTCCATCTGTCAAGACCCTTAACAGCACTGATGTGCAGAGGGATCTTGGGGTCCATGTTCATAGCTCACGAAAGGTGTCAACGCAAGTAGATAGGGGAGCAATGAAGGCATATGGTATGCTTGCCTTCTTTGAGTAGCTGGAGCACTGGGCCATTTGAGTACAAGTCAGTAAGTTATAATGTAGCGCTATAAGACTTTGGTGAGGCTGCATGTGGAATATTGCGTGCAGTTCTGATTGTCCCATTATAGGAAAGATGTGAAAGTTCTGGAGAAGGTGCAAAGGAGGTTTACCAGAATGTTGCCATAATTAGAGAGTTTCAGCTACATGGTTGGACAGATGGGTTATCTTATCTGGAACTTTGGAGGTTGAGGGGAGACTTCATAGAAGTATATAGCTTCATGAGAGGCATAAATAGGGTAGGCAGTCAGAACCTTTTTCCCAGGGTGGAAATATCCAACACCAGAGGGCATAGCTATAAGGTGAGAGGGGGGGGGGGGGGAGTCACATGAAGGTATGTGAGGGTTTTTTACAGAGAGGATGGTGTGGGCCTGGAATGCATTTCCAGGGGTGATGGTGGAGGCAGATATGATAGTGGTGTTTAAGAGGCTTTTGGATGGGCATATGGCAATGCTGTGTATCGGGATGTGGCTCATGTACAGGCAGATGGAATCTGGTCAGCTTGGCATCATGTTCAGCACAAACATTGTGGGCCAAAGGGCCCATTCCTGTACAGTACAGTTCTATTTGTGTTCCATGTTCTCTGCCCATTTCTGTAGCTGATCTATATCCTGTTCTATACTTTGACAACCTTCTCACTGTTTGCACCATGACCAAGTTTTGGAACTCCACGGGACTCAGACCTCTAGCCAGAATAACTCCCTTCCACCACAATGATTATTTGACTGATTGTCGACTGATTGCAGTATATCTGTCATTTCAATCTTGACAAATTTCTACATCTCTCTTATCTTGTCATCTTGGTTGTCATTGGAGTAATAACCTTGCCAGTCCCTGGACCTTTATAAAAATACTACACATGTTCAACCAATCCCTATCTTGATTTTTTTTTTTTTTGGTACGATTTTGCTTGTAAAAAGTGGTCCGTATATAATTTGATTTTTATTTCTTCTCTACTACCTTTCTGCCTTTAATTGTATCTACTAACCTATTTTCAAAACTTGTTAAATTCCTTTTCATTCATTGTCTCCTTTACAGTTTATGCATTGCGAATCCCATTTTCTTCAGGTACAATTTTATTATCTTTATTGTTTCACTGGCATCTCATTCTTATCAAGTTAATTCTAATTTAAGTAATGGAATAGGGTTCCCTTTAAATGTGTCGCCCTTACCTTTATGTTCACTTGTAATGCCGGTTGCCTGCTTTTCTGGGTATCTGCCAAATCTTCTGCAGAAAATAGCCTGATACAATACTGTAAAACTACAAAATGATTCTTTTGTTTTGCTGTTTTGCTGTTAATTCTTTGTTGTTTTATAATATTCTAATGTCTTTATTCTAATGTTCATGTTCAATTAATCCTCCAGTATCTGTTATTTAGTGTGTGGGCAGGAGGAAAGTCATTTCTATTAGGGCAGAAATAAACACGAATGCTGGAAATACTCAGCAGATCATGCAGCATCTGCAGAGGAAGTATCTCAATGACCTTTCATTATATAATGAAGGTCATTGTCCTGAAATGGTGATTCTTTTTACATATGCATAGTTGCTGCCTGATCTGCTGCATATTTCCAGTATTTACTGTTATATCCGATTCCAACCATCCACAATAGACAATAGGTGCAGGAGTAGGCCATTCGGCCCTTTGACCCAGCACCACCATTCAATGTGATCATGGCTGATCATCCCCAATCAGTACCCCGTTCCTGCCTTCTCCCCATATCCCCTGGCTCCGCTATTTTTAAGAGCCCAATCTAGCTCTCTCTTGAATGCATCCAGAGAACCTGCCTCCACCGCCCTCTGAGGCAGGGAATTCCACAGACTCACCACTCTCTGTGAGAAAAAGTGTTTCCTCATCTCCGTTCTATGGTGGCACAGCGGCTAAGCAGATAGAACAGCTACCTCACACCACCAAAGTCCCAGGTTTGATCCTAACCTTGAGCGCTGTCTCTGTTTGCATGTTCTCCCATGGCAGTGTGGGTTTCTGGTTTCCTCCCACATCCCAAAGATGGATTTGTAGGTTACTTGGTCTCTGTAAAATTGTCCCTAATGTTCAGGGAGAGGATGTGAAAATGAGATAACATAAAACTAGTATGAATGGGTGATTGATGGTTGGCGTTGCCACAGTGGGTCGAAGGTTGTGTCTTTCAATTCAATCCCTCAACTCAATTAAATCCGCATTTTTTTAAACACTTTTCTATCTGAACAGTTATTGGAGCCTTTATTGTGCTCATTTTCTTTTTCTGTATTGTAAAGATCAGTCTTTTTAATTTCCATATTTTGTAGATTCTGAAAATTATCTTTTGTGTACATGCAAAGGTTTCTTTTTTTGCATGGACACCATCATACCTTAAAATTGGTGAGCACGAAATAAAACAAAATGGAACACAAACCAAATCAAATCACAAACAAAAAATGGCCAAAAGGTTGCAGAATAAGGCCTAGTGGACAGACAAATCAGTGGGGTAACTTGTTGCGGTTTCACAAATTGCAAAGCTCGTGCTTTATGACAAGATGGGAAACTGAAAGAATGAGTAAAGTTGTAGGATTTGATTGATGACAGATTTAGTGTCAAGATATTGTGTGTATAATCAGCAGATTTTTTATGATTGACATTCATTGCATATGTATACAATCATGATAGATCAAGTCTGCAAACCATGTATCATCTGAACGAAAGACCACCATGAATTTCGACAAGGAGTTTTATTGTTTATAACTGCATGTGATGTAATAAGGAACACAAGAGATTCCAAAATAATACTATATGTTGCAAGCAAGAGATTTTTTCATCCTTGAGCACTGTGTCTACGACATAAATACATCATCTGAAATATGTTTGTTAAGAAACTGATTGTCAGGTCGCCACTGAATAATTTTTGTGATTAGATTTCAATAGCGAGTCAAAGGAGTCACGACTTGAGGTTTTGATGACAGTAACTGACCTTTTCATTGGAATTGTTTCAATATTCATTTACATAAAGTGACCTTTACTGTATCAATTTCTTATCACAAAGTTTTACATCAAACCCCATTTGTGGAACTAATTCAGCCTCTGTTTGAATCCAGCGTCTTCAGACTGTATCAGACAGAGCAGCTTAATTCTTTATTGAATGTGAAATGAGAGCTGCATTCGAAACGGTTTTGTGATGTTGCATACAAAATATTTTGATTGTGCTGATTTGTGCAGATGATCAGATGTGTAAACCTTTCACTAGTGTAAACAGTGGGGTTTAAAGAGAAAGCACAAATGAAACTAAACTAAGTCAAAATTGCTGGAAATAGTTAGTTTTTTTACTGAAGAATGCTGCCTCAAGAAAGGCTATTTCTTCAGACAGGAGAAAGGGGTAATCTAAAATAAATGTTATAGTTTGTCTCTGCAAATCTTTAGCTCGAATTACTGTTTAATTCAGAATATAAATAGCATATTACACCAGACTATGCTCTATATCCAATGTCATAGTCACATAGAACGTAATAAATATTTATTGTTTACTTTTCATCAGTAAGTATTAAACTATCATCAAAAAATCATTATCCTCTTCAATTTACATAGTTGGTGATAAAACCTCTGATACTATAACTGAAGCCAGCATAAAGGATTGTTAAAAATCAGTCATGACTTCAGTAATTTAGAATGTATTGGTGTGTGTAATATGTATTATTTCTAGACCTTTCATCGGTCTGTAGAGGGAAAGCCTCGGACAGAACAATTACATTTAGTTTAATCAAAATTTATATCCCAATGATCGAGGAGGAGACGTTGGTAGATGTTCTTGCCCTGGATAGTTATAGTTGGCAATATGTTGCTTCTGCAAATGATGCACCTGCGTATGGACACAATGGTGGTTAGTAATGAATCCTCACAACACCAATTCAGTATTGCTGCCCAAGTATAGTGTACTGAAAGTCATTTCGGCAGAAGATTGGAAGGACAAAATATTATATAACTATACTTTAATTGAGATTGCATACAAATGTAGTCACATGCAAAATGCAGCCAATGTGTATTGCACTTCATTCCCCAAATTTGAGTGAGGCATAATGTATATTTGTTATTATATTGTGTATTTAGCACATGCAGCTGAGATAAATGTTAACTAGTTTAATATCATAGTTATCAAAAGCACAGCATTTATAATTACTCTCCATTACTGTGATTTGCTGGATGTAAGATCACAAACTGAGTTGTTTCAGTATTATTTTCAAGACTTGAAACACACGCAAGTATAATTTTGATTGTGTATGCTTCACACATGCTAATGGTTCATGAATTTATGATGCACTGCTAGGAGCTACTTGAAGTTTCCTTTGATGTTTTAACAATGCTGCATTTCCTGTGGCTTCTCGAGCTGTCGACTTACACTCTGATTATGTTTTGCCGTCCTTTTTCTTTGCAGGACATTGCCAATCCTTACATCTTCCAGTTAGTTAAACTAGTGATAACTTCCAGCTTGGGGTGCTTAAAGCATACACCGCTCCTGTGTTGTATCCAATAGTTCTATAATCCACTGTTGGTGATAGTGGGATTACTTCACTTCTTCTTTGTAGTCATGTGCTAACACTAAGAATGCTGAACAGCATTTCTCAAACTGCAGCATTATATCACTTTTGAAAGATGTTTCTTCAGATTGGTTTGAAAATAAAAGTTAACCATTATGAGCTGCCAAACATCACTGAAAAGCAAATCATAGATTTCATGAAATGTTGCAGTTTTTTTCACTAGAAGCACGACGTTGGTGTGTTTGGTATTCATCATTACAAACATACATGCACGGTGACCGCCAAAATGTAAGTTAGGAGCAAACCCAGCAAAACCTGAATGCCAACGGGATAATGCCCTAAGGGATGCACTTTCCACAGATGCTGCCTGACCTGCTGAGTGTTGGAAGCATTTTCTGGTCAATGGAAATTGGTGACTGGAAAATTATGTGTCACGAGGCTGGGTATCAGTGCTGATGATGAGGAGAGTCTACAAGACATTGTTTACACTCATGGCTATTGTATTATAACCATATAACAATTACAGCACGGAAACAGACCATCTCAGCCCTTCTAGTCTGTGCCAAACACTTATTCTCCCCTAGTCCCATCTACCTGCACTCAGACCATAACCCTCCATTCCTTTCCCGTCCATATACCTATCCAATTTATTTTTAAATTATAAAATCGAACCTGCCTCCACCACTTCCACTGGAAGCTCATTCCACACAGCTACCACTCTCTGAGTAAAGAAGTTCCCCCTCATGTTACCCCTAAACTTCTGTCCCTTAATTCTCAAATCATGTCCTCTTGTTTGAATCTTCCCTACTCTCAATGGAAAAAGCTTATCCATGTCAACTCTGTCTATCCCTCTCATCATTTTAAAGACCTCTATCAAGTCCCCCCTTAACCTTCTGCGCTCCAAAGAATAAAGACCTAATTTGTTCAACCTTTCCCTGTAACTTAGTTGCTGAAACCCAGGCAACATTCAATGGGGGCATGGCCCTGAGGAAAATTCAAGATAGAAGACAAGATGTGATAGGGATGAAAAGGCTCCCTAAGGATATGTAAAGCAATAAAGATGAACACATTGCAGAATATATATGTCAGTTGGAACCAGAGTTATAAGGGAGAGTGCAAGTCATGGAGACAAAAAGCCTAGAAACAGGCCCATTAGTCCTTCAGTACTCGCCTACATCAATCTCACTTTTCCTCATGCATCCCCAACAACTGCCCCACTATACACCTGCCGCCCACATCCCCGATTGGCATGTTACAGCAGTAAATTAATCCACCAACCACCCCACCTTTGGCATGTGGGACGAAATGGTGCACCTTGAGGCAAACTCTACATACAGAATACCCAAGTCAAGATTGACCCCCCCAGGTCTGTACTAACTTCTGTACCACTGTACCATCATTTTTTTAAACTGAATGATATTGTCACATTCATAGAGAACTGGAAGAATCTGTGACAGAATAATTTATTGAAATGGGTTTATCAAGGAAAAGGCACCGTGGTATAACTGAGGATGTAATTGAGTCATATAATGAAGAGGGATTTGAGAGGGAAATGGGTAGGGTGCAACAGATGCACCTGAAGGCATACTTCACACACAGTTTAGATGGGTCAAGCAAGGGAATCTGGAAAGATAAAAGTAATAACCTAAAATATCAGCTCCAAACTCAATGTTTTAATCTTCAGGAAATGAATTTCAAACAATATATTTTCATCAATTACATATATTCTTGTTCTTATAAAAGCTGTAACATAACTCGTACAATTTTACATCATACTCAACGTCATGAGATCTCGTCATGGATCCTAACTGGCAGAGACTTTTTTTATTGGAAGACAACTGCCTCCATGATCCCAAGTACATTATTCCTTTGATCTACAACTGACGGACGGTCGTGTATTAATTATATGATGTTAAGTTGCTCAGAATGAGTAGATGCATTGATCTGTGCCAATCATTTTAAAGGATTTGCTGCCCACCAGCAGTAATCAAAAGATGCATGCCAAGGTCATTCTGATCCTGTCCTTGTTCTGAGGTGTAAACAATTACAAAAGCTATAATATGCAATCCCTTCAAATTAAAATAAAACTGGCACTCAATTACTGATTTTACCCTCTGAATGCTGCTATTAATAGGAATGAATGGAAACAAAAAAAAAACAAATTCCTAATTTTGTCAGCCTGCCTTCCTCATTAAAATTGTTTGGAACATGAATATTTCAAAAATTGAATTTAACATGAAGTGTTCGTTGGAACTAAAATCTCGAGTTTCCATGCTGGTACCACTCACCCGCTGAACCTGTTCTTAAATCAAATAGGTCCTCCTAGCAAACATCTGCAAGGAGGTTGTTTCCTTGTGATCGGTGAGGCCAAATGCAGTGCAGAGCCTTTGCGTTGCAATTCCCCATTGACATATTTTGATGGACTGTTAAGCCATGCTCCTAAGCTTATCAGATATTAAAGCTGTCAAGGAGAATGAACATGTGCAAATGCCTCTTTAAAGTGCAAACACGCTATTAAACAACTGCATTTTTTTTCTAACCAGTAAATGAAGCACCGGGAAAGACTCGAGGACAATTAAATAATTTATATTAAATACAATTAAATCAAAGAATCACAAATGTTGCGACAACTCCTGCATTGCATCACCCCAGTGTTGCCAAGGTAGCTGGGGTCTGAGCAAAGGACTGACTAACCTGGAAGAGATGACATAGCTGTTGTTGAGTAATCTCGGACAGTGGACTATCTACCCCATTTACTTGGTCATAACCAAGTTGATATTTGTTGCAGTTTGATGCAGAAAAAATGGTTGCACTTACCTCCCTAAACTTCAAAAACATTTAATTGGCTTTAAAATGTTTTGGAATATTCTGAAATAGATGTGGAGAGCAATATATCAATGCATGTTTATTTTTTCTTTCTCTCCTGCAAGAGAGGGAAATGCATTGAAATGTACTTTGAATTGTGTCGTATTTCTGTGCCAACTGTGGCTGCATAGTTGTCACTTTATAGATGCAGTGACTCTTGGATTAGTAGTCGATCATTGAGGGTGGGGTGGAGCATTAAGGGCGAGGAGCCCTAAATGGTAAAGATTATTAGTTAGTGTGCAGAATGGATTGGATGAGGCTAATGGTGCAGTTGTTAGAAGGCAAATTTTAGTGTGTTCACTTGCCTTAACAATAAGTGAGGGCATTAAACCATGCATCGTGGCTTAATTCTTACATTATCTTTGAGGTAATCATCACATTACCATGGAAACAGTTCCTGAGGCCCACATAATCCACGTCGAGCATTAAATATCAATTTAGTTTAACCCTATGCTATCTTTTCCCCACATTCCATCAGTTCCCCCCTGAATCTACCACTCATTTGCCCGGTAATGGCATTTTACACTGGCCATTAACCCACAAACTGGCACATCCTGTTTGCTATGTCTCCCCACTGTCCCCTGCTTATCTGATGGAGCGTCTCCCAGTTTCCTGTGGGTAGACCTCTCATCACACTTGCCCTAAGACTCTTAGGTTCACATCCGAAAGTCAAGGGTGGCTGCATGGGTCATGGATCAACCCTGATCCACAGCAAAATCTATAATTTCATAGAATTAATTCTAATGCCAACTGCAGTCACAATCATCTCCCCCTTCCAGAGGGGCAAGTATGGCCTTAATTTCATGCAATGGCTTCAGCTAGTGGGGCGCATGAGTGCTAAAACTGTTGAAATTAATGTGGTCACAGCATATGCTTTGAATGGCCTGTGCACCTTATTAAATGGAGGTGGATTAACAGCTTGTCACATTTCCAGCCTTCTTTAACCAGTGCTATCCAATTTGGCCCCAGAGGTATCCCACTAGATTGTGCCTCAGGGAAGCACTTTTTAATGTCAGTAGGGCTGAAATTCGGGAATATTAGATTTTTAAATAAGGCAGCCTGGTATTAAGTGAAGTGTAAATGAAAAGCAGATCGCAAAGATACCTCATACTTATTTCATTATTTTTTTACGATTTTATCTTTTCTTCCTCTATTACTCTCAACAGAACAATATCCTGCAGAATATTGCAGAAGACATATGGAATCTGTCTGAGCTGATGGAAATGTCCCTTGGGAAATAAATCACTGGTTCAGGACAGGAGAAAATTGGGAAATCATAGTAATAACGGCAGATTTATGCTAGGCCTCACTGCAAATCAGACTGATGCTTTCTCCATTGATTTAGATGGAAATATAGATTACACTGCACGAAGATCCCATTCTTCTTTGGAGGAGTTGCACAATCCGACCTCTCGATGAAGGGCCTGTCCCACTGCGGTGACCTAATTTGCAAGTTTAGATGAGTTTGCTCTTGACTCAAACTTGCAGCGTGGTCGACACGAGGTCCTAGGAGGTCACTGGAAGTCTCCTTCATGCTCGAGGGAAGTTCCCCCATACTCGCGGCCTCAGTTTGGTCGAGGAACATTCCACGTGTAAAAATTGGTCGGCATGGTTCTTTTGAATTCGTAGTGCAATGGAGTGGGGTCGCTATGTAGTTATAGGCAGTTGAGGGTAGCCCTAGGCGATCTCCTTTGCTGACCGGGCATTTTAATTGGCTCATTGGAGTTTTCAGGATGAAGGAAAACCAAGGTAATGTTAAATGCCCGCTAAACTTTATTAAAAGTTGTCTGGCTTCTTAAAAGTGTCTCCACTCATACAAAAGGATCAGATTAGTTTATTTACAGTATTGTGATGGTTTGTTCACCTAATGAAGGTCCTTTCTATTTTGCATCACTTCCTCTTTGTACAAAGTCAAGAAACAAAGTAGTGTCGTTTTTGTGATGAAAACATACTAATTTCACAACCTCTGCACCTACTCCATGCACCTGCTAAATGGTTCAGAGAAACAAAGTACTTTATCTGTATTGGAAAGTTTATTCCATGCAAATTTATTTCAGGGTGCTTTTATCCAATTTAGATTCTTCAAACATATTTCTTCAAATGTAAAACATTTGGTATGAGGCTTAGTCTAAATATATTCCATTTTTACAATATAAATAGAGGAAAAGTTGCAGATCATGCATACCTCTGAGTGTCTTAAAAGCTAACCAATAATTTTCACAAACTTTAATCGTTATCAGTCATAAACTAATTGTGATCTGTCATAAACTGTTTTCATTTTTAAAAGTATGTTCAATCAATGTATTAACCTCTAACATTTGACAGCATTGTCTTCATCTTACTAAAATTTGCCCGTTAAATTAGAATATTGATAACAAAAGGTTTAATTTTTGACAGATGAATGAAATTGCAAATGGTTAAGTTTGATTATCCGAATCAAGTGTATTACTGTGTTTAAAATATAAAAAGTAATTAAAAAAAAACTCCAGCTGGAAAGACATATCTTTATTTCATGAAATCTGCACTTTGCCACAACAGGCAATTAGACCTTTCTTTAGGTAGACACAAAATACTGGTAACTCAGCGGGACCGGCAGCATCTCTGGGGAGATCTCTGGTGATGTTTCAGGTCGAGACCCTTCTTCAAACTTTAGACCTTTCTTTAAGTAGTTAACCAAAAGAGTGTCCAAACTTTCTATATGATTTCATCTGTAAGATTTGCTTATTTTTGTATTAAAAAAAAACACCTTTGCATTAAAGTCTATTTGGGCACAAATCAAACCTCTGTAGGAACGCAGTGAGTCAAGCAGCATCTTTGCGGGAAAAGAATTGTCAACGATTCTGAGAGTCCTGATGCAGGATCTCGACCTGAACAACGACAATTTCCTCACCCTCTTCCCATAGATGCTGCTCAACCTGCTGAGTTGCTCCAACATTTTTTTTTATTGCTCCAGATTGCAATGTCTGCAGTGTCCACATTCTTGTTTTACGGAGATGTGTGGCCAAGATTGTAGTAGGTGCCTAAATGCACTGCCATGGATGGTGGTGGAAGCAGATATGATTGTGGCATTTGAGAGACTTTGAGATAAGCACATGAATATGCAGGAAAGAAATGGATGCATATGGATCACATGCAGTCAAAGGCGATGATTTTAATTTGGCATGTCCTTCATGTTTGGCACAGACATGGTGGGATGAGGGGCCTGTTCCAGTGCTGTACAGTTCTATGCTCTTGTTATTTCATTTGAGTTTCCATTTCTTTGTTGTAACTTGTGAATTTGTACTCCCAGATTTTGCCAAATTACTAGTTTCTCGTTCGCACCATTTTAAAGGTTCCTCATCCATTATTTTTTACCATAGTGAACAATCTCATACTTGACTTTAAATACTGTATTTCTGTCCACTCATTTCACCAGCATACAATCCTGTACAGAAATCCTGTATCCTCACATTTCCACCAAGCTGTGTACAACCTACAAACTTGGATATTTAATCTTGTTTATTAAAGTAGATTGTAAATGATCTTGCAGCAATCTTCAAGTAATAGCTGGCCGATTGGAACATGGTCTTGCTCTCTTTTAACCAATCCTCTTTCCATGTTCGTATAGTTTACCCAATCTTGAGAGCCATTATATTATGTTGTAATCTGTTATGATATCTTATCAACTTTTTTTAAATTTAGATTTGCTGCATGAAAGAGTTGCACACATACAATGTCCCATTCTTCCCTGCCTAATTCCTGCCTTTTTCTGCTTCACTACCCCTTTTTAAATGCCAAGTTTAAAGCAGTATTTTTATTTTCTACCTTGGACAGCAGGCACCCATGTGTCTGTAATAGTAATTATTATTACTCTGTCTCCATATTTGCTATTGATTCATCAATTTTGCAATAGACGCATCACACATAGATGCAATGTCTTTAATTCTAATCTTTTACAATTTCCCCTTGGTTTGACTTTGTTTTCTATCAACGACAAGCTCTTGAACTCTTCCTATTGCACTTTGCTTATTTCCATCCTCTATGGCCTTTATATCTGTGACATTCTTCTCTCTTGTTTTATTGACAATATTTTATGTGAACACAAGATAGTTGTTGTGCTTTTAATCCTGATGGAAGTTGAAGCACTATCAATATATAAATAAACTAGAAAACCGATTAACAATCTGTGGGCAGAGAGTAACATATTATTACATAGTGAACTAGAATATGTTTAGATTTAATGCATTTAAAAAACTAGAAAACCATAGTACTGCATTCAATAACTTGCATGAGTGGACATTTTAATTACTTGAACATGGTTCCTCAGTTACAGATCTGTCGTGACATTTGGGCACTTTCCTTATAATTCTGAGAGAACCTTACTTCCTGTCTCCTGCTTTATTGCAGTAGTATTTAAAAATTAAACACATTACAATTATAATGTTGTTCCTACATCATCAAATTAAGAGCCAGGTTATTAGTGTAATAAAACTATCTTGATGAAGCTATCTTTCACAGTGTTGTGTGCTAATCAATTCAACGTATGTTACCACTGTGATGGATTTTAAATCACTTCTTTATAAAAATTATTGTCATTGCATATGTTCCTTGCCTTCCCTGCTGAAAGTGTTGAATCCTTGTTTGGTAGTATGGCTCATGCCACCCTTGCAAGCTCTGCCCAAGTGATCTTTGATATTTCAATTTTAATAATATCAGTTAACGGGCTTTGACCATAGGGACTTCACACCAAAGTCTAACACCATCCTTGTATGATTACTATAAATCCACACTAATAGAAAAGGGCAGATGCACTGTTTATTTATATCCTAATTAAAGATATGTAATACAATACAATACAATACAATACAATTTATTTGTCATTTGGACCCCGTTGAGGTCCAAACGAAATGTTGTTTCTGCAGCCATACATTACAAAACGAAGAAGACCCGAGACACAACACAATTTACACATCCATTCATCACAGCGCTGTGATGGAAGGCAAAACAAAAAACTTATCTCTCCACTGCACTCCCCCCCCCCCCGATGTCAGAGTCAAAGTCAAAGTCAAAACCAACTAAGCAACATCTTCCACCGAGTTCGGTTATCTCAGCATGGACTGGAGACTGAGACCAGAATGTTTATAATCTATACCGTGCAGCCACTCGCAGTGTTAATTACCTGAGGCATCAGGTTAGGCAGAAATGTTGATAACTAATGGACCAGACATTGTGACAATTGGAATAATGTACATTAAACATGTGGTGTGGGTCAGGTTAACACTTAAAAATGTGTGGTGTTGTAGAGAGCGAGGAGGATTGCTTAAGAGAATGTACGTACAAGGAACCGTATCTCCCTCCACTTCCACCTACATTCCATCCACTAGCTTCACAATTCGCAACATTTTAATCCTTTGGTCTCACACCATCTCTTTTTTCATCTCTAGCCTCTGTCCACCATCTGCTTATCAACCATTCCGTGCCCCCCTCACCTGTACCAATCTTTTACCTGCCAGGTTTTTCACTGCTCTGCCTCTCTACAAGCTTTCTTCCCATCCCCTGACCAGAAATGTCTCCTGTCCATGTTCTCTGCCTGACCTGCTGAGTTGCTCCAGCAGTTTGTGTCTTTTTTTGCCTTAAGAGAATGGTTGTAATCTGGAACACCCTGATGAATGAGGTAACCCATGTGGTCAGAGGGAGGACATGCAAACTCCACACCAACAGCACTGGAGGTTTCTGTACTGTACAACACTCTGCTTAAGGATCTGGTGGATGCAGATACTCTTAAAGCATTAGTTTAAGAAAGAACTGCAGATGCTGGAAAAATCGAAGGTAGACAAAAATGCTGGAGAAACTCTAGCCAAGCATTAGAATCACCAAGACATTGAAGGGCACAGACCAAATGCAGGTAAATGTGACCAGACACAAAATGCTGGAGTAATTCAGCAGGACAGGCAGCATCTCTGGAGAGAAGAAATGGGTGACATTTCGGGTCAAGACCCTTCTCCAGACTGATGTCAGGGAAGTGGGTGGGACAGAGATAGAATGTAGTCGGAGACAGTAAGACTGGTAGGAGAACTGGGGAGGTAATGGAGGGAGAGGGAAGGCAAGGGCTATTTGAAGTTAGAGGTCAATGTTCATATCGCTGGGGCGTAAGCTAGCCAAGCGAAATATGAGGTGCTGTTCCTCCAATTTGCACTGGGCCCCATTCCGACAATGGAAGAGGTCCAGGATAGAAAGGTCAGATTAAGAATGGGAGGGGTGGTTAAAGAGCTGAGCAACTGGGAGATCAGGTAGGTTAAGGTGGACTGAGCGGAGGTGTTCAGCGAAACGATTGCCGAGCCTGCGATTGGCCTCGCCGATGTACAGAAGTTGACACCTGGAACAGCGGATACAGTAGACTAGTTTGGAGGAGGTGCAAGTGAATCTCTGCCTCATCTGAAAAGACAGTCGGGGTCCTTGGATGGAGTCGAGGGGGGAGGTAAAGGGACAGGTGTTGCATCTCCTGCGGTTGCAGGGGAAAGTAATGTGACCAGTATGGACAGGTACAATGGACAGCATAGACAAGATGACAACAGGCCCTTTTGCCCACTCAGTCCATGCCAACCATCGATACCCATCTACACTAGTTCCATACTATTGCACTTTCACCATCCGCTCTCCACACATGAGAGGCAATTTACAGAGGCCAAATAACCTACAAACCCGTATGCCTTTGGGATGTGGGAGGAAAACGAAGCACCTGTAGTATAACCATGTGGTCACAGAGAGAACTGTGAGCAAACCCCACGCAGACAGCGCCTGAAGTTTCTGCACTATACAAAATTATATTTTGTGAGGGGACCTTATTCAATAAGATACAAGGAACTGGGTCAACAGAACAGGCCTTGCCTGTCTAACACACTCAAAACTTTCATTCAGAGCTAGTGGAGAAATTAGTTTGGCTATAATCGTACTTGAGGTGGAAAGTTACAATGGGTATAGGCTGGCGGAGGTTGTCATTGAAGAGCTTTGTGGAAAAAACACACTCTTGAGATGGGATCATTAAAAGGAGAGTGGGATTGTTGAATGGCAGCTTTTTTCAGGGTGGTGGTCACAGAGGGTATGATCCGGTTGGAAGCATCGGTCGAGATGTGGTGATGCTAAGGATATCATGATCAGATGACACATTCAAGGAAGAAATGCAACTTAAGTTTATAAGATAGATAGACAACCTCATGTGCTGCTTTCCAGGACTGAACATTATGTCTTAGCCAGGGTATTTACCAAAGCTGTCAGGAAGGATTTATTTTAGAATAACGGGGCAATAAGAGCTAATGCAGGGAGAATGCAAGAACAGTAGAATTCATAAAACAGTTGGCAGAGAAATCAAGGGTGCAGTCCAAAGTACAATAACGTGAGGTAATTAAAAGTGACAAAAAAAAATCAAAGCTGAGAATTTAACATTTGGGAATCTTTTACTTTTAGGTGGGAGGGTGGAAAGAAAAGCTGATTGGTAACACACTTAAGAGATGAAATAAGCAGTGGTGTGAGAAAGAATCTAGGCTAAGATGATGATTCCATCAGGGTGGAGACCTGCAAATATGTTGCCTCGCCTTGAACTTACCTTTTCTTTGGCTCAGATATGGATTATTCGTCTTTACCTCCAAAGCCCCACCCCCCTCCCTCACCATCTACTCCAATCTCTCCACAGTGCCCCTTTCTCCACCATCAGCAGCTAGGTGCAGGACTCCTTCATGAACTTCCCTGGCATTGTTTTTCCTTTTTGAAGCCTTCATTTTGATGATGCTTTTAGCCACCCTCCTAACATCCCCTTCTTTGTCCCAGCAGCTATTTTTCTTCTTTGATCAAACCTGTGCTAAGCATCATGGGATATTTCATATTAGGAGCAGAATAAATTAAAAACACAGAAGTTGGGTACATTTATCATACTTTTTGCCCAGAGAGTCACTACAATGAATCTTACTCTCATTGTTAAAGCATAGGGGGAAACTATTTGGCCCAATTAATCTGTGCCAGCTCTTTGAGAAAACCCATCGATCCAATTTCCCCTATTATCTCCCTGTAACTTGTGCTCTCACGTGCCTATCAATAATCGTCCTTCCTTTACATTCTCCCACCTCACACCAGTGAGGGAGAGTTTACAATGAACAATGCGATAGGAAACCATAGCGCCCTTCAGGAGAAGGTGCAACCTCCACATAGTAATCATTGGTGTATAGGATCAAACCCAGTCACTTGAGTTGTAAAGCAACTGCATTACCGGCAGTGCTTCTGTGCCACCCTTACTTTTTTGGCTAATTTGTTGATGGTCAATCTCATCTAGAGCAGCCCTTTTGTCCGAGTGGTGGCGCCATCAAGTGTGGCAGCCTCGCCTGCAGCTGTTCGTACTTTCATCCTTTTTTAAATGTTTAATCGCCAAGGTTTTTTAGTCTTTTTATGTAGGGGGGGGGGAGGAGAAGGGGGAAACTGTCGAGGATGCGTTTTTCCTCCGAGCCGCATCTTCGCCCCCTCCTCGCGGCCTACCATCTGGATTGCCGCGGCCTTTCCTGCCAGAGACCGGCCAATGCTTCAGCGGTGGCGCAGCACTGAGGTACCATTGCGGAGCGGTGGTTACCTTACCGAGGTCGCCGTGTTGAAGCTCCGGAGTGCTGGGACTGCTGACTTTAACACCGTGGAGCTGTGGTCTGCGGATCCACCAGCTGCGGGCGGCGCTGACTTTAACATCGTGGAGGCCTGGGATCTTTCGCCGAGGTTGCCAGTGTTGGAGCTCCGCCCAGCTCCGCCTGTGGAGTTCAGGAGCCGTTAGGAAGTGGCCAATTCGGACACTCCAAGCCGCTGAGAGTGTTCTTCCGAGGCCGCAGTACCATCATCCGGCGAGAGGGCCTGAAACATCAGGCCGCCCGTAGCGGCGACTGCGGAGGCCTCAAAGAGGCCCCGACCACGGGTGAACAAGAGGAAGAGGACTGAACTTTTATTGCCTTCCCTCACAGTGGGAAACATTGATTCCGCTGTGCGGGATGTTTTATGTTTCATGTTAAATTCTATAGTGTTGTGTTTATCTTAATTGTGTGCAGCATGGTAACTCAAATTTCACTGCACCAATTGGTGTGTGTGACAATAAATGTCCTTTGTCCTTTTGCTGGGCTTATGATTTTCTTTTTAATGTTTTTTTACTGTTATGTCCTGTGTTTCGGGTCAGGATCTTCAGACTGATTGTGGTGGTGGGCATAGAGAGAAGCTGAAAGAAAGGTGGGCAGGGCAAAGCCTGGTGTGTGGTAGGTGGATACAGGTGAGGGGGTGTTTTTATAGGCTGGTGGTTCAAAATTCCTTCTCATCTGTATTCACTATCACTCCCCAGGCCTTGTCCTTCGTCTCTTTGAGCTGTCTTCCCACCCCCTCCCCTGCACCGACCATAATATGTCTGAAGAAAGGTCCTGATCCTGTTCTCGAGATGCTGCCTGACCCACGGAGTTACTTCAGCACTTTGTGTCTTTTATTGCTGGTAAGTGCTCTGCATTGAACTAGATTCATTGGGTCTTATCATTCTCCCTGAGGGAGAAATCCTATGGCACCATATACTGTAGTAGAACTTGTAAATCAGTGCTTCCAATGTGCAGTTTGCTGTTCATAATTTCTGTGAAACCTATGGAACGAATGCTCACATAACCTTAAAGCAGCACCAAAGAGGGTCAGCTAGGGTTCAATCGATCTTGAACTTTATATATGAATTAGTTCACAATGAGTGCATGGTTAGCAGATAGGCAATCAATGAAGTTGGAATCTATTAACTTTTATGATGCGTAATATTGTAATTTTATGAGACGGGTCATGGTCATTTTGGGTGCATGATGATTATTCACCTGAGTACGAATGATTGCAATGTCATAAGTACAAAATTAGGGAAAATAAATAATAAAAACTCAATATATAGGATTTTATAGTGCGCAATAATAAAAGACTATGGCTGATTTATTAGATGTCAAAAACACAATGATTTCTTTCATGATTACAAACTGAAATTATTTTATTCCAGTCAGTATTTATGCTTATCATTATTCACATATCACACTGGATTATGATGCTCGCTGGTTGATCATTCTATAGGGAACTAGCTGAAGTGCATGGAGTCTGCTCGTTCCTGATTATCACCAACATGGAACATGGAAATCAGGAATGCAATCCTGATGCATTAAAATGTCCGTTTTATTGCAGAGCTTGGCTTGGTCTGAGTGGTGAAGCTCAACCATACTTACCTCAAGGGCCAAAAGCACTTTACATCTGGCCGAACCATTGCTGAGGGTGGCACAGTGGCGCAGCTGGTAGAGCAGCTGCCTCACGGCGCGAGGGTCCTGGGTTCAATCCTGATCTTGACTGTTGTCTGCGGAGTTTACATGTTCTCCCACATCACAAAGATGTATAGGTTTTTAGGTTAATTGACCTCTGCAAATTGCCCCGAGTGTGTTGGACGAGGATGAAAAATTGGGATAACATAGAACTAGTATGAATTGGTGATCAATGGACAGCATGGAACTGGTGGGCTAAAGGGCCAGTTTCCATGCTGTATAAACTAAACAAACCAAGTATTTGAATATAATTTTTGATCTGGTTTTAAAAGTTAAATGTCGATAAGTTCTTAATTCTCTCACCATTTTACTTACTTTATTATTTATTTGTGATTTTTTTAAATCTGTATATCTTTAACAGTTTTTGAACCCAATCCCAACAATTTTAAATGTAGCTGATTATCAATGATGTTAAAAGAAATGGTTAAAAAGGTATTTTGGCTGGAGCAATCTGACAGCAGGCCCTCAGGATCTGCCACCTGAAGCCTAGTCGCTGCTCACAGACAGCTTCTTTCACTGGCAGCCGTGAGGCCTGGAGGATATTTGGACCAGTCACGCTCCATGTTAGTGCAGTCGTGGAAATAAATTAGCGAGGCAAGGAAGAGGAACAGGTTCAAACAAGTTTAAAAAAAAACCATATTCATGTAAAAATATAATGTGTGGCTTGTATATTTATTTAGAAGGGATCAAAACAACATTTCTGATATTTATTGAGCTACATTGGTCAAGTAACAGGTAGAGTTACATTCGGGACAATTTAAATAAGCCAATATTTACAGAAAAATAAAATTGTTCCGTATGCAGAATACTACAGAAACAACAGAGCAGGAAAGAAAAGAGCAGAAATAAATAAAATGCAAAAGCAGGAAAAGGTAATAAACAGAAGAATCCACTGGAGTTTCAGGGATCAGTTTGATTGAGGTATGGGTGGTCGAGGAGGAACTATGTTAAGAGAAGAATATATGCACCTGTTGGGAGGCAAAAGTCAGTATCTAGCTGGGAAGGGCTGAGGGTGAATACGTCTGATGAAAGAGGGGAAAGAGAAAGGGAGAATGAGAGAGAGAGAGAATGAGAATGAATGAGAGCAGGAAAGAGAGCTGCCAAGTTTTCTATTGTGCCTGATACCCTGATGAAGCTGAATAACCCTCATTAACTAATAGCTTTTAAATTGTTTTTAGTGGCACTAGCTAGTTTAGATGGGCATTACTTATGTGGCAGGAAAACAAATGACACCAAATACTATTGCTGGTGTAATTACCTTTAAGTTATGAAGTAAACGTTGAAGGTTTTTATTTCGGAATTTCATGGTCAGAAACAATCAGCTGATCACTTATTATAGGACCAGTCTGTTTATAGTAAATCTTGATCAATTACTGAGGATGAACGTATTTCTTTCCATTGCTTCCATTCTATCATAATCTTCTTTTGTCCACTGAACTCTAATGCACTCTTTCCATTTACTGCTAATAATCTATGTTAATTTCCCAAAGTTTAATACATTGTGACATGTCTATACTTCTTGGTACTGGTAAATTAATCTGTATGAACACATTCATACATTAGTATCTTTCCTGAAATAGAACAAAAAACTCCAGAACATTTAAAGGTTATCTGTTCTAAGTTTTGTTATGGATGGCAGATAAAAAATTGAGCTCATTTACTTATTAAGAATGGTTATTTAATTGGTGGTAAAGTTCAAAATGAAGCTGCAGTGTGTGGTGCATAATGTAGCAAACAGAAAATGGTGATCTTGGATAAATGAAGTCGCACACGCACACACACACACATAATATATATAACACAAAGTGTCTCAGCATTTTATTGTTGTCATAGAAATGTCTTGTTTTGATACCTTGTATCACTCACTGTCTCGACTCGCCAAAACCTAACCATTCTTCCCAGACACAGTCTAAGCATATTCTACCATTTGAAACTAATCGATTGAAAATTCCTTCGTTGACTTTTGCTGCAAGCCAGAAGAAGATTCAGGGAATACAAACCAGGTTGTCATAGACAATGTGGTACAGCAAACATGCAGAGAAAAACATGAAAATATCCAACTATGTCAAGAAGAAATATTTACCTATAAACAGGATGCATTAGTACATTTGCATAAGTTGCACATATGATTCACTTGTCCTGGCACGTGACATTTCCGGCAGGATCCTGCCCACCAAGTAATTGGGCCAAGTATTTCTGGGCGTCGTTCACCCTTCTGCAGTTTAAATGGTCTATTGTATTTCAGCCATCTGTGGATGGCATTAATATATGTTATTTTCATTATTTACAATAGAAACTGGATCAAGTAATTGCAACCTACAACTCCTGTTAGTAACTCACAATAAATCCAGGAGTAGTGCATAATGGAGAACTGTGTGTGACTTAAAAATGTCCCTCCCCAAGAAATATTGATTTTAAGTTCACAGAATCCTCCTGTGAATTTTGTATTAGGAAATGAATCAGTGTCAACAGGCCTCTGTAAAGAACAAGGAATGCGTTTAGCTCACAGGCCTCTCCATTTCTGAACCTGATGACAGCTGCTGATGGCAAAGACCTTGGGGGTCTTGCAATCATTGGATAGAGGCAGACCAGCTCTCCAGGAACACCCAAATGCCAGTGCACAGAGATCTCTTTGAAAGCTCTGACTCCCCTAGGTCAGTGTGTGAAAGACATGGCAGATGCCTATCTGCAAACGATGATAACGGTTTCTTAAAGCAAGAATGCTCCGATTTCACAATTTGTTTTAATACCTGATTAGGCATTCGCACCAATTTAGCACACCAATGATGCCTGAAGTCCAATTTCCAGACATATTTATTTTGAACATTAGAAACCTTTGCTTCTCAGTGTTACAAACCAGACCACAATCTTGGTTATCGAACACTTATTCTGTTTGGAATATCCTTCTGGACTTGCAGTTTGTCAGAACAGAATGCAAACTAGAATTATCTACCCTGCCGATATGTAATTTTAAATATATAGCCTTATCTGCATGGCAACAGTACTTTGTTATGATTCACATGGTGGTTTATGCGCATGTTTTTGATTGTAATAGAAAATTCTCTGAACTGCGAAAATAGCTGTAAATTATGTACAATACATGACATTTTTTAGTTACCAATTCAGAGCAGTATTCAGTTATCATTGAAGACCAGTGATGTGAAGATTGTTGTGAAAGAAATGAATTATCACATTCAATTTTTTTTCATAAATTCTTGAGTGGTTCTGATTTTAGCATAAATTTAATGAAAGAAATATAATTTCAAATGGATGTGGTAATTACCATTGTACGGTTCATGGGAGTCTGGTGAAATTCTGCTAGTTTCTCCATCCAGGCATATAGATGCATAAGTGTTTCTGTTATTCTGTGAAGTAAATCATTGTACTAACAAATTTGTTAAGTAAATTGCAACTATGTACTCATTTATTTTCAGTACTGTATAAAGAGGGATGGAGGGAACAAATATGCTCCGTGCACCCAATAAATTTAATTTCTAACATGCTCTTTAGGCTTGACTGTTGTAAGGCCAGAATGTTTCTGTTTATTACACCGGCTTGGGGGTGATTTTTCATAGATTCAAAACAAATGGATATGATGGTCATTAAAAACAAAGTAAGATATTTTAGAAGCATTTAGCCAAAGAACAGCAATTTCAGTTTCCAGTTCCAGTTTAGTTTATTGTCACATGTACCGAGGTACAGTGAAAAACTTTTTGTTACGTGCTAACCAGTCAGCAGAAAGACAATGCATCATTACAATCAATCCATTTACAGTGTATAGATACATGATAAGGGAATAAAGTTTAGTGCAAGGTAAAGCCAGCAAAGTCCGGTCAAAGATAGTCCGAGGTTCATCAGAGGTAGATAGTAGTTCAGCACTGCTGTCTGGTTGTGGTAGGGTGATTCAGTTGCCTGATAACAGCTAGGAAGAAACTGTCCCTGAATCTGGTGGTGTGCGTTTTCACACTTCTGTACCTTTTGCCTGATGGGAGAGAGGAGAAGAGGGGGTGGCCTGGGTGCGACTCATCCTTGATTATGCTGCTGGCCTTGCCAAGGCAGTGTGAGGCATTAATAGAATCAATAGAAGGGAGGTTGTGATGGCCTGGACTGCATCCACAATTCGCTGCAATTTCTTACGGTCCTGGATGGAGCTGTTCCCAAACCAGGCTGTGATGCATCCTGATAAAATGCTTTCTATGGTGCATCTCTGTAGTAAGTAAGTAAGTAAGTACATTTTATTTATATAGCACGTTTAAATCAACTCGCGTTGAAACCAAAGTGCTTTACATAAAAGAAATAATAAAATAAATAATAAAGTTTCCGTACATCCATAGAAAAATAAAAAATCATAGAAATGACATAACACATTATAGAATTCAACAAGAACGTCCCCCCACAACAGAATCAAAATTTTCCACTGTGGGGAAAGGCAACAAAAAGTTGTCCTCTTCCTCTGTGAAACACCCGAGGTCGGGGCCTATTTGTGGCCTCCGCAGCCAGTACGATGTTTTCAGGCCCTCTTTGCTGGAAAGCTGGAACTCCGGCGTCGGGTGAACACTCCTCAGCGGCTTGGAAAATATCTGGAGCGGCCGCTTCCTCCCCGGAGACTGCGGCACCCGAAGTCCTCAGGCCGCGTTAGTTGGAGCTCCGACTCTGGCGATCTCGGATCCCAGGCTCCACGGTGTTCCAAATCCAGCGCTGCCAGCGACTGGACGCTCCGCAGCCACAGCTCCTCGATGTGGGAGTCGGCGGTCACCGCACTCCGGAGCTTACCGCACGGCGACCCAGTAAGGCATCGCCCGCTCCATGTTGGTATCCCAGCGCTGTGCCGCTGCCGAAGCTGTAGTCCCGGCCAGTCCCGACAGGAAACGCCGCTCCAGTTTTGATGGTAGGCCGCAAGGAAGGGGCGAAGAAACAGCTCGGAGGGAAGCCGCCTCTCCGACCAGGTAGGGGACTAAGAAATAAAGTTCCCCCCCATTCCCCTCCCCCCACCCACCACATAAAAGACCTCCAACTAACATTTGTTTTTTGACAGGACTAAAAATAAAAATTAAAAACGGTGAAAGGACAGACTGCAGGGATCCCTCTCACCCTGGCCACAAACTCTTTGAATCATTTCCCTCTGGAAGGCGACTCCGGATTGTCAAAGCTGCCACAGCCAGACATTAAAACAGTTTTTATCCAGGAGTAGTTGCTCTACTCAACAGCCAAAAATCTGTAGCCTCCCTTTGATCTGGTATTATGTTGGTTCATATGCTTGATCAATGGTGTTTTATCATTAATGTCTTATTATTATTAATGTTTAGTGTTTTCTGAGTCATTCGTAACTGTCACTGTATGTCATGTTGTTACTTGTGGGCGGAGCACCAAGGCAAATTCCTTGTATGTGAATACTTGGCCAATAAACTTACTTACTTACTGTAGAAGTTGGTGAGAGTTGTCGGGGACATGCCAAACTTCCTAAGCCTTCTGGCTCAATCATGGCTCAATAGGCGAGATGTAGTGAAGAAATTCTGGTAATTCTGTGTAACACTATTTCGGAATTATACACATGAGTGCATAAAAACATAAGTCCTGAACTTAATGGGAGCAATTTGCCATTATTTTTCCTGATGCTTTCATGGAGTATAACAGCAGAATGAGTAATGGCAGCAACTTCCCTCCCATGTTTTATGTTGGTGAATCGAGTCTAGGAACTTGCACTGGGCTAACTGTTTCTCTGTTTTTGGTAATTAGTTATTGATAGTTATTTATATATGTATGTTTATATATATGTTTAAATACCATGCCATTTTATTGAGAGTTTTTTAATAAAATCAGAAAATGCTGGAAATGATAAAGAAAAATGGCAGGCAACATCGAGAAATAGTTTAGCCCCTGTCCCACTTGGGCGACCTCCACCGCGACCTCTGGCGAGTTTGCCCGCAACCCATAGTCGCAGCGAGGTCGCCATGAGGTCGTAGGAGGTCTTCGTCACTCTCCTTCGTGGTCGAGAGTGGTGTCCGCGTAGTCGAGGCTTCAGCTAGGTCGCGGCGTATTTTTCAAAATGTAAAAAATTGACCGCGACTAAAAAAATAGGTCGCCGTGGGAAAAATCAAAAAAAAAATATTCGTAGGTCTAGTTGAAGCCGGTCGTAGTAGGTCGTGATGTTAGTCGTAGATAGTCAAAGGTGGTTGAAGGAAGTCGAAGGTAATAGCTCCGGGGTGAAAAAAAGTTCAGTAGGAAAAAAAAGGTAATTTAAACAGCAGAACGTCACCTCTTTCACTCCAAGGCATGTTCATTCATAGCTGGAGAGTTTTTTTGAGAGGAGACTTGTGTTTTAGAGATGGCACCAAAAAGGCAGCAGCGCAGGGGGAGGGCACAACCCTCAAAACTTGCCATGCAGGTGTTGCCCACCCAAGAGGAGGAGTGGCAGGAGGTGATGCCACAGGAGGTGATAGTGCAGGAGGAGGTAGCCCTGCATGAGAGACCCCTGGAGGAGGAGACCAGGGTGGTAGTATATGTCCCCACCACCACTGCATCCTTCACTGCCTCATTTGAAGGCAGCAAAGTAGCCCTTTCTCCTGTGTCTGACACAGCATCAGAGGCAGATGCCCCATTGGTGGTGAGGAAGGTTATGCCCTACACCTTCACCAGGCAGCAGGAGGGAGACCTTGAGGAATGGTTCCAGCAGAATGCCATCCTGTACGAAAAGGAAAATGAGGGGTACAGGGACAGTGAATGGCATGCTTGCCATCCACTGCCCCACATGTGTGCTTAAAGTTCCATCTTTTGTCAAAGCCCAGCGCCACTCTCTTCCAGTCATCTAGTGAACTGGGACAGTCCATCACATCATCTCCATTCACCCATTGAGACCACTTCTTGTGTTTCTTCTTCACCCTTGCTCTGTCCCTTCTCCCTTTCTTAAAAGGCTGCTGAAGCAAAAGGGCTTCTGCAAACAGCAGTAGTTACTAACATCCTTCAAACTAGTTCCTTCCTTGCTTACATGGTTCAGAATGATTTTTTTTTTAACCTGGGAGGTATTTTTTAGAGAATAGAGAAGCTGGACCAGGAACATGCAGAAGAAAGGGAAAGGGTTGGGGTGAGACCAAATGACAATGTGCAGTCAGAAGACAGACAATAGGCTTCTTACTTTCAGATGTTGAACTGGGAGAGGATGCTGAAATTACTTTGTTTATCGTTGCACTTGTTTTTGTGAGCTTTGCTGAGATAGCATTGGTGTCAAGGCCCAAAAGCCGAGAGACAAACTCACTGAAAGTCAAGATCCGAGATGAATTTATCAATAACAGAAAATGCTAGCTGGCAGGAACACTTAGAACTTATCAATTTCAACGCTGAGCTTTAAGTAAATTCCCTTGATTCCATTCCATATCAAATTACGAATGCAATCTCACTGCCAATACTTAATGACAAGAAGACAGAACGACCATTTACCAATTGAAAAGCAACAATGCCTCAGGAGCAGATAGTAACCTCACAATTGTGCAGGGCCTGGATGAGACTGCACCTTGAGGATGCTGTACATGTCAGGCATCACAATTAACTTGCAATAGAGAGAGTGCACCGTATTGATTCCTCGAAGGAGAGGTTTGTCCTTTGAGAAGAGCTAAAGCAGACAGGACTCTTTCTTTCTTAAATGTATCAGAATTCGAGTTTATCTTATTGAATCTTAGCAAATGCTTATGTAGCTGATAGGAAGATGAAGTGATGATACTTGTCTGGCTTGAACTAGAGGTCACAAGCTCACAATAATGGTTAGAGCACCTGGGTTTGAGATGGAAGAAACGTCCTCACTCAGAGGATAGTGAACTCATGGAATTCTCCACATAAATGGCTCTGGCGTTTTGATCACTGAGTATATCCAAAGCAGAGATAGATTTGTGAGCATACTTGGACGTCAGTGCAAGAAAGTGGTGCTGAAGTAATTGAATGATGCAATGTCCATGAGGTGCATAATGGCCTATAACTCCCCCTGTTTCTCTTGTTCTGCTGATGTTATTACATATTACTGTCAGTGGATAAGAAATGGCTTCACTGGTGCTGACTACAAATGATTCTTCTCATGAGGCAAAATGGGAAGTACTGGCAGACTGTTTGACAGTAAAGAGACATCACTCAAGCTTGATCTTGCTGTTGATGGACATATGTCTCGACCCGAAACGTCACCCATTCCTTCTCTCCAGAGATACTGCCTGGCCCTTGTCTGATTGCACATTGACAGAGAAATCAATTGTCCAAGATGAACCAGCCCAATGCAACCCAGGATCTATAATGCAGACAAATGAAATAGACAATGTATTTAACCAAAGGTAGTTGCCGATCTGATATGGATTTGCAATTGGGGTTATCTGGACAGATGAGAAAGATAAATTCTGTCATTTCGCCAATGCTTATTACACTCCAGCTTTTCTGATCTGGAATTAAGTTGCTATCAAGTTCCCAATGTTGATGAGAGGGGTGATGGTCATTCTCCTGCAGTGAGATTATGACACTATGACCTGTGGAAATTAATAGCATTAGAATAAAACGACACACCTTTATAAAGGAGTTGAGGAGGATGTTATTTAGACAGAGGGTGGTGAATCTGTGAAATTTGTTGCCACGAAAGGCTAAGGAGGCCATCAGTGGATATTTTTAAGGTGGGTATTGATAGATTCTTGATTAATACGGGTGTTATGGATTATGGGGAGAAGGCAGGAGAATGGGGTTGAGAGGGAAAGATAGATCAGCCATGATTGAATGGAGTAGACTTGATGGGCTAAATAGCCTAATTCTGCTCCTATAACTTATGAACACGAATATAAATAAGGGAGCAGAAAACATTCTGCATTATGGTGTTCCATGGCCACGGAGAACAGTTTTGTTTATGCACATCAAGTGTAATGTATTAAGTGGGTAAGCAGAGCCAATACTGGGCCCTTCACGTGATTGAAAGTCATTAAAACATACCATTTCCAAAGATACTCCAGAAGGAATCATTTTCCTCTGATACACCAATATGCTGTGCTTCTTAGCATTTTGCAGGTGAGATTTGTTTCCTCTCTTTGGGAGACTACAGGGGGAGGGAACACGTGAGCCTCTCCCTGGATATCTAACTCAGCCACTGCAATCGGCAGTTTAGCATCACTGCACTGGAGAAGCTGAGCACCTGCCCTATGTCTGAGCCGAGTTTCATCTGAATTCATTCATAACCACCACACTACATCAAGCAGTAGTCCCAGTTGAAAAGCAATGACATGCATAACTGCATTAAGACTTGCAAATTACACTATTAACAAGCATGGAATCTTACATGCAAAGTGTGCACAAAAACCACTCCTTTGAATTAAACTGTTGCTGTTTTACGATGGTTCAGTGTTTTACACTGACCATCTGGGATAAGAGGGCCCTAACCTTGTTCACTGTTTGGCTCTGCAGATCCTTATAAGTATTCAATATCAAGGAATCACATTTGTACAGTGTAGCTTACATTTTTAGAATGCCCTAAAGCAGTTCATAGCCAAGTGGAGTCACGGCTGCGAACAGTACAATTCCACAACCAATAATAACATTATTGGCAATATTGTCTATAAAATGATATAGTTTGAGGGATATGTTGGCCAAGAAAGACCTGAGGTCAGCACAGTAACGCAGCAAATAGTGCTGCTGCCTCACAGTTCCAGCAACCCAGGTTCGATCCTGACCGATCCTCACCTCCAATGCGGTTTGTGTGAGGTTTGCACTTTCTCCATGTGAGTGTGTGGGTCCCCGTCCTTCTGTCACATCCCAAGGACATGCGGTTGGATGGTAATTTGCTTACTTAAATTACCCAGAATGTAGATGGATGGTAGGATAATCAATGAAGAGTTGTTGACTGAGTGAGAGAGAGTAGGTTACAGGGAAATAGGAGGATGAATGGGATTGATGGGGAATGCTTTGGCAGATGGCTTCGACTCAGTGGGTCGAATAGTTTTCTTTATTTCTTACTGTCTTTAAGGTTCACGAAAAAGGACAGAAGCCTCATTCTAAGAATGATACCTCCCACAGCATCACTAACATAGAGTAATACAGCACACAGAAACAGGGCCTTTGTCCAACTTGTCCATGATAATCTAGATGTCCCATGTAAGCCAGTCCCATTTGCTCATGTTTGGCTCATGTACCTCTAAACCTTTCCTATCCATGTACCTGCCCAAGTGTCTTTTAAATGCAGTTATGGTACCTGCCTCAACCACCTCGTTTAGCAGTTCGTTCCATGTACACACCATCTTCTGAATGGAAAATGTTGTGCCTCGGGTTCCTATGAAATCTTTCCTTTCTCACCTTAAACGTATGTCCTTGGTTGGTCATTCTCCCACCTTGGGTAAAAGACTCTATGCATTCACCCTATCAATTACCCTCATGATTTTACACACATTGGTGCATTCTCAATCTTCCACTGAAGTATTCGGCAAATGTAAGCTGTGAAAAGCAATTAAACAAATGGCCCGAGAGATTCATCGGGTCAGACAGCATCAGTAGAGAGAAATGGACAGACGACATTTGGAGTCAGGACCCATGTAATTGTTTGTTTTTTGCCCAAGATTCCAGAGTCTTGAATTTGTGATCTTCTGGCCATAAATTGTGATGGAGTTGTAGAAATGCATTGAGCTTCAGTAAACATGCTTTAATGAGCGAGCTGACTGACAGTCAATAACAAGATACAGTGCTAAGATGTTACTTTTTAAAGCAGCTTTTCTGAAAGAGTGTGCCTTAATCCTATTGCTGCAATATACAAGCTCAGCATGTGCAAGTCAATCATAAAACTTTGATTTGACTTGTACCACATTGTAAGAAATGTGAGCTTGATTTTTTTGCCACTATTAATCTAACGCTCCACTGGATTTCATCTTGTAAGTGAGATATTACAACTGTTGACATCGCATTGTTATCTTGCATTCACATAGAGATAGGGGATTGCAGTAGCTGATTCTTCTCAAACTTCAGGAAAATAATGTACTATAATGGGACTCTGGAACACTGACAAGACAGCATTGTGTTTGGTTCCAAATTGTTTTCTAATTTTAAATGATATTTGGATCTGTATTATAAAAGGAGATTTCAAAATGAAACAGAAACAAGATTGCGATTGAAGAGAATGAGAGCACCTACTATGTCTCACACACATCACAATGTCGCCTACCACAGATCTTTGATATGCTGTGACTCATCATTGTAGATGGTTATTGTTAACACTTGCAGCACTAATAGAAATTGAAAACCTTTGATGTTATATGGCTTGATGTCAAGATTATAATTGGTTTATTCTGAGGAGTTTCTGCTGCTACATCTTTCTGCTGCAGGTGAACAGAATTTTTGAATTATGTTTTTTTTTTAAAAGCCTTCAGTTATTATTTATACAGGTAGCAAAGTACACGGATGCAGAAGACCAAAGCAATTTCTGGTACTGCCCATTATTGTCATGATCAATGCATTGTGTTGGTTAAAGCCTCTCAATTGGCATGCATAAAGAAATAGTTATTCATAATTTACAAATACTACTTTCACAAGATAGTTATCAGGTTGGAAGACAAAACAATTTGCTTTCTCTCAACTGTGACTATCTGGTTCATTTGTTAGGTCCACTGTAAAGGTTTTACTCTACCACCACTGTAAAGGTTTTACTCTGCAAAATTGAGAGTCAAGAGTGTTTTATTGTCAGATGTACCAAAATTCCTTACTTGCAGCAGCACAACCGGTTTGTAAACACAATACTCAATAGATAATAAATAAACAAATATTTAAAAAAACATTCAATATGGTGCAAGCGGGTGTGTGATGGTGAATGAGTAGAAAGACAGACGATTTTCACCCATGTATCCTCAACTTATATGTTGCAACAAATCAATATGATTTGTATGCCCCGCAATAAGCAGAAAAAACTACAGAACTTGGACCCCAAAACACATGTGATTTGTCATGGAAGGCTGAAGTTTCAAATTGCTCTTTACATTCAGAATATGTTCTAACTAATTTACGAACTAACCACAATGTAGGAATCAGAAACAAATTCAAGAATCAGAATCCATCTCCCATTGATAAAAATACAAGAACATAGAAGATAGAAACGAGACTTAGTCATTTGGTCTCCTGTTTTTGCTCTTCCACAATAAATTCATGACTGAAAATTTTGTGTCAGAATAACTTGCTTGTAATAACACTGCCCCTTATCACCCTAAAATTCAAACATCTATAATTGTCTTGAATCGACTCAGTAGCCGTACATCCACAACACTCCAGGGTAGATAATTCCAACAGTTTATTACTCTGTTGGGTGGAGAATTTTCTTCCCAGCCAATGGAAACATCATCGCTGCATTCAAGTTTCATAAGAATTTAGTATATCAGTGGACTCGCCTTTCATTTCAAGTCATACAGCACGGAAACAGGCCCTTCGGCACAACTCATCCATGCTGACCAAGATGTCTCATCTGATCTAGTCCCATTTGCACAGTGGGGCAGTGGTAGAGCTGCTGCCTCACTGCGCCAGAGAACCGTGTTTGATCCTAACTATGGCTGCTGACTGTGCGGAATTTGTACATTCTCCCTCATGGGTTTTCTCCGGGTGCTCCAGTTTCCTCCTACATTCCAAAGATATTCAAGTTTGTAGGTTATTTGGCTTCTGTAAATTGAAGTAACATCGGACTAATATACAGGTGATCAATGGGTGGTGTGGACTCGATGTGCTAAAGGGCTGGTTGCATGCTCTATATATAAACTAAACTATTATTGTTTTCCAAGAATCCTGTTACCACTTACTTAGCTTCTAGTTTGACATTGACTTCCCCAATTTCAGGTAATCCTTGCTTTCTTCCTCCTTCCCCTCCCCTTCCCAGCTCTCCCACAGCCTACTGTCTCCGCCACTTCCTTTATTCTTCCCACCCCCCCCCACCCCCACATCAGTCTGAAGAAGGGTCTCGACCCAAAACATCACCTATTCCTTCGCTCAATAGGTGCTGCCTCACCCGCTCAGTTTCTCCAGCAGTTCTTTCTTAAACATTTTGTCTACTGCACTGCAAAATTTCCTCAAGGTATGCCTACTTTGAAGAGGTTCTCCTCCTCTCTCCGAAGACAGTTTAGCAACCTCCTCACTCACTGCCCCGCCTCTGTGATTTCCCCCTCCCCTCCAACTCTACGACCACATCTTAACCCAGACCCGTTACCACAGCCACGTTTGCTTTCTCGGGACTTGCCTGCGCCTCTGTTGTGTCTGGGTAAGACTGTCCTTAGTCACCACTAGAGGGCTCTGCCCCGAAATGTATGTTTTTCCTCGGAATGAGTCCCTGGCCATCTTGACTAGTTTTGACAGCCATTTTGTCTTGAAATAAACGCACTTACAGGCTCGGTACAACAAGTGTCCATTGTGAATTATTAGCCGTCAAACACAACATCTGGCGACGAGGATGGCTAGTTTAACTCTCGCTGCCCCATCTCCATTCTTGGAAAGTCTAGGAGAGCCTCCTGTACCATGGACACGATGGTTTGAAAGTTTCACCACATACTTGATCGCAAGCGGCCTGGTCGGCGAGGCCATTTCGGACGTTTGCCGCCGAGCAATCCTGCTGCATTGCCTCGGAACGGAGGGACAGGGGATCTTCGCGCAGTTGGACAGTGCTGCAACGAGTGAGTACATAGAAACATAGAAACATAGAAAATAGGTGCAGGAGTAGGCCATTCGGCCCTTCGAGCCTGCACCGCCATTCAATATGATCATGGCTGATCATCCAACTCAGTATCCTGTACCTGCTTTCTCTCTATACCCCCTGATCCCTTTAGCCACAAGGGCCACATCTAACTCCCTCTTAAATATAGCCAATGAACTGGCCTCAACTACATTCTGCGGCAGAGAATTCCAGAGATTCACCACTCTCTGTGTAAAAAATGTTTTTCTCATCTCAGTCCTAAAAGATTTCCCCTTTATCCTTAAACTGTGACCCCTTGTTCTGGACTTCCCCAACATCGGGAACAATCTTCCAGCATCTAGCCTGTCCAACCCCTTAAGAATTTTGTAAGTTTCTATAAGATCCCCCCTCAATCTTCTAAATTCTAGCGAGTACAAGCCGAGTCTATCCAGTCTTTCTTCATATGAGAGTTCTGACATCCCAGGAATCAGTCTGGTGAACCTTCTCTGTACTCCCTCTATGGCAAGAATGTCCTTCCTCAGATTAGGAGACTAAAACTGTACGCAATACTCCAGGTGTGGTCTCACCAAGACCCTGTACAACTGCAGTAGAACATCCCTGCTCCTATACTCAAATCCTTTTACTATGAATGCTAACATACCATTCGCTTTCTTCACTGCCTGCTGCACCTGCATGCCTACTTTCAATGACTTTGCATCGATCTCAAATCGGTCAACAAAGCCATCATTCCAGACAAATATCCTCTGCCAACAATACAAGAGCTATCTGTGTCGTTCCACGGTTCAACAGTGTTCACAAAACTAGACATGCGCCGAAGCTACCTTCAGGTACCACTAGCAGAACGCAGTCGGCATTTGTCAGCATTCATCACACATGAAGGAGTATTTCAGTACTGTAGGATGCCGTATGGACTGTGCTCAGCGCCTAGCACATTTTTAAAAATCGTGGAGTCGGTTCTAGTAGGCATTGACAGAACACTCAACCTCCTCGACGATGTCGTTGTCCATGGCAGGGACAAGGAGGAACACGATCGATGACTGGACGCAGTGTTAGCTCGTCTCGTGCAACACAACTTGACGCCCAACGCAGCAAAGTGTACATTTGCAGCATCCGAGATTGATTTTCTCGGGCACAGAGTGACAGCGACTGGAGTTGAGCCTACTCAGGACAATGTCCAAGCCATCAAAGCGCTCCCCACCCCAACTAACGCGAAAGAGTTAGCTTCATTTCTGGGCACCACCAACTTCTACCGCAAGTTTGTGCCGCAGTACGCGCAGATCACAAAACCGCTACAGAACCTGCTACGGAAAGACACACAGTGGGATGGACAAATGAGCAGGACATCACGTTCAACACGCTGAAAGACAAAATAGCATTTCCGCCTGTTCTTGTGCACTTCGATCCAAGTGCTGAAACGTACGTCACAACAGATGCTTCCAGTATCACGATCGGAGCAGTGTTAGCGCAGTGCATTGATGGAAGCGAACGACCGATCGCATTCGCGTCCCACCCTTGACTGCAACCGAACGCAAGTACTCCACCGGGGAACGCGAAGCATTAGCGTGCATCTACGCGTGTGAACATTGGCACGTTTACCTATACGGGAGATCATTCACTCTCCATACGGATCACCAAGCGCTAACTACATTACTGGACACGTCAGGCTCAGGACTTCGTCCGCTCCGGATCTACAGATGGTCCGATCGCCTTCATGAGTACAACTTCGAAGTCGAATACCTTGCAGGTTCACGTAATCGCATCGCAGACATGCTCAGTCGCATCCCAATGGTGGCACCCGCACGCACACGCAATAGTGACACTTCAAGCGACATTGACGACTACGTTCTCGTGGTGATTTCGCATGCGACGGTAAATCTAGTAACACAGGAAGAGCTGAAAGCAGAGTCGACAGCTGACAGCACATTGCAAACCGTCTGCCAGTATCTCAAGACAGACTGGCCCAAGGAGATAGCAGACGACTTGGTTCCGTACCACCGGGTACGCCACGAACTGACAGTGTTTGACGATACGTGTCACATGTGGAACTTGAGTGGTTATACCCAAATCACTGCAACACCGCGTGTTACAACTGGCACACGAAGGACACGCGGGCGTTGTTAAGATGAATCAACGGTGTCACGAGGCCAGCAATAGATCGTCGCGTAGAAGATTTCGTCAAAAATTGTGAAGCATGCACAATTAGCGAGAAGTCAACAAAACCACATCCTGCCCCTCTTCAGCCAATCCCATTGCCAGACAAATTATGGAAGCACTTGCAAGTTGACATCTCCGGGGAAGTGCAAGCTGCGCCAAGAAGCTAGCGGTTTCTACTTGTAGTACATGATCTCCACAGCAAGTGGCCTGAGATCGCAACTACTTCTTCAGTCATGACAAGCTCGATCATCGCAATTCTCGAAAAGCTGTTCACCAAGTGGGGACTGCCGGAGGTCATAATGACAGACAACGGCCCACAGTTCATATCTGAACAGTTCTCCACCTTCCTCGAGAGCTACGACATTCAACATCAGCGGATGTCCCGATACAACCCTCAATCGAACGGCGGGGTTAAACGATTCAATCGCGTGATCAATGAAGCGTAAAAGCAAGCATGTCGGAGGGGAAAACATTCGAACAGTCAATCCATATCCTCTTCCGATCCTACAGATCCACACCGCACACGCTGACTGGGAAAACGGCAGCAGAGCTGATGATAGGGCGAAACCTGCGAATGAAACTGACTGCTCTTCAACCACCATCGCGCCCAAATCCAGACACAAAAGCGAGGGCGGAAACGATAGCAAGCGAAAGGGAAAATGTACTGTGATGCCAAACGCAGAGTACGAGCGCCACGGTTCAAAGTCGGCGACTGGGTACGAATCAGCCGCCCAAACAGACGCCCGATACAGATCAAACAGTAAGAACGCGTACCTCCTCCAAGATGACACCAGATGGAACGCGAGGCGTCTCATCGCAAGCAGACAGGGACAGGAAGAAGACGAACTGGACGCTTTTACTTTCCCAATATCCATTCAGGACAGCGATCGCGGTCAGCATACAGCAGAGCAGCCAAATCCCGCTCGACGCTCTCAGCGACAGAAGAGGAGACTTCAGTATCTGCAAGATTTTCAGCTGTGAAGCCATAAACCGTTATTTTTTGGACTTCTGTTTATTAATAGCGGACATGGAATTTGAAAGGACTTTGGACTGATTTCATAAGGACATATTTGATTGGATAACTGGACTTAAATGATCACCTTCATTTACAAGGAGGGGAAAATATATTGTGTCTGGGTAAGACTGTCCTTACAGTCACCACTAGAGGGCTCTGCCCCAAAATGTATGTTTTTCCTCGGAATGAGTCCAGGGCCATCTTGAGTAGTTTTGACGCAGCCATTTTGTCTTGAAATAAACGCACTTACAGGCTCGGTACAACAAGTGTCGATTGTGAGTTATTAGCCATCAAACACAGCAGCCTCCATCTTGAACCTCATGGGTTCCAGCTCCAGTTCCCTACCTCCCAGTTCGGACCCAACCCGGACTATAAATACCGAAAGGCTATCTGCTGCCTTACACGGCAGTTCTCCTTCCATGCCCTGCGATCTACTCTGGCTGCGATGCGCAGGCAACAGCAGGACCTCGCTTTGACTCTCCCGAAACTTCGGGCCTCACTCACCCAGACCTGCAACGGATCCCAGCTCTACTTCATCCAACGGCAGATCCACGCCTTCAACAAACGATTCCTTGTCCACTTGAACTCCCCCAAGGATCGTAAACTCGCCCACCTCCAGACCGCTCCTGCCACCAACACTCTGTGACTCAACCGCCTGCAAGCCCCGGGCCCCAACGCTGGCCCACGCCGACTGCCCGAAACACCACCAGGCCCAGTCCCACGACGCTATCTTTGCCACAAGGAATAGCACCAACGCTCACCGCCTTCCTGACCAATCTCAGGCCCGGACTATCGAAGGCGCCGCCGTCGTCGACCTCCACATGGCCGCTGCCGCCAAACTTCACCTACCCATCGATGACGCCGAACCTCGCTGACTCACCGGTACCTCCGACTATCGCCGCCACACCGATAACTCCGACCCTTGCTGCCTCACCGGGACCGCCGACCCTCGCTGCCTCACCGGTACCTCCAACTATCGCCGCCTCACTGGGACCGCCGACCCTCGCCGCCTCACCAGCCTTTTGCTCACCGGGACTTCCAACGCTTCGGCCGCTGACTCCACTCCCCGCAGGCCTCCACCAGTGACTCCACCAACCCTCGCAACTCCTCCGCCCACCAGCGGGCCGCAGCCTGAGTCCCAGGCTCAGCACCGGGCCTGAAGTCTCCACGCTGCAAACTCTCACACCACGGGTCTGATTTTGCTAGGTCCTAGTGCTCTACCCCCCTCCAACACAGGGAACCTCAGTGGGTGTTCCACTGCGTCTTCCCCTTCCCCCTTGCACCATGTGAACCCAGCTCCTCCCCACCCACACTATAGTCCTCATACCCCCGTCCTCCCTGACCACCCACACTACCAGACATCGCCTCAGCCTCCGTCCACTCACCTGCCTTACTCCGGCCCCAACCCCCATACGTGCCGTGTGTTCACCACCCCCCCTGACCTCCCCCTCTCTGATACTGAATGGTCTGTCCTCAGCGGAGGCCTCACCTTTGTTCCGCTCCTGAATGAGTTCCGATGTGGAGCTCCTCTTCTGTCGCCTCCGCATCAAAGCATTTTTCCATGGGAAGGAGTCCTCACCCCCCAGTGATGATCCCTATCTCCCGTCTCCAACGGACCCCCCCCAGACCGGAGTAGGGCGCCGTTGTGTATGGCTGCTCTCCCTGCAGTCCATCCTCTCACCCTTTTTTATTTTTATTTTTTGTCCTGTTAAAAAACAAAATGTTTGTTGGAGGTCTTCTTTTATGTGGTGGGTGGGGGAGGGGAAGGGGGAAACTTTATTTCTTAGTCTCCTACCTGGTCGGAGAGGCGGCTTCCCACCGAGCTGTTTCTTTGCCCCTTCCTCGCGGCCTACCATCGAACCTGGAGCGGCGTTTCCTGTCGGGACCGGCCGGAACCCCAGCTTCAGCGGCGGCACAGCGCTGGGACACCATCGTGGAGTTGGCGATGCCTTACTGGGTCGCCGTGTGGTAAGCTCCGACTCCAACATCCGAGCAGCTGTGGCTGCAGAGCGTCCAGCCGCGGGCGGGCGGCGCTGGATTTAAAACACTGCGGAGCCTGGGATCTCTTGCCGAGATCGCCAGAGTCGGAGCTCCGACCAGCGTGGCCTGTGGACTTCGGGTGCCGCGTTCTCCGGGGAGAGAACGGCTGCTCCAAGTGTTCACCCGACGCCGGAGTTCCAGCTTTCCGGCAAGAGGGCCTGAAAACATCGGACTGGCTGCGGAGGCCACAAATAGGCCCCGACCTCGGGTGATTCACAGAGGAAGAGGACAACTTTTTGATGCCTTTCCCAACAGTGGACATTTTTGATTCTGTTGTGGGGGGCGTTCATGTTGAATTCTATAATGTCTTGTGTCATTTTTTCTTATTTTTAATTTTTCTATGGATGTACGGAAACTTAATTATTTATTTTATGTAAAGCACTTTGGTTTCAACGCGAGTTGATTTAAACGTGCTATATAAATAAAATTTACTTACTTACTTACTTACTCTTGGACTCCCCCTCATGGCCATCTACCTGCTTTAGACCTTTTTATTTTAAACTGCCGGCGGGACATCAACTGCCTCAACATTTCCACTCCCCTTTCTCACTCTAACCTCTCCCCCCCTGAATGTACAGCCTTCCACTCACTCTGCAACAACCCTGACTGGGTGATCAAACCTGCCGACAAGGGAGGTGCCGTGGTAGTCTGGCGCGTTGATCTCTGCCGCTCTGAGGCCAGGCGTCAACTCTCAGACACCTCCTCCTACTTATCCTGGGACCATGACCCCACAGACGAGCACCAGGCCATTATCTCAAACACCATCACTGGCTTCATCACTTCCGGCTCCCTGCCCTCCCAAGCCTCCAACCTCATCGTTCCCCAGCCCCGCACAGCCCGATTTTACCTTCTCCCCAAAATCCACAAACCTGACTGTCCTGGCAGACCCATTGTTTCTGCTTGTTCTTGTCCCACCGAACTTTCCACATACCTCAACTCCATTCTATCCCCCCTGGTCAAATCCCTCCCCATCTATGTCCAAGACAACCTCACACGCTCTTCGTCTCCTCCATGACTTCCGTTTTCCAGGCCCCCACTCCCTCATCTTCACCATGGATGTCCAGTCACTCTACACCTCCTTCCCCCACCAGGAGGGTCTTAAACCCCTCTGTTTCTTCCTTGACCGCAGAACCAAACAATCCCCGTCTACCAATACTCTCCTCCGCCTAGCGGAACTGGTCTTTACCCACAACAACTTTTCCTTTGACTCCTCCCATTTCCTCCAAATCCAAGGCGTAGCTATGGGCACCTGCATGAGTCCCAGCTATACCTGCTTCTTTGTAGGGTACGTCAAACAATCCTTGTTCGAGGCGTACCGTGGCCCTATCCCCGAACTCTACCTCTGCTACGTTCACAACTGCTTTGGTGCTACCTCCTGCACCCATGCAGAACTCACTGACTTCATCCATTTCACCAAAAACTTCCATCCGGCACTCAAATTCACCTGGACCATTTCCGACATCTCCCTACGGTTTCCAGACCTCACTATCTCCATCACAGGTAACAGACTACTGACCAACATCTACTACAAACCCACTGACTCCCATGGCTATCTGGACTACACTTCTTCCCACCCTGCTTCCTGTAAGGACTCTATTCCCTACGCCCAATTCCTCCGTCCACGCTGCATCTGCACCCAGGATGTGATCCAAACTAGGGCATTGGAGATGTCCTCATTCTTTAGGGACGGGGGTTCACCTATTCGCCTATAGATGAGGCTTTCACCAGGGTCTCTATATCCCGTAGCTCCGCTCTCACTCCCCATCCCCCACTCGTAACAAGGACAGAGTCCCCCTTGTCCTCACCTTTCACCCTACCAGCCGTCACATACAACAAATAATCCTCATATTTTCGCCACCTCCAACGTGATTCCACTACTGGCCACATCTTCCCATCTCCTCCCCTTTCTGCTTTCCGCAGAACGCTCCCTCCGTAACTCCCTGGTCAATTCGTCCCTTCCCACCCAAACCACCCCCTCCCCTGGTACTTTCCCTTGCAATCGTAGGAAATGCTACACTTGTCGCTTCACCTCCTCCCTCGACTCCATCCAAGGACCCAAGCAGTCTTTCCAGGTGAGGCAGAGGTTCACCTGCACCTCCTCCAACCTCATCTATTGCATCCGCTGATCTAGGTGTCAACTGCTCTACATCGGTGAGACCAAGCGCAGGCTTGGCGATCGCTTCGCCCAACACCTCCGCTCAGTTTGCATTAACCAACCTGATCTCCCGGTGGCTCAGCATTTCATCTCCCCCTCCTATTCCGAATCCGACCTTTCTGTCCCGGGCCTCCTCCATGGCCAGAGTGAGTCCCACTGCAAATTGGAGGAGCATCACCTCATATTTCGCTTGGGTAGTTTACACCCCAGCGGTATGAACATTGACCTCCAATTTCAGGTAGTCCTTGCTTTCTCCCTCCTTCCCAGCTCTCCAACAGCCTACTGCCTCCCTCCCCTCCCACCCCCATATCAGTCTGAAGAAAGGTCTCGACCCGAAACGTCACCTATTCCTTCGCTCCATAGATGCTGCCTCACCCGCTGAGTTTCTCCAGCATTTTTGTCTACTTAGTTTCTAGTATTTCCCGACTACTAGCTGCTCTGTAGTTCCCCATTTTCTTTCATGCTCCTTTCTCAAATAATTGATCATAAGTTGAGCTTCAACTTTTACTTTGTTTTCTGCCTCTACTCCTACCTTAGTTTATCCTCTAATGAAACCAATATCCTTCTCCGCTCCAAGTGGCATAATGTTGATCGTCTTTGCGTTTATGAATCTATGTTGAATCCTGATTTCACTGCACCTCAGACTTGCACTTCTCATCCATATGATAAACAGACATAGAATGGCATATTGGTGCAGCCATGGATCCAATGACTCAGACTCTATCCTGAACTCTATTGCTGACTGTGTGAGGGAGCACCTCTTAATGGATTAATGATAAATTCTCAGAGGAGGTGATGGATATAGTTCAAGGGATAAATAGTGTGGGATTGTTATTATTCTGTGAGCTGGCATACTCAATGGACTGAAATGGCCCTTGCCCATGTCATAAGGTAATATGTGGAAAAACCTTTTGAAGCTCATTCATTCGTTTCTGTAATCTCGCCTGTTCTACAACTCTTTCCCACTAACACTGCATTTATCTCACCTCAGTCTTTTTGTTTATTCCTCTCCCCTGTCCAGATGTCTACTAGCTGTGATCTAGGTTCCTCACACAGAAATTCTAACGATGTTTCTCTTGACCTAGAAGAATATTCTTCAAATCCACTACTTTGTTTATCCTTTCCAATAATCACCTTGGCTTGATAAATCGCAATGAAGCTCAACAAGGTGTTTGCAAAGGGCCTGTCCCACTTGGGCGCCACTTGCGCGTCATTTAAGTGACATCATTTACGTGTCACGATGCATGACGTGCGCATTACGTGCGCATGGTGCATGGTGACGTCGGCAGTGATGCGCGGTCGCGCGCGGCGCCCCAGGATTTTGGGATGTACAAAATCTTTGCACGCCATCTTCGTGACACGCAAATGACGCCCAAGTGGGACAGGCCCTTAACGGACCATTTGATATGTCTTGCCAACTAGGAAAAAGATTCATTTATGCCTACTCCTTTTTTCTGTTGGCCAGATGAACAAAGGTGTTCATTTTTGTTAAGAGTATTTACATACATGTGAACATGTGAATTAGGAGCATGAGTGGACCATATGGCTTCTCAAGCATGCTCCCCAAATCATTATTCAACAAGATCATGATTGATCTGATCGCAACCTTGACTCAACACCTATCTGTCTGTGGTAATCTTCCACTCCTTTGCTTATTATGTTTCTAACTACCACTGCCTTAAAATATTTGCTTCCTCTACCTTGTCAGGAAGAGAAGGGTCCCGACCCGAAACGTCACCCATTCCTTCTCTCCAGAGATGCTGTTTGTCCCGCTGAGTTACTCCAGGATTTTGTGCCTATCCATCAGGAAGAGTTCTGAAGACTCTCAACCATTTCAGTCAACAGCTCCAACTCATGTCTTTATTAATGAACAACCTATCCTATTTAGGCAGTGATATGTTCCAACTTTCTACACCATTTGTCTCTTTTTTCCCCCCACCCACTTAACCTTTATGTCCTCTTTACAATTTACTTTTCTAGTTATCTGTGTGTCATTGGAAAATGTAGCAATTGTGTCTTCAGTATCACAATCCAAGTACTTACATAATTTGTAATAAGTTGAGGTTTTATTTTCCACAATAACCAATTGAATGTTTATTGTAAATACAAGTAGGAATTAAAAAACAACCTTATTTGAGATCTTGACACTGATGGCAAGCCCATCATTTACTACCCATCCATGAATCCATCTGTAAATCCTACTACATCCACTAGTTCCCCTTTATCCACACCGCATGTTACTTTCTTCAAATAAATCCAATAAATTCACTTTCGCAAAGCCATTTTGACTTTGCCTGAACATCTTGAATCCTTCCAAGTGCCCTGTTTCAACATCTTTAAATAGTTATAACATTTTCACCATGACATATACAAGGCACCAATAGTTGGGAGAATTAAAACTTTGAAAATCATAATTCCACTTTCTGTCTGTTCTTCACAAGAATTGTCTTTTTGAAGAATGCGTTCTGCTTAACAAGTTTCCCTGTTGGCATTTTTCTCCTCAGAGTGTAGGGGGAGACGGAATCAAAGTCATCAGATCATGTTAATAGTTTTGCGTTGCCAAGTTCACTCTCTGAAAGTTTTTTTTTTGTGTGTATCTATAGTGAGGCAGGATTATCAGTATTAACAAGATGGACCTCCATGCTTAACATCAGAAAAGCAAGAGCAATTGCAACTACACTACACAGAATACTGATGACAAAGCATCATTCACTATTAAAACTTTTTTGGCTGCACTTTTCTTAGATCATTGTGCCTTGTTGCTGGGTTCAGCAATGAGCTGTGGGAATTCTATGGCTTTGTGACAGGCAACCACAAACAATTTAAGAAAAAAATGCTTTCTGTGCCACTGTCCATCAGTGAGGTCAGTTTTACAAAGGCTAGTTGTTGTTAGTTATATCTTATCGAATCATGTTGTTGGGTACTTAACATTTTTTAATTTAAAGATAAAATATTCAAACGCCATTGCTCCTTTAATTTGTTCTTGCCATTTCAAATGACGAGTAGACCACAGAACTGGCAAGAAATGGAGAAACCTTAACTCTGTAGATGCCCACAATATGTCTTTGTTTTTTATACAGTCTGTCAATGTTGCACACCAACTGAAGTACATTGCTGTCACCATAATGTTAAATTATTTCTGATTCTTGTGTCTACCAATTATCTGAGGTCATTATAAATATTCCTAAAATAGCTACTGTTCTGTGATTCGCATGCCAAGCATTCCAAGTGAAAATCTCGAAGTCTCATGAATCTACTTACTGTACCGCATATTGAAGGGAACCGCAGTTGAACTCAGCTGGCTGTTGATTTATGAACTTTACTCCCAATGTGCTATCACTCTAAGCTTAAGCTAATTGAAGGAAGGAATATTTATATTTTGTGACTAGCCAATTTGTTTTGAAGTAATCAGGCCACCAGTCTGCAGTGTTGTGTAGGCAATTACTGAGGTTTTAACTGGTAGCTTTTAATATAAAACAGATATGTTATGCTATGTACATATTTATGATATCTTCATAAATCAAAAAACATTGACGTCCCTCCTTGAAGCATTTTAATGTCTGAAAATATCCTTATATCTGAATTGATAGCTCTGTCAACCTTTCTGCTGAAAATGTTTTCTATTTCACTCCGTAATAAAATTGCTTTAGATTATTTAATCTCCACAGTTCGACCTAAACCCTTTACTGAAGTTCTATTATTCTAAAATCAAGAATGCAACCAGGTAATGCAGCACCGGAGAAGAAATCCAATCTAAGTTGTAGGGCTATCAGGCATAAGTGTTGGTCCAATCCCACAAAATATTTCCCTTTATTTGCATTAAATCAATAGGATTGTTTCTCCAAAACTTAATGTTTCACACCTCTACATTAAATCAGTTTAGCCATCTATTTGTCCATTATGTTACAATATATATGGGTGGAAATTGAATTACGCAGTACATTTTTTTCATACTCTGTATGACTGATTTATACCATAAGATCAATATCAAAACATAGTTACAATCTGGATACAGTCCTAACAGGATTTTGTATGTACAGTGTGCTTGCACATATGAAATACTTTGTGTACAGGGGTGCAATTAATTCTCATTGAATGCCCCATAATTTCTCCCCCATGAAATTAATGCATGTATATACAATTATCATTGAATAATATCAATGCAGATGTAATCAGCAGGAAGAACCCCTGTACTTGTATTCGTTCAATTGGTCAACAAAAACTTGAAAGTTGGCCAGGAGCTGTGCTTGGTAGAACAAAACAACAGAAATATTGGAATGAAGACTGGCTTATCTTGCTGCAAATATTGGAATGTTTTATAGTGATCTCTCCAATCCTACAAAGGGGAAAGGGAGCAAGCAAAAATGATCAGATAGAAAGAGATAGAAGAGCTCCAGTTGGTGTGACCTGTCCCTAAGGGTCTTCTGGGCACACTCCATCCCTGAGTAGACATGTACCCAATGTTGTAAAAACTTTAAAAAAAAACACAGATGCTGGAAATCTGAAATAATAAAAAACAGAAACCTGTATTTGACTCTGTTGTTCTTTCCAAAGTGATTGCCTGGCCTGCTGAGTAGTTATCCCACTAGCGAAGGCAGCAGTGACAATCCAGATGCCGAGTTCTGGTCATAGACTCGGGCCTGAGTTGCTGCACCTTTGGTGATGAAGGTTTTTGTCACCTTGCATCATTTAGCAGATGGTGGGAGCTGATTCACGCACTCTTTCATAGTCTGCAGCTTGCTTCTGCTTATGAATGTCAGGGTCTTTCTATAGGAAAGGGGAGCTCATCTACCTCTCCACAAGCAGAGCACAGCAGGTGTCCCAAAGGTTCACAAAGTGGTAGACAAAAAAAAAATGCTCAGTGAGTCAGACAGCATCTGTGAAGAGAGCAACAGAAATTATATTTCAGGTTAATGTTTCTCTATGCACTTTTGCTGGCTGACCTGATTATTTCCAGCATTTTCTTTGTTTTATTCCAGGTACTGCTAGATTGCACTCACAAGGCTCCACACATAAACCCACAAGGGCTATCTCTCCCTGAATGCACAGACTATGCACAATAACCAGCAACATCAACAAGATCAACATCATAGATACAGGAAGCTTGCATGATGCTTTGATCCCGAGTTCGTCTGCTGGATCTACCCTGTTGCAGCCATCACAATGAACAAGCAGATGCATCTTGGTGGAACTAATTTCTCCCCTCCAACCTAGGATTCTCACTCCAAGTCTACCTTCTGGAGAGGACACTATAACCTCGGCCGTGGGACACATAAAAGCTTTATGTCATTAATATCCTTGAGATCTTTGCACTACTTAGTTTTGTTGCATTCTCTACATTTTGGCCTTCATGAAGACAGACATTGTATGGCAGCAGCTGGAGGACAACAGACTCTTCATTGTGTGTCTGAACATCTTGATATCGATCTAAACATTTCAAAGTGAAAATTATTTCTTCATCTATGGAATTTTTTTTCCAGTCAACAATTCCTCTATTTACCATAAACTTTGCCGATTATTTGCCAGTCAATGTGCGAGTCCTGTGAAGTCAGAATATTCCCCTTCATCACTCTGCAATTAATGTTAAAGGCTTCTGTGAAAAGCGAGCTCCAAGATCTAGTTTAGTTTATTGTTTATTGTCATGTGTACCGAGGTGAAAAGCTTTTGTTGCGTGCTAACCAGTCAGCAGAAAGACAATACGTGATTACAATTGAGCCTTTCACAGTGTACAGATACGAGATGATGGAATTACATTAGTGCAAGTTAAAGCAGATAAAGTCCAATTAAAGATAGTCCAGGGGTCTCCAATAAGGTAGATAGTAGTTCAGGACTGCTCGCTAGTTGTGGAAGGATGGTTCAGTTGCCTGATACCAGCAGAGAAGAAACTGTCCCTGAATCTGGAGATGTGCATTTTACATTGATTTCAAAATTTATATATCATGTATTCTCCGATATTACCTGTTGTGAAATGCCTCATTTTATTGATAGTAAAAGGAAATTGAGTGGTCAACGCCAGTGCTACAAAGACATGTTGAAGAATTGTAAGATGCTCTTTGGAAAGATGTGGTTCAGACAGATGGCAAATGAGTGACAATGTGCAACAGTTAGAGAACAGCTTTGAGTTACTACTTAGTGCCAAAATGGACACAGATCTTGACAGGAGGACTCCTTTTCCGGGGGTGTGATTTCTGTGCTAGACAGTATCCTGTACATTCTGACCTGTATCGTCACTGATACATCTATCTGCGATGAACATATGCTCCATTCCTTTTTTGCTCCTGGTATGAGAGATCCAATACTATTAAGACATCTGTTTTCATGACTAACAACACCACTTGGATTACCAGCAGCAAATTGAGACTTCCAGGTAGACGTCTCTATTGCATTTGTTGGAATAATTATCAGTGAGCTGTTATTTGCCATGTCCTGTCAATTATGTGTTTTGTGTCATTGAGAAGCTACCTACACACACGTAATATTACAAACATCAATGCAAATTGAATAAAACCTCTCCCAGGTAAAATGTGCAATACATTTGCCGGAAGCTCTGTGATATTATTGAGTGAGAAAGAATGTTTATTTTCCAGTGCATTGCATTGCAGAATGATTTCCACATGGATTTCAAAATGTATATATCATGTACTCTCCGATATTACCTGTTGTGAAATGACTAATTTTATACAATCAAATTTGTCACTGAGTTTTTCTGAGCCAAATAATAAGATTAAGAAATAAAAATATGTGTTGGCATCAGGTGGATGTTTACTACATTTAAAAACTGGATGAATTCCCAGACACAGTTGAAAACTAGTTAGCATTTGCTCAGTAAAACAAAGGACTGTATCCATTTACATTGTGTTAGCGCACCACGGTGAGTTGTTATTAAATGTACTGATAAATGTTGAATCGAGAATAGCTTCTTCCATACTGCTGTCAGATTTTCAGAAATCCTGAACAGATTTCTTGTATGCTGATAAAGCACACACAGCAAAATCCTATACTTCCAGTGGCGGAAGTCCGCAGGAACTGGAAGGACAGAGATGTGGTGCGTCCGTCACCGTTCCCGTCGGAAACCAGCACCACTGCATTGCTAATGTTTTCAACGATGATGATAATGATTGTATTCTAAGGATGGATTCCCGATATCCCATTTTACCACATTGCTACCCTTGCACTTTTTTAAATCTGCACTTTCGCTGGAGCTGTAGCACTATATTCTGCACTCTGTCTCCTTTCACTTTTACTCTACCTGTTGTACTCGTATATGGTATGATTGTATTCATGCGTGGGGTATAATATGCCTGGTCTGTATCTCCACACATGTGGCAATAATAAACCAATAAACCTATGAGTGATGAGAGACTGCGGATATTGGAACCATAGGCAAAACACAAAGTGTAAAGGAACTCAGTGGATGAGTCAGCATCTAGGGAGGGAATGAAGGGCGATGTTTTGGGTTTGGACCCTTCTTCAGACTGTGGGTGAACTGAGTGTGTAGTGGGTGGATGGAACCAGATGGGGGGAGAGTGAGAATCACAGATCGAGGTCTGAAGAGTGGGTGGTGGGTAAATTGACCAATCTAATTTGTGTTGACCATACTTTGGCACTGGAGAATGCCAAGGATGGACAGATCTGCAAGGAACTGGGAAGAGGAATTGAAATAGCATGCAACAGGGAGCTCAGGATGATCATTGCCAATCTAATTTGTGTTAAAGTGACTTACTAATATTATTATGTTACTGCTTCAACCACTTCCTCTGGCAGCTTGTTCCATGTATATACCACCCTCTATGTGAAAACACAGTCGCAGTCAGGAGAGATTGGGAAAATGAGGCGATTATTGAAAAACATTAACAAAGAGGAGAGGGTGTGCACAATTATGAACAAGAAAAGGTTAAAGAGGAAAACAACATGGGGCAAAATTGATGGTTCAGAATGTCCTGCTAAAATCCAAGCTAGGTTGCCCAGTGCAATCTTTGCACATGATATAGAGGGCCTCAGATTGAAAATGTGGATGGAGTTACTGATTAAAATCGTTCTAATCCGGTCAAGTGGTGCATGAAAGCAGCTGTATTATGTAATAGTTTCTTTGGAGCCATGCATCTAAATATTTGGAAACTTGCACAGACCAAAAAAATGTACAATGTCTGTTAAATCTGCAAAGTACTGTTTCTGAGAGGGGCATCCTGGTGCAAAATTATTTTGCACACTGTGTATAAAGCAATGTGAACATTAGAACAGGCTTTGTGCTTTTAACATGCCCTACATGTTTCCTTCACAAGCTACAAAGAAGAAAACTTAGTCACACGTCACATTTCGCATGAAACTCGGATGATTAGAATTGGAGGAAGGCTAGAGAGGAGGTGTAAGTATAAGGATGTCTATCAGTGTAACCCAAGGATATTGATGTAATGTGACTGAGGTAAGAAATTGTACAGATCTACTTACATTTGATTCTTGCCTGTAGACCTGTCTGCTGCACCATTGTACAACTGATGTGTAAAGTCATTGATGAGATAATCAGTTGGATTTTGATGCTGAGCTATAACAATCTACTGAAAGAAAACAATGGCTTTGTTGGCCTGAGTTTCTGGCTCCTGGTTTTAATTTATACCATCATATAAACACTCATTCAAGGTTGAATGAAAGCAAGGTGATTAATTAATTTTCAATACATCTCTTAAATTAGCTTTTGCATATTGGGTTCAGTTGTTATAATGGCGAAAACTGACTTGAATAAAAAAGAATACGATAACTCTTGCAATGTTTTCATGTTGAAACATTAATAGCATTCTAATAGCGTGCCATCAAAATTGTCTCGTGTCATTTACGCAACCATTTGAAATTCTTGTGATGTGTGAAGGCTGCAGTTTCCTCCGAGTGATATCGACAGGCAATTTATATTTTTGTTTAACCCCAATGTATCATAAGCCTTAGGATCAAAGAATTACAGTTGCGTGCAGCATGGAAACTGACCCTTTGGTCTATCGCGTCTGTACCAACAAACAGGCATCCATTTGCACTAATCCAACTTTAATCCCTTTTTATTCTCAACAACTCCTCCCACTTGCACATTCAGGGAACTTTACAGTGGCTAATTAATCTACCCGCCCATATGTCTGTTAGATGTGGGATGAAACCCATACAGTCACTGGGTGAATGTGCAAACCACAGACATTATATATTTTTCAAAATGTAATTTGTTCCAAGTTCAGGATGCTTTGTGGAGCTGTTGAAGAGGGAGGATTATCACAGGGTTAGATTGGTGGGGGATGATTGAGGAGGAGTTCTGGGAGCTAGGGGCAAGCAAGGAAAGTCAATTTCCTTTTGTGAAAAGAAAATCACCTTTGCCCATTTAATTTGAGTTCTTTGAAGAAGCAACCTGTGCAGTGAGTGTGTTTCTGTCATATATTCATATGGCATTTGATAAACTGGTGCATCAAAAAAAAAAAAAGGAAACTAATAGCTCAAGGTGCAGGTGGTAACATTGACTTGTATAGATGTTTTGCCAACAGGAAACAGAGTGTAAAATGGGTCTATTTTTCATTGGCAAGATATAATGAGCAATGCGCCGTGGGGATTTGGTACTGGGTCTCAACATTACAATTTATATAAATGACATGGATGAAGGCTCTAAGGTATGATTGCTAAATTTGCCAATGACACACGATAGCTAGGAAAGTAACTTGTGAAGATGACAGAGGGAGGCTAGAAATGGAAGTAGATAAATTAAATAAGTGGGCTAAGGTTAAAAAGATGGGAAAATATGAAATGATCTATTTTGGCAAGAAAAAAGAGAGAATCATAATATCTAAAAGAGGAGAAATTGCAGAATTTTGAACTGTGGAGAGATCTGAGTGACTTAGCAAATAATTTTGCAAAAGGCTTTCGTGAGGGTACAAAAGAAAATAAGGAAAGTGAGTGGAATGTTTTTTGTTCTATTAGTCAAGTCAAGTGAGTTTATTGTCATGTGTCCCTGGTAGGACAATGAAATTCTTGCTTTGCTTGAGCACAACAGAAGATAGTAGGCATTTACTACAAGGCATTCTATAAATATATACACAATGGTCAATATACTGATAAAGTGCAAATAACAGTATTGGCTAGTAAAGTTCAGTGTTATGTCCGAGCCAGGTTTAATAGCCTGATGGCTGTGGGGAAGTAGCTGTTCCTGAACCTGGTCGTTGGAGGGTCTCAACTCAAAATATCAAACATCCCTCTGCCTCCATAGTTGTTGCCTGACTCAGAGTTCCTCAGCAGTTTGTTTTTGCATCAAATAACAGCATCTACAGTCTCTTGCATCTCCAGATTTTTTGTTTGTTTATTGTTCAGGGAGTTAAATATAAAAGTAGGGAGCTCATTATTACCATACTACTTTATGGTATCGAAGGAAGACATTTGGCCAATCAGGCTCCTGAGACAATTCTATCCATCTATTCCACATTCATTTTGTTATGTTTTGTTTTTCTTTTGTGCATGCCCATTAACACCACCATCTCACCAGCCATCTCTATGAAGAGTCATTTATAGTGGCACAAGAACCCACAGGTGGGATAAAACCTGAGAACTTGGGGAGATCCATTCATTCCCAGTGAGGATGTATAAACTGCATAGAGACATTGACAAAGGTCAGAATCAATCCTCTGTCATTGGAGCTGTGAGATTGCTCCTCTGCCTGCACCATCACTGTGATGCCTATATGGAGGGCACTGCTGAGAATGCATCTGGTGTACTGTTTACACGATTGTCCTTCTCATGGAGGGAAATAGTTCAACAAAATTTCATTGGACCAACACTCAGAATGGAAATACAAGAAACTGCAGATGCTGGGATCTGGAGCAAAATAACAAGTTGGTGGAGGAACTTTGTAGGTCTGGTAGCATCTGTGGAAGCAAAGTGATAATCAGGTTTCGGGTTGAGACTTGCATCAGGACTGATGATGTTGGGATTAGTGTGGAGAGGTGTACGTTCAGAGGGGTCGACATTGGAGTAAAGTAAAGTAAAGATGGCTTACCTCATTGAAATAGAGACCGGGTTTACAGCCATGATTCGGGTCATCTGACCTAGAAAAGGATTTAAATGTTTTATAGGGAGTGCAGCAAATATTCACCACACTGGTATGTTGTATGAAGAGATTGACGTACTTTCTTCTTAATAGCTAAAAATATTAAGAGATAAATTGAAACATACAAAATACTAAATGCCACATCACAGTTTATGTAAGCAGGACATAGGCAGGACCCCTGGGTAAAGAATCCAGAACTAGGTTACAGTCTCAAAATAAGAGGCACGCCAGTTAGTGCAAAATGATAAGACATTTCACAATTCCATGGATTTGGAATCGGAATTCTCTACATCACATCAGAAGGCTGGAGATGCTCATTCATTGACTGTAAAACGGATCAATAGATTTCTGAATATTCAAAAAATACGTAGAAAAGGGTAAAGTGCAGGAAAATAGTTGATGTCGATGATCAGCTGTGATCTAATGAATGGCGCAGGGCTGAATGGCCTTCTATTTCTTTCCTAGTTGGGGAATGCATTGTTCAAAGTAAATTTATTTCTTCCCATTTAATTTTGCATAGGAAAAAATGAGAGACACATTCCGTGCATATATGTGTGTATGTAATGTGAGTGTAATATACCGACATGTGTGCATTTCTGTATGTGTATTATTGGGTTCAGAGTGATGCTGCCAATGATGAATAACAAAGCAGCAAAATCAGCCAAGATTTAAGAGATGCACAGGACTCTGCGAATTCGTGTTTAGGTGAGATGGTGTGGAGCATCTTACTCTGTGGAAGGAATACTTTGGTAGTTTGTCCAGTGAGTGGGTGGAAGGGAAAACTGAGTTGCAATCTTATTGTTGTGACTGCCATTGTTGGAGTGATTTAATGCTAGGAAGAGCAAGAGCCAGAGCTGAAGGGATAGATTCCCCAGGAATGTAGGATGGGGTTGGATAAGGTGACAGTGATAGGGAGGGACAACATCTCAGAGAAATATGAAAACAATGGTGAAAATGTTGAAACAAAAGAATTGTTAATAGGGAAGCTTTGTTGATTAGCAAACGCAGGCCAATGCTTGAGAGGTTTGATGCAAGCTGGGGCACTGGATTTAATTTGACTCAAACTAATGGAGTGTAGACAGGTTTGCAGTCAGGGATTTGTTGAAGTATTCATCTGAAGGTTTAACTGGTAGAGAAGGTGAGGTGGGTTTCCCTGGTAGATGAGGTGAGGCAAGACCTGAGTTGGATTAATCTATGAAAGTTGGAAATAGACTGATTAAGAGGTCTGAGAGTCAACTTGAAGTCAAGTAGAATAGCTTCCTGCAAAACAATCTGGTTTACTTTTAGACCGTTTCAGTGATTAGGGAACAGAGTTTGTGATGTAGACGCACCATGATGGCTGATTGTAACAAATGCTTGTGGCATATGACAAGGAGTAGAAATGTAAAATCTCTTGCCTTTCATTACTTTTCATTTGCTGCACATCTCTGTTCTTCAGATCGGAAGACCAGATGGACCTTTAACATGTGGACCAGTTCTTAAAAGCATAGCTGTTTATTTTGCTTTCTGCCAAGTTTTAAACTCAACACCAAGAGGCACTGTCAATTAACAACAGAAATTAGTACAACCAAGGTCAATACAGCCCTCTTCACACTATCAACACAGATCTCTGAAGTAATTTTCAACACAAACTACCTTTTGGATTCTTCTTCATATTCTAGGGGTGCTAATACTGATGTTGCAGCTTGATCAGCCATAAACAAATAGCTCTATGCACAAAGGGCAAACTAAGCAACCTTTTTGCTTTGTTGCATCTTGGTGCCACATTCTGTTCGCAGTTAAATGCTTAAAGTACTTAACGGGGAGCTGAGGATCTCGGATTTGTAATGGAAACTTTGCATCTCTATGTTTGTGATTAGATTTCATTATGCTATTTCATTAACAGCGTACGTATGGCTAAATCAAGTACCTTTTATTGAAACTGCTGCGTCCTGAGGTACTTAGAATAGGTTTATGGATTACGAAAAAAGGGTCTATTTATTGATATACGTAGACCAAAGCCTTGAAATGAATGACATTAGTTTAGAAAAACAGATTTAAAAATGTAATTTAAATGAGTGACTACATTATCAATAAAGATCTGTTTTTAAAACTGTAATGCCTTTTTTTAATGAAGAATATTGCATTTTTATCCCAGAATCAATATATCTTGCACTGCGGATTCAAATGCAATTGTTGCATTTATCTGACATGATTGCATTCAACATCGTTCATACCTCACCCCAAATCACAAAGATATTTGCCAGTTCTTATTTGCCAATACTTTCAGAATTTAATCATGTATGGAACTGTGTGTATTTCTCCTGGTGAAGTTGATGCCCCACACGCTAAACATGTATTTCACGAAGGAAATAATCAAGTATAAATGAAGAAGCGTGTGGAGAAACACCCCATTTAGACTCACAAGCCCTTTAGTTATGTTAAAAAAGGAGCATAATGATCATTTCTGTTTTCTTTTCAAAATATGATGATGTTGAAGGTCACTGTTTGTTAAGTAGGATCATTAGAAGCTCAATAAATTTTGTCCTTCGCTTGTTTCTCAGTGGATCTTTGCAATATAAATGGTGATGCTTGGCACAGAAATTGGACCCTTGAGACAAGTCCATAAGCAACTCCTTGGCCTTGCAACGTAATGTAGAAAAGCAGAAAGACATTTAAAATGCCCACTAAATAATAGCAATTAAATGTTCAGCATTACCAAGAATTTATAAAAAATGCACGCATTAGATCCAAAATGCTACTTAACCCTGGTTAAAGGTTTAGGAATTAGAATGCAGTCTCACACATTCCCCTGACTGCTGAGTGGATAAGTGCAGTACTGGTACTAAAACAGCCAGACGACAGTAGCATTGATCCCTTGACAGCATTTGAGTTCACAGGCACAAGAGGTACAGCGGTGTAGCCACCACACTTAGGTTCATTGCACTCTGCTGGATGGTGCAAAGGATCAGCTAAAACCCCCCTTTTTAATCCTTTTCCCTCCACCAGAATTGAACTTCAGTAAGCAATGAATCATATTATTGTAGGTTTGTTACCCACACTGCATTTTAAATATTACACGCGGCTCCTTTCCTCTTTCATTTTCACCAGAAATGTAGAGACTAAATGACCAAAGTGGGGGGAGAAGTGTCGATATGGACATGAGTCTGTTTAAAGGTGGGATTTGCTGCAAATCTTTCGCTGTTTTTTTTGTCACCAGCATCGATGTACATGTCTTCCCAATGGCTTGCTGCAGCAAATCTATTGATGTTACTTTTAAATTGCTGCCTGCTGTGTGAGATTCTTGTATTGGGAGCAAATTATGCCTGCATGGCTGAAAACATATTTTAAAATATTCTTGTGATAAATGCTTATATGCTTCCAAAACGGCACTGGCAATGAAAACTAATAAGAGCTGGAAAGAAATTATTTACATTGCATCAAGAATATAATTTATAATTCAAGAGCTTCTTAATATAAATGTTCAACTTTGGGTGAAATACACGGCCTCTAACATGGGAGTAACACAAGCTTGATATACACTACTGGACAAGAATTCAACATAAAGGTGGATAAAGCTGATGCAGTTAGGAAGATCTAACTGTTTGGAAATGTTTTACTCCCTGCAGTTAATTACAGCGAGTCATTACCTGAGCAAGAACTGCTTTTCTGGACATGTTTCTTATGCTTTGAAGTACATTTGTATTTGTTGAAATGAGGGCACCATCTTATTTTCAATGTTTTGGTAACAATGGATGCAAAGAGAATACTTCAACTCAAATATATATTACTAATCTTTGAGATAATGTCACAGAAAGGTAGAATCTGTTTCCGTTGAACCCTGCTCCTCACCCCACATATTTCCACTACTTAGTTACTCTACCAACTAAGTATTTTGGTCATCCCTGCATCTAAAAGCTTAGAGCATCTGAAGCATATTGGTTTGGACAATTTCTGTTTGCAGCACCAGCTGAGGTTGTATTTATTATCAGAATGAAGAATTTCTCAATGGTTCCAGCAGTGTGATTGAAACGGCCTCTAAAGTTATCCTAACTAAATCCAAACCAAAAATTGAAATCTCATCAGTTGGCCATTCTATGTAATGGAACAAAGAGGAAACACTGCACAAAAGAGGCAGTGAAATGCCTCTTAAATCCACTTGCAGTGATTTAGTTTCTTGTGTATTTTAGACAGTAATGTTTTTATTCTTTATTTGAATGAAAAAGTCACATTAGATTGGCTTATGTGGTCGCACACATCCCTTGTTGAGCTTGGCCCAGAGCAAGAATAGGGAATCCATGAAACATTATACTATCAAGTGTAAACACCTACAGATGAGATATTAACAACCTATCTGTCTCTTTCATTGTGTAGGAAGGAACTGCAGATGCTGCTATGTACAGTACTGAAGATAGATACAAAGTGCTGGAGTAACTCTGGGTCAGGCATCAACTCTGGAGAAAAAGGATGGGTGACGTTTTCAGTCTGTACCCTTCTTCAGACTGGAGAATTCTGAAGAATGGTCCCAACCCAAAACGTTACCCATCCTTTTTCTCCAGAGTTGATGCCTGACCTGCTAAGTTACTCCAGCACTGTGTGTGTCTTTCATTGTTCCCTCTCCATGGCTATGGACTCTGACCAACCTTTATTTTATTTGAATAATATTAGGTTATCCGTCACCTTTTCTTAAAGGCATCAAGAAAACAATTAGCAAGTCTCTATTTCTGAGCTTTCACTTTTACAAAGTGCTGCTATCTTAATCCAGATGACAACAATGTGGTTGAAATTAATTAATAAAAATAACGTTATGTTCTTCAGGAGTTAAAACCAAGATTTCACCAGAAAATATATTCCTCAAGATGCACAACAGGCTGCCAATTAGTTACTATCCATTCCATGTGCCAGTCAGAGTTGTAAGTTTTAGTGAATATAAAAATAGAGAAGTGTTTATGAAAAGATCTTTAGCACAGTGGAAACTTGAATAAGTGGTATGAAAGTTCAATATGAATTTCTTGATTTTATATTACGATTACTTTTTGTTATAAATACATTAAACAGTTCAGATGTGACCTTGTGCATGGTATCCATCATGTCCTTTAACATTGAATTGGATTGGCCTGTCGTTTGAAGAAAGAGCAAGAGGGTAGAAAGATGAAAGAAAGTCAAGTCTGCAGCTGCAGGGAAATATCTATCTAGAAAGAAATTCGAAAGGAAGGTGCCGAGAGAAATTAATTCCTATTACTGTTGTTCATTCTTGAAATTGATGTTATACGTGTGCAGTAATCATGGCACAGTCCTAACTTTCACACTTTGATGAAGTAGTGTTAATGTCTCTAAACTGAGTAACATTCACTGTGCTGAGGAGCACTTCCAACAAGTATAAGTTAAGTTAACCATCTTTTTCTTGACGTTCAACTACATTATCACAGCCAAATTTTCCACTATACATATTCTCGAGGACACCATTGGTAAAAACCTTAAGAGGTCTAGCTCCCTTAGCTGGGGAACGTGCAGTAATTGACTCACTTCTTGAATCCAAGTCATTCCATTATCTACAAATCGTGTGTTTGCTGAAATGCCCTTTGCTTGGCTGGTGAATATAGATTCAATGACAGTTAACGCTACACACTTGATTACCCATCCCATCCTCAACCTAACAACATTTCCTTTCTCCACTAACAGCACAATTTCTCTGCAGTGTGAAGGATCTACAAAACACACTGCTGATAAGCTGCATTATTCAATGGACTGGCATTTAGCACCTAGAATGAAGAGTAAAGACATCCCTATACCTGTGGATGCTCTTCCAAATCATGCACCATACTAACTTGAAAATACACCTTCACTCTTTAATTTTCTCCCCAAAAGCATATGGGAAGTTTCCTTCAACAGAGACTGCAGTAATTCAAGAAGATGGTTCGCCAAGCATCTCAAGTGCAATTAGCAATGGGTAATAAACACTGGCATTGCTAACAGATTTCACATCCCACACAAAATGAAAATGAACTGTGTATGTGTGCGTGTTTATTTTTCCAATTGGTTAATAATCTGCTACATGGTGCTAAAATGCCGTTGCATTTAATAAGATGGCAGACAAACTCGGGATCTGATTAATAAATTACCTGATTGGCTAATTTTGTGACTGGCAATGAAAAAATAATTTTATCATTCCTGATTGCAAAGTCATATAAATAGCCTATAAAAGTTTTTCTTCAATGTCATGTTGATTATTTCAGGCAGTAAGAACTACAATAAATTTGAATATTTGACCCATTTCTATTACTGCACTGGAGGTTTAGCTCCAACTTAAGTCGCTATTCTACATATATCGTGCCATTTACATGATGCAGCAAGATCACCTTCATTAAATAGATTACGGCAATAAAAATAAATGAAAGTAAATGCAGTCAGGATGAAATAATGACGATTCAAAGCACGAATAATGGGGTTTCTTTCATTATGGATTTTAGTTTATATGTTTGTAGCAAATGTTATGATTGTCAATATAAGGAATGGATTGGTGGAGACTGAGAAGCACTTGGCATAGTTTCAGTCCTTCCTTACTCCAGCTGTCCTGGAATGATATTTGCATTTTTACATCTTCTAGCTTTGCCGCAATTCTGAGGAAGTCTGTGTAGTTTTGAGGTGATATTTCTGTACAAAACAATGAGCAGAGTGAATCAGGAATACCGTAACCTTAGGCCGTTCGGCCTTCGATCCAGGGCCAAATGGCCTAATATTATGGTGTTCCTTATCCTCTGCTCATTGTGTTGTACAGAAGTATATTGTTTTCATCATTTACTGAGAAGGATGTTGAGGGTAGTGGTTGGAGTAAGGTGTCTGATTTGATTCTGTTCTCGGATTAGTTGAGGCTCAGCCAGGACAAGGATGATGCTCTAGTTAGTCACAATGCTTCCGGAATTGAAGTGAAATTTGGCTACATGTAAGGTCTGTTGCAAAATTTGCATGTGCATAGATTCGGGTGACAAATCCGCTTAGGATCTCCCTCCATTGGACTGGCAGGATTCGCTGGCTTCACAATTCTGAAGGAAAATCTCCCTCTTAGTTGAGGAAGTGCAGAAGTCTCTGATGTTACTGGTACTACATTTAATTGTATGATATTGTAAATGGTATTTAATTGTAGATTTTCAGGACAGTCATGCAGTACTTTTGAAGGAAGAAAGAATCCAACATATTTGTCCACGTGTTTAACAATAATTATAGGCAGAATACTTGGAGGAAAAGTCCTTGAAACCATGGGGACAGTCCAGTCGAACCTAACTGAAATAATATTGCAGCTGATTGAAATTATTCCTGTGATTATTTTGAACAATACACATTTTAATTATCTTTAATGCACGCAGAATAATAGTGGGAGTTTTTAATGGACACACTGAACAAATTTTATTCACTTGAATGGCTTGTAAAGCCAGCAGGAACTTGAGATGATAGAACCTTCTGGAACATTATGACATGCATTGTTTCGCTAAAAGCATGAAGTCTGGTTTCCGAAGGATATTCCTTTCATTTTACTTGTTTGATTTTTATAATCAGCTATATCTAATTGTGCCTTTGTAAACTCGTTGCTGTGCAATAATGATTAATGCAAGTGAAATGGCCAACGTCGTGACAAATGTGGTGTGAAATATCATGATGGAAATTCTAAACCTTCTGATGGAGGCAATGGACCTTGATTTCCTGCCATCATTCTACTATTGTTTTACTCCTCTTTACCTGTTCCTGATGATGTTCATGAATCCCACCACTGTCCACCCTAGAAATGCTGCTCTCTACGAGTAATATCCACTTGTAGTATTCATTTGTAATCAGGGAGCAACCTAAATGGTTTGTCTTTCCCATGCCCACAATATTAACACTGGTGTACCCCAAACATCCATTCATGCTCTCCCATTATTTTTATTTACCTGTTTTATCTTGTGCATCACCTGAAATCATACTACATGTTTCCATGCACGCAGCATCTCAGTTCTATCTCATTACCACCACATGACCTTTTAGCATCTCTCCAAGTAGATTGAGCATCCAACAGCTGCTATCAGTTATGTGGGCAAAAGCTACCTTGGGAAAGATCTTGGTCTTTTCAATCTTATTAAGGCTTCTGACAAGATCCCTTATCCCTGGCAGTCCTTCTTCCTGGAAACTGTCTGTCTGTCTGTCTGTCAATAAATCAAACAGTTTGCCACTGTTTTATCTGACCTAACTCTTGAGGTAAACTTCAATCAAGTCAAGCCTTGGAGACTGCCCACTTCCTCCTCATTTATATTACCTAACTTCATACTTGCCTCAAATCACATGCTATATAAATCTTAATTTGTACCATAGTTACTTCAAATGTTTACTATTCTAAAACACTTCTGATTGACCTCTTCATTCTACTCTGTACAAAACGTGAAGTGATCCAAAGCTTTGCTGACTTTGTTCCTAGCTAATAGCAAGTCCAATTCATTCATTACCACTGCATCTGGTGGCCTACATTGATATCCAGTTAAGGAAACCCTCTGTTGGAATATTGGAATTATCCTTGTTTTGAAATCCTTCCTGATTTTGCCCCATCCATGAGATGTCACCTCCAGCTTATTAATGCTCCAGAGACTTGTTTTATTTCAGAATTGCTGGCATGCTTCAGGAATTTCCTCTCTTAATATCCTTATTTCTTTTTTAATAAAATGCTGCTTTAAACCGACCACTTTGACATTGTTGTCATCTGCCTTAATTCTCCTATTCTTATGCATCTCGTATGCATAAAATAGGTTATTAATTACATTGGAATATATTGCAGATAGCTGCAGCACAAAAGGATTTTCAAGTCATACATGAAACACAGGAAGCTAGCATATCGCTTGGTGGATAATCGGGAAACATAGAAACATAGAAAATAGGTGCAGCAGTAGGCCATTCGGCCCTTCGAGCCAGCACCGCCATTCATTGCGATCATGGCTGATCGTCCCCTATCAATAACCCGTGCCTGCCTTCTCCCCATATCCCTTGACTCCACTAGCCCCTAGAGCTCTACCTAACACTCTCTTAAATCCATCCAGTGATTTGTCCTCCACTGCCCTATGTGGCAGGGAATTCCATAAATTCACAACTCTCTGGGTGAAAAAGTTTTTTCTCATCTCAGTCTTAAATGACCTCCCCTTTATTCTAAGACTGTGGCCCCTGGTTCTGGACTCGCCCAACATTGGAAACATTTTTCCTGCATCTAGCTTGTCCAGTCCTTTTATAATTTTATATGTTTCTATAAGATCCCCCTCATCCTTCTAAACTCCAGTGAATACAAGCCTAGTCTTTTCAATCTTTCCTCATATGACAGTCCAGGAAGATTCATGGTATGCTGGCTTTTTATTTCAAAGGATGTGGAGTATTAAAAAAAAGAGGAGTACAAATAAGTCCATATCGGGATTGTGTGCAGTTTTGTTTCCCTTATGCAAGAAAAGGTATATTATCACTCGAGGTAGTTAAGATAAGTTCACTGGGATGATCTTGGGTATGGAGACGTTTGTCCTATGGGGCAGATGGAGCAGATGGAGCAGATTGGCCCTTAATTCATTGCTATGTAGGAGAATGATATCCAATCCCACTGAAACATATAACCTTCTTAGGGGGTTTCACAAGGTGAATGCCAGGAGAACTTTTCAATTTTTTGCACAAGGAATCTGTGGGAGCTGCATCAATGAATATACCCAAAACTGAGATTGATTTTTAATCAGTAAGAAAATCAAGGGTTCTCAGGATTTGGTGAGAAAGTTGAGGTAAATTAGAGCGGCCATGTTCTTATTGAATGTGGTGTATCGGCCTACTCCTATTCATATTCCTTATGGTCAAACGTGAATATAGCTTCTCTTCAATCACAGCAGCGAGTTGAAGAACATTCTATGTCACAGCTATTGCTTGTCTGACTTCAGGTGGTTTAGCCCAAAATCTAGCGATCTATGATTTAATACTGCATTGGCCAGTGTCTTTCTCGGTCCATTGAAAAAGGGCAGATTTCTCCATGATGATTACATTTTCTTATTAAATATATTAATTGCCTTGGATTTTCCAAAGAAAAAAGAAGCTCTGTAAAATGGTGGAATTGCAGTTATTTTTCTGCAAATGGTATCAAATGCACTGGTTTATTTTAAATTAAGCCATGATTAATGAACTAAAGATTTTACCTTTCTACTGCCTCCCCACTTTAAGGACCAAAGTGGTGAAATTGGGTAATTTAATTTCTGTTCCTGATGTGTTTATATGTTGTTCATGGCCTAACTCGCACTAATTAGTGATTAATAAGGAATCTAGCTCCAGAAACGATCTTCAGTATAATTGCCTTGAAATTTATTGCATAAATCTTTTTTTTTCTCAGAACTGTGATTGAAAATTGATTTTTTTTTCAAAGAGCGGTGGGGAGGAACTTGACATTGATCCTTTCCAGATGGTTTTGCATCAATTTAGTCACAAGGAACATGGGATGGGGCCAGTCCATCTTTCTTTATGGAACATCCTTCAGAACCTTGACCACATTGCCCTCAGGGTGCACATTGTTGGGCATCCTATGGCAACACAATCTGACTAGAATTTTGCAGGACCAGGTTGGTTGAAGTCAACTCAAAGTCCCCAACACGTGTCTCTCCACATGGGAATGAAGACTTTGTGGCAAAGTTTACGGATGATATGAAAATAGGTGGAGGGGCAGGTAGTGTAGATAAAGCAGGGACTCTGCAGAAGGATTTGGACAGGTTGGGAGAGTGGGCAGAGAAGTGGCAGATGGAATATAGTGTAGCAAAGTGTGGACTCATGTATTTTGGGGGTAGGAATAGAGGCGCAGACTATTTTCTAAATGGGGTGAGAATCCAGAAATCAGAGATGCAAAGGGACTTGGGTGCATGATTCCCCAAAAGTCAATCCGCAAGTCGAATCGGTAGTAAAGAAAGCAAACTCAATGTTAGCATTTATTTCAAGAGGGCTTTTATACAAAAACAGGGATGTAATGTTGAGGCTCTATAAGGCGCTGGTAAGGACACATTTGGAACATTGTGAGCAATGTTGGGCACCATATCCGAGGAAGGATGGAGAGGGTCCAGAGGAAGTTTACAAGAATGATCCCAGGAAGGAGTAGGTTAACCTATGATGAGCGTGTGACGGCACTGGGCCTGTAGTTGTTGGAGTTTAGACGAATGAGGGGGGACCTCATTGAAACATACAGAGTAGTGAAAGGGTTGGATAGAGTAGATGTGGAGAGGATGTTTCCACTAGTGGGAGAGTCTAGGACTAGAGGTCATAGAATTAAAGGATGTTTTTTTAGGAAGGAGATGAGGAGAGATTTCTTCAGTCATAGGGTGGTGAATCTGTGGAATTCTTTGCCACAGAAGGCTGTGGAGGCCAAGTCAGTGGATATTTTTAAGGCAGAGATAGATAGATTATTGATTAGTACAGGTGTCAGAGGTTATGGGGAGAAGGCAGAAGAATGGGTTAGGAGGGATAGATAGATCAGGAATGATTGAATAGCATAGTATTGATGGGCTGAATGACCTAATTCTACTCCTATCCCTTCTGACCTTATGACTTCTCTCCCCGGACAAAATTTGATCCCTTCTCCTTTCCAATCTTACCACCTCACTCCCTCCTTGGACTGGCCAATATAGATCTAATTATAGATTATTATATATTATATTATATTAGCATGGTGGACTAGCAGTACCTTACAGCGGCAGAGATCTGGGTTTGATCCTGACCATACAGAGAGGTGCTGTCTATACAGAGTTTGCATATTCTCCTCATGACCTGCGTGGGTTTTCACCGAGATCTTTGATTTCCTCCCACACTCCAAAGACGTACAGGTTTGTAGGTTAATTGGCTTGGTATGAAAGTAAATTGTACCTAATGTACGCAGGATAGTGTTAGTGTGTTGATTTACCCTTTAACCCCACTCTCTCAGGGGAAGTCTGATGACCCCGATTTCACCTCATCCACCGACAGCACCGATCCGTACAGTTTAGGTGTCTGATGACTTCTTCAATACAATTCTGGAAAGGCATAACTGGCAAGTATACTAGTCGTTGGGTGGTAGTAAAAAACAATTAACTTACTGTGTAAGAGTATTTCAAGAAAAATATGTTTATTTTAGTTGTGTTTAAGATGCTGCTGGAGCATTGAGAATAGTGGCTAGAAATTATTTTTTATTAAAGCTGTTAAACAAGAATCAAAATAATCTTGATATAAAACCTGGGTGTATTGACCTGTGCAGTTAAATATCTCGCTGAACTTCAAATGTATGGAGTTTGACCATTTCGGTGAAGTACTGGAAGGGGAACACAACCCTGATGAACCATATTTAGACAATAGACAATAGACAATAGACAATAGACAATAGGTGAAGGAGTAGGCCATTCGGCCCTTCGAGCCAGCACCGCCATTCAATGTGATCATGGCTGATCATCCCCAATCAGTACCCCGTTCCTGCTTTCTCCCCATATCCCCTGACTCTGCTATTTTTAAGAGCCCTGTCTAGCTCTCTCTTTTTGTCAGCTTCCTGTCCATATAGGTGACTGATCCTGAGGCAAGAGTCAGTCATTGCATTTAATTGCTCCAAGATCTGCAGAGGAGAACTATTTGAGTGAGTGAGCTGTGCAGTTGGTGAATGATCAAGGTGTCACTGACCTTTGGGCACAGTTATGAGGTCAGAGATATTGGAAAACTACATCTTTGGGGGAAGCAACCTTCAAATGTATTTTTATCACTACCACTTATTGAAAAGCAATTAAAACAAATTGACTGTTCAGAGTAGACTTAATTACTTTTTAAAAGCCTTTGCACGTTGTCAACTTCATGAATCCTGTGTTCAGCCATAAAGATAATAATATAAAACCTACCAAACTCAAAATACTGGCATGAAACAAGTTTTAAGATTTTTAAGTATTTCAGTTTTATCAGCTATTAAAAAGCTACAAGTGATATATAATGGCCAATTTGTTTGAATATAGACTGACTTCACATGGTTTGCCATTGGTTCAAATGAGGAAAAACTTTCCAATTCCTTCAGCCATCCTAAATATTAACACACTCATTATTCCAGAACATTAAACTGTGGTCCTCTGCAGTTATGTTTGGAGATATCCAATTTACCACCTCCAGTTGAACTGGTATCAAATCCAGATTCAGCCATGTTAATATGAAGGAAGGAACTGGTTGCTGGTTTAAACCGATGCTAGACACAAAAAGCTGGAGTAACTCAGTGGGACAGGCAGCATATCTGGAGAGGAGTGGGTGACGGTCAAGACCCCAAATCTCACCCAGTCCTTCCCTCCAGAGATGCTGAGATACTCCAGCTTTTTGTCTCCACCGTGTTAATGTTGGATCCTATTGTAAAAATAACTTTCCTGCATCTCTCATCAATTCCCTCTCATCCAACACCACAAATTGTCGAGCCTACATTTTCTCTCCACCTCGATAAGGAATCAAATATGTTATCCCATCCATAGATTTCCATTGGGTGTTTTTCTGTCAACTCTTGCAGTTTCAGTGTGGAATTGACAAAATCCCAGTTGTTGCACCCCTCATGAATTTCCACTGATCTCCCTTTGACTGACTTTCTGAGCATTTCTTTTACACTCAAGGTGACAAGTACTGCTGTTTTGTGCTGAATGCTGTATTTGTTTAAGCATGGCTGCATTTTCACCTCTGTCCACCTGTCTAATGGAACAATGTTTTTAAATAACTTTTTTTCATTAATTATTCAGGATATGAGCAGTATTTATTGCCCCTCCCTAAATCCCCTTGAGAAGAATTCTTGAACTGTTGAAGTTCTTCTGGTGAAATTATTCCCACAATTCTGTTCTGTCCATCCGTCCATCCGTCCGTCCGCCTGCTTGACTTGTGCCACCCAGCCCCTACGCCCACACCGCACGCAGAAACACCGATATTGTTTTAAATTTCGAAGAGATTTTCATTTTTCTTACGAATAGCCACTCCTGATTAAATTTTGTCGTGTTTATGTACACTTTTTAAAATAAAATACTTCTCCCCCCCCACCCACCCCAACATTTCAAAATGTTAAACAAACAGCTCTCAGCCATAGAATGTTAGTGAAGTTTCAATTGTGTGATGTCACAATGCCCGATCCTCACACATGTCCAATTGGAATGGATCCATTTACATATGCCTTTGCAGCAGCCCAGCCCCAGCCCCTCCCCCCAACCCCACAGCCTGTGTTGAAGGGCGTTGTCACGTGTGTGCTAATAGAGAAAGAGATTGGGGGTGATAGGGAATGGGGAACAGATGGACTGTCCCTACCCCTCCTACTTCCACTCTCCATCCCCACTCTTCCCCCTCTCTCCTCTCCCCCTCCCTCCACTCCCACCCCCTCTCTTCCCCTCCACCACCCCTCTTCACCCCCATCTCCCCCCACCCCCTTCCCCTCTCTCTTGCACCACTCCCCGCTACCCCTCTGCCCCTCAATCCCCACTCTTCCCTCTCCCTCCCCCACCTCTCTCCCTCCCTCCCCCTCCCTCTCTCCCTCTCTTCCCTCTACTCCTCTCCCCTTCCCCTCACCCCCTCTCTCCACCTCTAACATCCCTCCCCCCCTCTCCCCCTTCTTGCCCTCCCCGCTCTCCTCCCACTCCCCACTCTCCTCCCCTCCCACTCCCCCACCCTGCTCTCTTCTCCTCACCAATCTCTCCCCTTTCCTCCTCCCCCCTCCCTCCCCCCCTCCCTCCCCCTCTCCTCTTCTCTCCCCACCCCGTCTTCCTCTCCACCCCTCCCCCCGCCTGTCCATACCCCTCCTACTTCCACTCTCCCTCCCCACTCTTCCTCCTCTCTCCTCTCCCCCTCCTCCCCTCCAACCCCCCCTCTTACACCTCCACCACCCCTCTTCACCCCCATCTCCCCCCCACCCCCTTCCCCTCTCTCTTGCACCACTCCCCCGCAACCCCTCACGCCCAACTCTCCCCTCTCCCTCCCCACCTCTCTCCCTCCCCCCTCCCTCTCTCCCTCTCTTCCACCTACTCCTCTCCCTTCCCCCTCATCCCCCCCTCTCCACCTCTAACATCCCCTCCCCCCCTCTCCCCCCTTCATGCCCTCCCTGCTCTCCTCCCACTCCCCACTCTCCTCCCCCTCCCTCTCCCCCACCCTACTCTCTTCAACCTCACCAATCTCTCCATTTCCTGCTCCCCCTCTACCCTCCCTCCCCTCTCCTCTTCTCTCCACACCCCGTCTTCCTCTCCTCCCTCCGCCGAGTGTGTTTGGGGGGTGGTTAGTGTGTGTGATGCCGCAGCCCCCCCCCTCCCGCAAACGCGCGTTGGGAAAACACCCCACCAACAGTCTCTCTGTCTTTAAGACGGAACTGCAGATGCTGGAAAATCAAAGGTACACAAAAAAAAGCTGTATAACCTCAGCGGCTGCAGCAGCATCTATGGATCAAAGGAAATAGGAACGTTTCAGGAAAAAAACACCTGAG
>CM075983.1:30558512-30612286 GCA_038087875.1 Malacoraja senta
AACCTAACAGACTGGGGTCTGTTGGTTAGAAAGTCCAGTATCCAGTTGCAGAGGGAGGGGTCGATGCCCAGGTCACCGAGTTTGGTGATCAGTTTAGAGGGTATGATGGTGTTGAATGCTGAGCTGTAATCGATGAACAGCATTCTTACGTAAGTGTCTCTGTTGTCGAGGTGGGAGAGGGCGGAGTGAAGTGCCGTTGAGATGGCATCCTCTGTACTCCTGTTCTTGCGGTAGGCAAACTGATAGGGATCCAATGTGGGGGGTAGGCAGCCTTTGAGGTGTGCGAGGACAAGCCTCTCGAAGCACTTGGCGATGATGGGAGTAAGTGCAACTGGGCGGAAGTCGTTGAGGCTTGCCGCAGTGGAGTGTTTTGGCACCGGCACGATGGAGGTGGATTTAAGGCACGTGGGCACAACTGCTTGGGCAAGTGACAGGTTGAAGATGTCAGTCCAGACGTCTGTCAGCTGCGCAGCACAGGCCCTGAGGACGCGCCCGGGCATGCCGTCAGGGCCAGCAGCCTTACGTGCATTAGTCCTACTCAGTGCCATCTACACGTCGTAGGGGGTGAGTGAGAGTGGCTGGTGATCGGCAGGGAGCACCGCCTTTATGGCCAACTGCCGATTGTCCCTATCGAAGCGGCCATAGAAGTGGTTAAGCTCCTCAAGGAAGGAGGCGTTGCTGGATGTGGGGGTGGTGTTGGTAGGTCTAAAGTCCGTGATGGCCTGGATGCCTTGCCACATGCGTCGGGGGTCGGAGTTGTTGTTGAAGTGCTCCTCAATCCTGAGCTTATGGCAGTGCTTGGCCTTCTTTATGCCCCTCTTCAGGTTAGCCCTGAATGAACTATAGGCTCAGGCATCGCCTGACCTGAAAGCGGTGTCCCGTGCTTTCAGCAGTAGCCTGACCTCGCTGTTCATCCATGGCTTCTGATTCGGGAATATGGTCACCCGTTTGAGGGAGGTGACACTGTTGATGGTGGAGTTTATAAAGTCCAGAACAGAGGATGTATAGGAGTCAATGTCCGTGTGGGAGTCAAGGGTGGCCTGGGCTGCAAACGCCTTCCAGTCAGTGTTTCCAAAACACTGCTGAAGTGTGGAGTCCGCATCCTCCTACCAGACTTTAACTGTCCTCACAGTGGGTTTAACCCATCTGATGAGTGGATGAGTACTTTGGGAGCAGGAACAATGAGAGGTGATCAGACTGTCCAAGGTGGGGGAGGGGGACGGCTTTGTAAGCTTCAGCCATGTTGGTGTAGACTTTGTCCAGTGTCTTGTCTTCTCTAGTGGCGAAGGAGACATGTTGTTGGAATTTGGGGAGTACAGTCTTCAGGTTGGAGTGATTGAAGTCACCCGCAACAATGAAGGCTGCCTCGGGGTTGTGAGTCTGTTGTTTGCTAATGGCAGTATGCAGATCTTTCTTTGCAAGCTTGGCATGAGCATCAGGAGGAATATAGGCTGCAGTCACAACAGTGGAGGTAAACTCTCTGGGCAGATAGAACGGTCTGCATCTAACCAAGAGGAACTCTAGGTTAGCTGAGCAGTGACTCTCGATGATGGTGGTGTCCGTGCACCATGCTTTGTTTACATAAATGCACAGACCTCCACCTCTGGTCTTACCGGAGTCTATTGTCCTGTCCGCTCGGAGTAAATGCTGCCCCGTTAGCTGGATGGCGCTGTCAGGAACGTCGGTGTTGAGCCAAGTTTCAGTGAGGATCAAGATGCTGCAGTCTTTGATCCAGTTGTGGGAGGTGATCCTTAGCCGGAGTTCGTCCATTTTGTTTGCCAGTGAGCGCACGTTGGCGAGGAAAAGGCTAGGAATTGCTAGCCTGTGTAGGACTAGCTCTAACCTGGCCTTTAACCCACCTCTGCGTCCCCGGCGGTGCTTCCGTTCACGTCGCCGTCTGTTGGTGCTTCCGGTCGGCCGAGCTGGCTTGGTGCGCGCTGGTGTTCTGCCGCTCCGCGCCTCCGCGGCTCCGCTGGCGTTCTACCGCCCCGCGGTTCCGCTGACGTTCTACCGCCCTGCGGCTCCGATGGCGTTGTTCCGCCCCGCGGTTCCGCTGGCGTTCTACCGCCCCGCGGTTCCGCTGCCGTTCTACCGCCAATATTGCCCGTTAAATAAGGTTCCATCAATCTCTCGTCTCGGTGAGAGAAATGTCACGCAAGAGTGGAATTTTGATTATTGGTGAATTGTACCTAAGGAAAAATAGTAAGCTCAAAAAATGTTATACAAAAAGAACTTAGCATCTTATAGTTTGATTTATATTGCAGTTGTCAATGTACTTCTCGGGGAACAGCCAAGTCGTTAAATACACATAATATTGTTGGCAGGTCATATATGGAGAATACATTTACAAGTTGTGATTTTACAGTAGTAAATCGGTGTTTCTGGCCAGTTCAATTTCAATTTTCAGCTGGCTTTCTACATTAGATGCATCCATTCAGAATCAGTAGCCAATATTTTAGCGCAAACTCACCACAATAATTTTGAATTGGTAGGAAAGAACTGCAGATGCTGGTTTAAATCAAAGGTAGACACAAAACGCTGGAGTAACTCAGCGGGACATGCAGCATCTCTGAAGAGAAGGAATGGGTGACTTTTCTGGTCGAGACCCTTCTATACTCAGCCACCAGAGGCGAGTCCCAATACATGAAAGCATGTCCTCATTGGGAAACAGGGGTTCCCCTCTTCCATTATAGATGAGGCTCTCACTAGGGTCTCCTCGATATCACGCAGCTCCGCTCTTGCTCCCCCTCCCCCCATTCGTAACAAGGAGAGAGTCCCCGTTGTTCTCTTCCACCCCATCAGCCGTCGCATACAGCATATAATCCTCCAACATTTTTGCCACCTCCAACGTGATCCCACTACTGGCCACATCTTCCCATTTCCACCCCTTTCTGCTTTCTGAAGAAACCGTTCCCTCCGAAATACCCTGGTCAACTTGTCCCTTCCCACCCAAACCACCCCCTCCCCAGGTACTTTCTCCTGCAACCGCAGGAGATGCAACACCTGTCCCGTTACCTCCCCCCTCGACTCTGTCCAAGGACCCAAATAGTCTTTCCAGGTGAAGCAGAGGTTCACTTGCACCTCCTCCAACCTCATCTACTGTATTCACTGTTCCAGGTGTCAACTTCTCTACATCAGCGACCATGTGCAGGCTCAGCGATTGTTTCGCTGAACACCTCCGCTCAGTCTGTCTTAACTGATCTCCCGGTTGCTCAGCACTTCAACTCCCCCTCCCATTCCCAAACTGACCTTTCTGTCCTAGGCCTCCTCCATTGTCAGAGTGAGGACCAATGCAAATTGTAGGAACAGCACCTCATATTTTGCTTGGGTAGTTTACACCCCAGCAGTATGAACATTGACTTCTCTAACTTCAAATAGCCCTTGCTTTCCCTCTCTATCCCCTCCCCCTTCCCAGTTCTCCCACCAATCTTACTGTCTCCGACTACATTCTATCTTTTTCCCACCCACTCCCCTGACATCAAATCAAATCAAATTAAATCAACCTTTATTGTCATCTTGCAAGCAACAGTTGTACAGTGCAAAATGAAAAGACGTTTCCCAGGGGATACCGGAGCATTGCACATGAAATTTAAAACATAGTTACAAAGTAGGTAAAAACAACGTTAAAATACAGTAAAACCAATCATAAACATGTCCGGGGCAACTGATTTGAGTGGCCAGTGTCAGTTATTGAAGTGTCCGTGCCAAGCCGCAGAATCAGGTGACTGTGAGTACAGAGTGGCTGTTTAGTAGCCTCACAGCATATGGCAGGAAGCTGTTTAGCAGTCTTGTAGTCCGGGCTTTGATGCTGCGATATCTCTTGGCTGATGGCAGGAGATCCAGGTGTATGTGGAGGGGGTGCAGTTTGTCCTTAGCAATTCTCTGAGCTTTTTTCAGACAGCGGCTCTGGAACAGTTCTTGTACCGAGGGTAGGGAGACGCCAATGATCCTCTCTGCTCCCCTCACTACCCTCTGCAGAGCCTTCCTGTCTGAGCAGTTGCAAGTGGAGTACCATGTATTTATGCAGTACGTGAGTACAGACTCCACCGTACCCCTGTAGAAAGTCCTGAGGATGTTGGTGGGAAGTGAGGCCTGTTTTAGATTCCTCAGGAAGTGCAGTCTGAAGAAGGATCAATCTGAAGAAGGATCTCGACCCGAAACGTCACCCATTCCTTCTCTCCTGAGATGCTGCCTGTCCCGCTGAGTTACTCCAGCATTTTTGTGTCTACCTTCGATTTAAACCAGCATCTGCAGATCTTATAGAAACTTACAAAATTCTTAAGGGGTTGGACAGGCTAGATGCAGGAAGATTGTTCCCGATGTTGGGGAAGTCCAGACCAAGGGGTCACAGTTTAAGGATAAGGGGGAAATCCTTTAGGACCGAGATGAGAAAAACATTTTTCACACAGAGAGTGGTGAATCTCTGGAATTCTCTGCCACAGAGGGTAGTTGACGCCAGTTCATTGGCTATATTTAAGAGGGAGTTAGATGTGGCCCTTGTGGCTAAAGGGATCAGGGGGTATGGAGAGAAGGCAGGTACGGGATACTGAGTTGGATGATCAGCCATGATCATATTGAATGGCGGTGCAGGCTTGAAGGGCCGAATGGCCTACTCCTGTACCTATTTTCTATATTTCTATGTTTCTATGTTTCTTACACATGAAAGTATCTTGTGGAAATTCACTTTTACTTTGTTGATAACTATGTGAATCAGTGCAAGATGTTCCGGACTTAAAACTACCTCTGTGCCAAGTACGTTTTCTTTTAATCGGCTTAAAATTCTTGAAGGAGAAATTTGACTTTGGTTGCTGCTGCGAATGACATAGTACTGCTGGATGTACTCATCTCAGCCTATTTGTCTCTATTGACATCAATGGAAACTAATGTGCTGAGGTGGAACAGAATGTGCAGAGGTGAATGCAACCAGCGTCTGATACTTCAGCACTAATGGAAGATTAAGAGATTAATTTTGCACGCATCAATCTACTTCGACTCCTTTTTATTTGGAAGCATTATCTCATTATAGTTTATAGGCCTTCACTATATCTCCCTTACGATGAAAATTCTCAGCTAGTTCAAAACCAAAGTTTCAGAGTTTTAAAGAAAGATGTATTAAATTAAATCATTTAAATAATTTCCATGCTCCACTGTTATAGAGTCCTTTATTTTACTTTTTGATCTCTGTTCCACAATGTTTAGATGGAAATGGAATGTGTGCAATTGGGTGCTTGCTGGTTGTTATGGAGACAGTGGGGTAAGGAAGTATTTCAGTGTCATATGACACTACAACATGATTACAACCATGTTTAATCTGGATGTAATGCCTTAAACTTTTTACTGTAGTATATCTACATTGTGCTAATATCTCAAACTGCTTACATATTACTCTATCATTCTCCCGCCATCCCTTCTTGGTTAAAATAATTTAAAATTATTCTCTCTTATTTTGGATCCTTATCCATTTGGAATAAGGTAGGGATCAAGGGATATGGGGAAAAAGCAGGAACGGGGTACTGATTTTGGATGATCAGCCATGATCATATAGAATGGCTCGAAGGGCCGAATGGCCTACTCCTGCACCTATTTTCTACGTTTCTATGTTCTATGTTTCTAAGGGCATAATAAAGATAATGGTTTATCCTAAACCATTAAAATAGTTTGAATTTTCACAGCTTTCTTTAAAGCAGCGAGCAGCCACATGGACAATATATTGTGAACACTTGCCAGAAATGTGAGTGGCAAAGCCATTATTACATTAATGTGCAATGACATATGCCTAGTGGTAGACTAACCAGAACCCTCAACAGATGGTGGTCAGTGGCCTGCAGCAGCAACAGATTAGACCCAAAATATATAACAAAACCTTTCACTGTCAATGTTAAACAACATCATATTAGAAGATAGAAACCAAAGATGTACATGATTGATATTTTTTCAGAATGACTTCTGTTTCAAAGGTATAACATTGCTCTGCTCCTCCATCTGAATGTTTAAGCTACATTTTATTTTTTTCAGAGATTATATGATTCTGAAGATATTCAGTGTTAAATTGAGCTTCAACGCCTCTTTTTACAACCTTTTGGTTTATGGAAATGTGAGATGAAAATCTGATTTAGGATTTCTTATACAGTTGGAGAATTGAGCAACAACTTGATTTTAAATTATTACAGTTTGTGACTGTACTTGACTAAGATATAGTTTAAGGAAATGACTACATCAACCAAGTTTAAATATATTGTTGAATAATCTTCTCTGTTTGTTGAAAACAAATTAAACATTATTGTTTAGAACACTTTAGATGAAATCCTGATTTGACATCTATGGAATTGCCCTTTTATCTCTCTCTGCTCTATTCCTCCACAGATTTTGTCCCACTTCTTAAATCAGTCAGTTGTTTATGCGGTTCAATATTTTTTCCAGCACATCAGAGTAATTCCTCATCTTCGGCGAAGTAAAACCTTCCATTCTCTATGCAGCACGCACAATCAGTTGCAAACAGCAAATCCCATTCAATAACATTTCACGGTGCTTTCTGCAACACCTTGATATGTTAATATACCAGAGAAAAACTTTCAACCATCCAAAACTCTTGTCTGCATGTTATTGCAATTTAGCAGTGTGTGAAGAATGCATGACCCCTCAGCAGCAGAAATAACTTCTTCATGTGTTAATTTTCAACATATTTTATAGTTTCTCCAAGCTTACAAGAATCAAAATATATTTAAGTCAACAGGTGACAGAATCTTGAAGTAAATTGAATACAGTTTTATCGAAATGTATGGTATTTCAATGAAAGTGGAAATGTGTGTCTGGTGTCTTTTAGATCTGAAAGGCAGGCAGTCATTGGAATACATTTCTGTTAATATGTGTCAGAATCCATTTGTTGCCTTGAAGTGTAATTTTGTATATTTTCATCTAAAAATTACGAGAGAGTGCCCCCTGTGTCCAAGACTTGCTAATTACATGTGATTATGGGGCAGTAATTATATGAATAAAAGTCTTGTTCTATCTCTTTCGCACAAAAGAACTAGATTTAGATTGTAAGTGGTTCAGCCATTCTGCACAGTGACACCACACAAGAAATGGCTTGAACATTGGTCCTTACATTGACTGTGCCTCTGAACACAATCACACACATTGCTGCTGATTGTGGCTCAGGAATCTTATTCATCCTAGCCCAACAAAACTTCATGATCATGTGTTCTTGGCTTCTTCTTGTCGCTGCACCACATTGCCTGTTATTAATCTTTGAAATGTGTGGGCACTGCTGGTTTACATCTATTACCTATCCCTACAGAGCCAGGAGAAGATTGCAGCACACCTCCAGTGCACTGTGTGCTGAAGGTACTGCCATTGTGCTGATGTGTTTGGGAGTTGCAGGATTTAGACATGACGTGATCAATTTGAATGATAGTATATATTGTATAATTTGTAAGATAGGTGATTTTTAAAGGGGAACTTGCAGGGGGTGAAGTCACTTGTGCCTGCTTTCTTTGTCCTTCTGGATGATAAATATCATCAACGAGTGATTTTGATGAAAAAATATGAGCAAATCCCTTCAAATGTTATGCTCTTTGGCCATGATATGCCAAGGAAAGAGGGAATGAACAGTGACTGGTGCAATAGAGGGGTCAAACAAAAGGAACAGTACCGAGCTTCTTCAGTGTTTATGGAGAATCTCCTGCAGGCAAGTGGAGTATTCCATTGCCTTCCTGATTCGTGCTTTGCGGCTGATGAAATGGCATTGGGAAATCAGAAGGCAAGTCAATTGCCAATGGATACCAATAGACCTTTGATCTACTCTTGTAGCCCCGCTCTCTATTTTCCTGTTTTGCTTAATTTTCTGGCTAATAGTGAACCTCAGAATGTTAACAATGAGGTATTGGGTGGTGTTAATGCCATCGAATTTTAGGAGGATATAGTGAGATGCTCTCTACTTGGAGCTATAACCATATAACCATATAACAATTACAGCATGGAAACAGGCCATCTCGGCCCTTCAAGTCCATGCCGAACACTTTTTCTCCCCTAGTCCCATCTACCTGCACTCAGACCATAACCCTCCATTCCTTTCTCGTCCATATACCCATCCAATCTATTTTTAAATGATAAAATCGAACCTGCCTCCACCACTTCCACTGGAAGCTCATTCCACGCATCTACCACTCTCTGTTCACAGCTTGGTAGTTCCATGTATTTCTGGCCACTTGTTACCCCATTATAAATGTAATCTACATACTTTGATACATAACAAGCATAAATGGCTTTATTAATTCAGAGTTGCAGAAAAAAAAATAATGTTATGCAACAGTCTACTTTTTTTTGGAAGAGTTGGGTTATAGCAGTTTTGCTTTGATTGGTCTAGGTGCTTACAACTTGCTGCAAATTTAAGTACAGCCAGTTTTCCACTATTTATGATAAGGACAAGCAATGCTTATAGTGCTGATCTTGTAATCTAGGGATCTAAATTAAGGTGTGAAAGATATGGATACAAATTCCAAGCCACTCCCCACTCCCACGACACCAAAATAATTGAAAGTTAATTAATTAAGTCAATCTTAAAACAGAATCCAGGAACTACCTATTGTGTCATGCTGGTTGAACGGTATTGTATTTTGCCTCGGGTTCAAAACTGAATTCGAACCATAGCATTCTTAGTTATTCTCATTCGTCTTTTCTCAGATGTTAATCACTTTTAGCATGGAGAAGAGGACTCAGTATCTCAGAGAGTTGTTAAAACTAATGCTAGACAAAACAAAATATGAATTATGCTATCCCCGTAAGTCAACGGACGTTTGTATTGATACATGTGTTCATTGAGGTATTTGCATTTAAATGTAATCTTAATTGCCATCCTTGTTTGACAGTTCTGTTAGTTTATTCCAAAACTCAGAACAAGGACCTTTGGAAGTGCAAGGTGGAAATATGCTTGAAGGCCAAGGATTGCTAGGAATAGGAAACTGAGTAAGTCCAGAATTTGCCCATTTGATATCTTTTTGAAGGACCATTGATATTGGTGATCAATAAATGATAAATTAGACCCTTATGGATATTGATTGTGCCTGTTGTATCTGTGCACTGGTTAAATATTGCTGGATTCCGATTTTTCATTTACTCTGATGTAGTTTGTAATATACCTCAAGTATGTTGGATTCTGATGTGCATTCGATACTCTTGGGTACTGTAAATACAGGTGATACATGTTCCTGTGTATAGATTGTCATGTTGAATAATGTCAAATTCGATGCCTTATGCACAACATGCAATGAAAAATTATAGGAAATAGTATTCATTGCCTATGGGTGTGTGATACAGTTTAATAAAACAGCGAGTCATGAATCCATCAAAAGAGAAAATCGTACATTAAGAATATCATGGCAATCGTTTCTAAGATTTCATTTATCCCAAAGTAAAAAGTAGTTTGGAAAGCACTCCTAAAATAATGCTCCTAAAATGTTTGATCAGTATGGACCCTTGATTCCAAAGCAAATCCCTTGATTTATTGAAACCTAGGATTATGATTTTATTTTGTTATGACTTCAGATGCAATTTACTGTTTTCTGGAACCTCTTGATACCAGGCAGCTCAATGGTGCAGCTAATGGCGCTGCTGCCTAACAGTGCCAGAGACCCAGGTTTGATCCTGACCTTGGGTGTCGTCTGTGTTTAGTTTGCACATTCTCCCTGTGTTTCCTCCAAGGTCTAAGGTTTCCTCCCACATTCCAAAGACCTGTGGGTTTCTAGGCTAATTGGCCTCTGAAAAATTGGTCCCAGTGTGCAGGGAGTGGGATAATAAAGTGGGATAATATGGAACTAGTGAGAATAGGTGATCGATGGTCAGTGTAGGCATGTTGGGACAAAAGGTCTGTTTCCATGCTGTATCTTTCAATTAATTGTCACCCATGTGGCTACTTTCTACAATCGAACTGAGGTATGCAACAAGAGACTTCAGATCCTAGAACCTTGAGCAAAAAGAAGCTGCTATGTCAGGGAGCAGCTGTGGGGGGAAATGGACAGATGATATTTCTGGTTGGGAGTTTTCTTCAGACTAATGGAGAGGGATGATAACTGGTAGAAGGATGTAAGGGGAAGAGATGGGGCAAGATCTGACGTGATAGGTGGATCCTGGTAAGGAGGGGTTGATTGGGAGATGGAAAGGTGGAAATAGTAACCATGGCTGGAGATGTTAAATGGAGGATAAAGGGATGAAAATGGTGGAAACTGATAAGGTAAGTGGGGAGTGAAATGTGGAACCAAGGGAGGGAGGGATGGTGGATAGATGGGAACTATGGAGTAGGGAGGGTGATGAGGGGGGTGGAGGACATGGATGAGAGGAAGAACTAGGGATGGTGAGTGTGAAAAGAAATGTGTGTTGGGGTGGGGACTGGGTAGAATAGAAGGGGAACAGTGTTCATGTCATTGGATTGTAGGCTACCCAAGTGGAATATAAAGTAGTGTTTTTCCATTTCTGGTATGACTTCAACAGACCGGGTTTGGTGACACTAGCAAACACTCAAAAGATCGACCTGAACTAACAGCTTCTGTTTGCTCAAGGTTCTAGGATCTGCGGTCTCTTATGTTGCATACCTCAGTTCGATGGTAGAAAAAAGCCACTAAGGTGAGAATTAATTAATTGATTGAAAGGTACAGCATGGAAACAAATCCTTTGGCCCACTAGGTAATCAAACCTTCAGTGGAGACCTCCAGTTTACATTCCATTTGGAATATTTTGGAGGACCAAGAACCAAGATCCATTCTTACCAAGTCAATGGGAGAACATGCAAACTCCACACAGATAGCAGCTGAGGTTAGGATCAAATTCGGGTCTCTGGCAGTGTGAAGGCGCAGCTCTACGATTGCATCACTGTGCCGCTGCTTATGTTTAAACCGTTTGATTATACATGATTGTAAAACAACTCTGTGGATAAGAGCACATCCAAATTATATTTGACAAAACCAATGGAAAAGTCCTGTCAGGGACAATGAACAGTTTAAATTAATAGTCAAGCATTTCCTCATTGATTATTCTGCTGTATAAACATTTATATAATTTCAATGCTTGCTTTATTATCATATAGCTTATTTGGCTGACTAAGTTCCTGCTGGCTGAAAATGAAGCATTCAGCAGGATCCACCTCTTAACTCTTACTCTGAGGCCTTGTAAGTTGTGGCACACTAAAGGGCCTGTCCCACTTGGGTGTCATTTGCGCGTCATTTACGCGACATCCTAAAAATTGGTTGGCGCATCGTGACGTGCGCATGGCGCGTGGTGGCGTATGCAGTGATGCGCGGTAACGCGTTGCGCCCCAGGATTTTGGAGTGCTCAAAATCCTCGTGCACCATCTGCGTGACGTATCCGTTGCGCACGCTGACGTACTGACGACGTATGTGTAGCGTGTGGTGATGCATGGTTACGCACGGTGACGCATGAACATTGCCTATGCTAATTTATTATGCGTCAACGTCCGTAACCATGCGCTGCCCGTACGCCGTCGGCGCTCCATTTGCGCGTCGTTTGATCGCCGCACCACGTGACCACCCGGGTATGAAGCGCACGTAGTTTTGAAAATTTTTCACTGGGAAAATCCTTGCCATGGAGATCGGACTAAGTACGAACGACATCGCAAATGGCTCCCAAAAGAAGCAGGGCTCTCAAGAACACTTGGAGCTCGACTGTCGTACTGCTAGATGATTTTTGCGCGAGTGTCACGTGTTAGTCACTAGCGGCCTGTCAAGTAAATGACGCGCAAATGACGCCCAAGTGGGACAGGCCCTTGAGTCCTCATCGAGGTAGTTTTGAAATGCTGGTGAGTGTTTCTGCTTCATCACCATTTCTGATTTCCACACCTTCTCTAGCACCCCCCTGGGTGGCAACATTTTTCTTCAATACCACCTCAATCTTTCTACTTTCCTTTAAATCTATCCTCCCTAAATAGTGATCGCTCTACCAGGAGAATTAAGTCCTCTTATCCACTCTAGCTAGGCCTCCCATACTTACATACATCTTTGTCAAATCTCTCCTCAGCGTCTTTTGTCCGTGCCCAGCCAGAATAGAATGATAGACGTGTTATGGCACCAAAGAAGTCCATACGGCCAGTCACATCCATGCCTTGCCTTTGTAGAATAATCGCATCATTCCCATTTGCCTGTACTTTCCCCTCAGCTCTGCAAATTGTTCTCACTCAAATGCCTATTCAATTACCATTTGAAGGCAGTGATTGATGCTGTTTCCTTCACCCCTAAAGGTAGTAATTTTTCATAACTGAAATTCATCAGTCTTGGCAACTTCATCATGTGTCTTCTGTGTACTGTTTGTATTCCTATCACATCCTTCATGTAATGTAGTGATCAAAACTGTACATAAGATTTTAACTGTGGCCTAACCAGCAGAGTTCAAGTTTGATCTCCCCGTTCATTCACTTTTTGGCTGAAGGCAAGATATTTATCATATATCATGTGGTGTTTTAGGGTAAACAGAAATGCACACTGGACCACCAATCGCCGATGTGAAAGTTTATTTAGGGGAGAATTATTGATCCTCTTTGTTGATACAACTTTCATGTCATGATTGTTTACTATTGTGAATAATGTAATTGGCTGTAAAGCACTTTTGGAGCATCTAAGATTATTACATTGTATTTATGGGTTTTTTTAAATCTGTGGTTTGTTATCTAGAAAAATAAAGAAATCATTCTTTGTATAAAATGTTTTTGGGTAGGGAGTATTTACTTGCTCATATTGGTTAATCAGTGAATTTGTTTTCGAGGGAATTTTATTTTGCTGGCAGATCTGTCAGTGAATAGAAATGTGCTACAAATCCAAGAAAATTACAACTTTAAAAATCAAGCGCCTCTTGAAATATATAAACAGTTGAACACCTCATTCCAATTAATTGGTTTTCAAAGTTCTTGAAATTTGTTTTTGAGTTACTCCTTAGAAAAATCCCCATAGCAATTTTTGAGCAAACACATTGGAAAAAAAGAGAGGAAAATGACACGCTGTTCAGATTTTCATCCATCCAGTTTCGTTTTGAAATTCACAAATATGGAGGAATTTCACTGAATTGCAGTATAACATTGTCACATTTGTATTATTCTGCCAAATAGAAAAGGTGTATTGCCTCTCGGGTATGTTTTTGTGTGTGGGTGCGATTGTGTGACTAAAAGGTAGTGCTTCCTCATAACTCCAGATATCCAGATTGAATCCTGACCTTTGGTGTTGTCTTTGTGGACTTTGCACACTCTCCCTTTAAATCTATGGGTTGCTCCCGAGTGCTCCAATTTCCTCCCATACTTCAAAGGTGCTTATTGGGAGGTTAACTGCTTACTGTAACTTGCCCTTGTGTAAGAGGAAAATGAGATTAGTGTGAACAGGTACTTCATTATCTGTATGGATGTGTTGGGCCAACAGTCCTGTTTAGATGCTGTAAAGCCCCTTGACTAGAATCATGATACCATGGCATACAATTGAAAAATTCCAAATCGTCTGAGATTTTCCATTCACATTTATAACTAAATTGATATTGGCATTATATAATCCAATTTGTTAAAGCTCTTCTTTTTTGCAAAATCCAATAGGCAAAAAGTATTACTGTCATCTATGATATATATATATATATATATACACACTCCTTTTGACTTGAGATATTCGGATCAATACCCTCCCTATTGCGGTGTCTTGTTAGCTAATATTAACCAAGTTGCATTTGTTTTTTCAAATATATGCACATGAGGTTACACTGAGCCACAGTTGCTGTGAGAAGAACAATTTGCAGTGACCCCCCGTCAGATGTAATTTTCTGAGTAAAGACTGTGCAAGGTTTGATGAGGCTTCATAAGATGCCTATTACAGCCCAATATTCTGCTGAAACCCAGTTTCAAACATGAATATAGAAAAGTACGCCAGCAATACTATTTATAAATTGGCTATTGGTTCCCAGTTTTTAAAGGTTCATTAATACAGCTTCATATAAAATGAACTCCTTGAGTTCTGCTGAGATTAATAAAATAGCTGAGGGAATATCAAAGGTGCAAAAAAAAATAATTGTGTAAAGCCTAAAACAATTTTGAAAATTATTATTTTTTAAAATATAATTGACTCTCAAGTCATTTTGCAAAGGCATATGACTCTAACAGACATGTTGCAGAATACTTTTATTCAAATGGCAAATGTAATTACTTGTCAATTGTCACAGGCTCTTTATTAATATTAGAGCAGGATTGACATTTGATAGGTATATTTAAGATATTATCTCCCACTCCAGAAATACGCAGTGACAGTTTTAAAGATCTGTGATGAGATAACTCCACTGTCCTTGGAAATGAACACTTGATTTTAACAGTGTTACATGCTGAGGGTGAAAGCAGTATTGAACATGCACTATGTGTAACGTATTCCCTCACTGGAATGCTTCCTGCGACAATCTTGGGTAAAACAAAGTGTATGTAATATATTTAGCTCCCATAAATACCTCTGAGTTGATGTGTATAAATACAGAACTGTATAATCTCAGCATGACACCATTTTCAAACAGGATATGGACGTGATCAGACTATCAGATGTGTACCCTGATCCACGTGTGAATGTAGAATTGCACTGAGATCTCATTATTTTTAATGTTTCCGTTGCAGATGATGTTAGTGGCATTTTATTATCTTTTTTTTGGTTTGAGGCAGTGGAAGCCACACATGCATTAACTGCTTATGTAATGCCATTGCTGAGATTTATTTCTACCTGACGTTGCTCACAGTTCCCAGAGCTCTTCCCAAATCTGCCGCCTGTCCAGTGATGTGCTCCATTCAAACAGCAGCAATTGTTGAACAACTGTTGTCCGTTACACACTAGCAAGAAGGTCCAAATAATGCTGTGCTTTCTTGTACAGAAGCCAACGGCAAATTTTAAATACATTGCAAATGGTGCCTTTATTGGGTTACATTAGCAACATCATTACACATTTAACAAACAGAATAAGGACTCATGAAAACCCGGGGATCTCCGTGAAAGTATTTATCCTCTCTGCCTCCAAAAGTTGTTAATTATTTGCTGGTTATTGTGCACTTGAGCTCACCCACTTACTGTAAATGATTTAAGAAACTGTTTCTTAACGTTTCCATGGGTGTCATCACCATCCGATGTTGCACAATGTTTCTTTGGTCGAACCTTCCAAATCTTTTCAGTAATTGATATACTATTTCTGATACCTCTTCTTAAGATTGAACTATTTTTCTTTTGGATATCTAACACTGCCTTGCAAAGATTTAAGAATTGCTAGGGAGAATGCACATTACAGAGGTTCACCGTACTGAAAGGTATAAAGTCTAAAGGTTTAATAGCCTAAATAGATTTGCCTTCTGAACTTAAGACTAATAGTATAAGTGAACTGTGCGATGGTGCTGTTATAATTCTCATCTGTAACAGGTCACATTAGCTGTGAAAACATCTAGTAGAATTAAGCTCAGTCACCAATGGAGAGCTACTTATAGAGAAACAGTTTGTTTATGCTTATTGAGTAGGCTTAAATATTGATAATTAATGTTATATTAACTGCCTGTGGAACCACATGTCGATGGGTCAATGTTTTTGCAACATGGAGGAAGACAAGACTTAGAGGGTTGGAGTGATAGAATGTCAAAGGAAAAGCTTCACTTGTTACCAGAATGTGATGGCCACTGATTTGTAAAGATTGTTGGAAACATCCTGAAAGTATCGTATTGAACAAAACTCACACAAAAAAAGAGATTATTTGGACAATAGATTCAATGCAACCTTCTAACCTTTCAGCTGGATATTACATTTTGCAGAGCATTATACAACTTGGAAATCAGCCCCCAATATTTACAGCCCTCACTGCCTCTCCCACAACTGCCTCCCAACGTTATAGAAGTTCTTGAAGGAACAAGAAGAGTAATCATACTGAGCCAATGCAATATGTTATACAAATTACATTTTGTTAATGCTGAAGAATTAGTTCAACTAACCCACAAAATAACATCAACTACACTTCAACAAAAGCACTTCATAAGTAGCAAAGCACTTGTGATGTGCAGGGGTTCCAAAAGGTGCGATGTAAATTCAAGACAAGGCAAGAACTCTAATTGGACCCTGCAATGAACCTTATACCAAAGTTCACAGGTAGACGTCTCACTGAGAAAGTGAAAATTGATGATTAGATTAACAAACTGAAGTTAAAACTCTCGATCCAACAATTTCTCCGGAAGACAAGGACAAGCTCTTGTCCTTGGCATCAGGAGAAATTGTTGGACCATTATCAGTCCTTGTGCGAGCCCATTCATAATAATTTTTTCACCATTTGTGAAGGAATTGCAACTACATATATTGTTTCATTGCTCAACAATCTGACTAGAGGTGATTAAGGTCACTGATTCTTATACCTTCCATAACTGCCCTACAAAAAGTAACAAAGTGTGAAACAAGCATCTAGCTAGAAAGCTTAATCCTAATGTGGTTATATTGTGAGGTAATTGCTGATGAGGCTTGATGATCTCATAGATTTGGGACAATGGTGGAAAGTTTCTCAGCTTGAATAATGGTAATTATTCCTTTAAGTAGTCTGACAATTGGAGAATGATGTCGGATAGTCTAAAAAAAAAATTGTGTGCTAATATTATTTTGAAAATTGCAATGAAATGTACATGTTAATTTTATGGTATTTACTGGTCCAATGTGCATGTTTTCTGATAACTTCTCTTCAGTGTTGACTAAACCATAACCAGATGAGACAAAGTTTTGTTCCAGTTTTATGCCACAATTGATGAGATACAAATTAATGCTTCAGACCAGACAAAACGATTCCCGTGTACTTTTACATAGCTCTATGGTTTTGATCTTTTGGAATACCTGTACAGAACAGATAAATAAACTATCCTGACTTTGAACTCTATCATCAGACTGATGGTTTATTTATGGTAGCTTATAAACAGTGGATTTGTGTTAAAAAATAGCAAAGAGGCAGATGAGCAAACACATCAAGCAGTGAAGATAGACACAAAATACTGGAGTAATTCAATGGGTCAGGCATCATCTCTGGAGAGAAGGAATGTGACATTTTGGGTTCAGACCCTTCCTCGGACTCGAAGGAATCATGAGGAGGGAGGGGGCGGTGAGAGATGGTGTTTTAGTGAGAGGAGGAGAACTTCGTCAAAGTAGGCATACCTTGAGGATGTTTCACAGTGGAGCAAACATCAAGTATTGTGATTCATTCATCAGGATCGTGATATTTTAGTGAACTTACATCAGTTGGCCACCCAGTAACAAATGAGAATGGAGCTCAGCTCCGCTCCAGAAATGACTTGTCCTGCAACTTGGAGCAATGTAGGAAGGGACATAATGATCTCGCCACATAAGTGAACATGAGGCTGCTGTAACCCACATTTGTAACTGACAAGCACAGTCTTTGCTTTCTCACTCAGACTGCCCCATGCTCACTTAATGACCTTTCTGTTCTTGGCCTTCTCCATTGCCAGAGTGAGGCCACATGGAAACTGGAGGAACAGCACATCATATTCCACTTGGGTAGCTTACATCCTAACGGTATGAAAATTGTATTCTCCAATTTTGTAATACCTGCCCTTTCCTGTGCCCAACCATCGTGCACCCATTTCTCCCACAATCCCAACCCTTTTCCCATCTCCCCAGGCTGTCCCCTTCCACCTATATCCCCTGTGGCTTTACATTTCACTCCTCTCCTTATCTGATACATATTTGTCTTCTTGTCTCCTGTTTATTTCCCTTTGTCCCCTTGTTGTCACCCGTTTGTCTTAATTTCATCTCTAGCCATCCACCCATCTCCTCATCAAAATCCTCCTAACCTGTAGCCACTTGCCAGGCTTTATCCTGCCACCAACTCTTTTCCAGCTTTCTCCCTTCTACTACAATCTGTCTGAAAAAGGGTCCCGGTTCAAAACATCACCTATCAATGTTCTCTACAGATTCTGCCTGACCCGTTGAGTTACTCCAGCACTTTGTGTTCAGTGCAAGATTCCAGCATCTGCAGTTCATTGTGTCTCTGTGACAACTGGCAGTTAAAACCGATTTACCTTTTCCCCCCCATAATCACTGACGATCAAAAAACAACATAATTCTTTTTTTTGTGTTGGAAAGAGCTGCTGATGCTGGTTTAAATTGAAGATAGACACAAAATGATGGAGTAACTCAGCGCGACAGGCAGCATCTCTGGAGTTCTGGGTCAAGACCCTTCTTCAGACTGATGTCAGGGGAGTAGGCAGTACAGAGATAAAATATAGTCGGAGACAGTGAGACTGGTTGGAGAACTTGGAAGGGGGAGATGATGGAGAGAGAGGGAAAGGAAGGGCTACTTGAAGTTAGAGTAGTCAATGTTCATACCGCTGGGGTGTAAACGCAGGATCGGCGATCGTTCTGCTGAACACTTCCACTCAATCCGCCTAAACCTACCTGATCTCCAGGTTGCTCAACACTTTAACTCTCCCTCCCATTCCCTCACTTTCATTTATGTCCTGGGCATCCTCCATTGTCAGAGTGAGGCCCAGCGCAAATTGGAGGAACAGCACCTCACATTTTGCTTGGGTAACTTACACCCCAGTGGTATGACCATTGACTTCTCCAACTTCAAGCAACTGTACCTCCACATACATTCTTTGGCAGAGAACTCCAAAGATTTAGCACTCTCTGGGTGTAGAAATTATTTCTCAATGGCCAATCTCTTATTTTGGGATTCTAACCTTTGGCCCAAGTCACCTCAGCCAAGGAAATATCGGTGCCTCATTCGCCCTGTAAATCAGGTCCAAATCTAATGTTTCTATGAGAATCATCTGTCCTTCTAAACTCCAGAGAGTATGGGCCCAATCTGCTTAATATTGCCTCATGTGACAAACTCATCGTCCCAAAAATCAGATGGTACATCTTCACTTCAGTCCATGTGTATTGGTGCTTTTATTCCCATTAATTTCTGCTACATTATCTTATTAATTAAAGCTAATTTCTGAGTTCCTCATTCACAGTAGACCTGTAGTTCTGCAATATTACTGAGAGGAAGAAACAAAGAACTGCAGATGCTGGTTTATAAGCAAAGATAGACACAAAGTGCTGGAATAACTCATTGAGCCAGGCAACATCTCTGGTGAAATAGCACATGTGTCGTTGCGGTACCAATCTTCTGCTGAGAGGTACATGTGGCCAGAAATGTATTCATGAAGGCAGAAAAAAAAGTTTAACTGTCAGACTGAATATACAAGATAATTGAGACATAAAGCTTGTGTGCAGCAAGGGGTGCATTGTGTAAATTGTGGATGTGAAGCATGTTTCTGTGCTGAGCATTGAGCACATGCCATCCACACCTCAGTAGCATGGCTGACGGTGGAGCAGGTTTCTGCTTCCATTGATGTCCAGGTCGAGCACTAGAGGGCTACTGTAACCCATTGTCATGGTCACGTCCAGTGTGAGCATGTTATGTTAAAGGAGGAACAGAGAAGCCAATTGACCTCACTGCAATTATTAAGGAGCCACCAGCTGAATTCCAGAAGTTGTTCACTAGGTTTGCCAGGGATCGACAGAAGTATCATTTGGGTGGAGCTTGTCTCTGACCTGTTGCCTGCATGCTCCTGTGAATACCTTGTTGGCATTGCAGAGTTTGAACAACCTGCCACTGTCAGGAATCTTGTTGAGTCTCATTGTCTGTAACTTGTTTTCACCTAGCCCTTAGCTAACAATTGTTCCTTTTTTGCATATCTTTCATTCATTTGTTCTATATCTCTCCATATCACCATCTATATCTATCGTTTCCCTTTCCCCTGACTCTCAGTCTGAGCGAGTCTCGACCCAAAACGTCACTGATTCCTTTTCTCCGGAGATGCTGTCTGTCCCGTTGAGTTATCTAGCTTTTTGTGTCTATCTCAGGATTACTCCTCCCACCACAGGAATAGAACCAGCTCTCCCAAACGTCGGCCACTCTGGGCAAAATGTAGGAACAGGCGCTCGTAAGGCAAAGCTCATCATGAGCATCAGCACAGACATCTGCTTCTGCTGCAGGAAACGGCAGCCCACCAGCATCAACAGGGCACAAATCTAAATGGAAGGCTGGCAATGTAAGAGAGAAGCAAGGCTTATAAAACAGGTTATTAATCATGCAATGAGTTTTCTTCATAGATTGCAGTTGGCTTTCTAAAGAAAATACCTTTTATGTACAGACATTAATAATTTTCATTTCCTTTACATACACAATGAAATAATATTTGCAGAACAAGGGGTAGGAATACTCATTAAAGATAGACTAAGGTGTCAGACAGTCCCGGTTCATTCCAATCCAAAGTGTCAGATTCAGTCGTCACACCATAAACCAAGATTACAATAATCAAAACTCAGGGCTAAGGCATTTGCCTCTCTTATAACGATAGAAAAGATCACATCTCAACTTTGAGCATTGTTCCCATCAACTGGGACGACACAATTGTCGTCACAAGTGAATAAAAACTAAGAAAACTGCAGATGATTGAACTCTGAAACAAAAACAGGAAATGCTGGAAAACTCAGCAAGTCAGGCAGCATCTGAGGAATGAGAAACAGTTAACCTCAGATCCAGGACCATTCTTCAGAATGCATTTCCTTGTTGGTCCCAAAGGTCAAATACACCCAGCAAAAATGCAAGCCATTGGTTCTGACTCTCTCCCATGGATGTTGAGATACAATTAGGAATGGGCTCTCATAGATATGCAGTGTACGAATATTAAAACAGTCTTTGTATTTATATTTGTACACTGAATATTATATACTATTCATAAAAAGAGAATCTAAATCGCGACAGCTCTCACCTCATTTACAGAGCCCTTACCATTGGGACGATATTGCTATCAAGATCAATTCCTCAGAATCCTTATAGAATGGCTAAACATGCTGGCAATGTCTCCCCATTTGAGGGGTCCTTAAGGGATAGCATTCAAATGCAGATTTGCTGAATGCAAAGTCCTATTCTCATGTTTCCCTGCCTTGGAGCGCAATAAATCTGTGGTTGCTGGTCAGGGTATATGCATGCCCATCATAATCCTGTATAGGAGTCAGATTTTTTTTCACTCCTTGCATTTATATATAGATACATTGTGGATAATTATTCTATAATTAAAATAATCAGCATTTGCCTAATATGCTTCAATGTCATACTTAATATTATCGAGAATTGCAAACTCCCTTAAGGTCGCAACTTATTGTCTGCCAATTTACTTGTGAAATTTACCCTGACAGCATGTCGACTGAGCCTGTTGACTGCAAGCATATTTATGCACCCTGGATGATTGAAATTTGCAAAGGTTCTGAACGAAGGAGTTGTGTCCATGAGGGAAATGACCTTGTAAGAAGTGTGACATTAAAACCAGCAAGGTGGAAGTGACAAAGCAGAAATGATCAGCCTAGGTTTATTGAAGCGACCATTACACTGGGAGTCTTATTGAATTGCCACCATATTGAGTAGATAACACTTCTAGTAATTTTATTGTGTTTCATAATTCCTTCCTTGTACGTTTGTGTCTTTTGCTGGTAGTTTATTCACATCCATATGGAGACATTACACACTGGAACAGATAAACCATGAGTTCAGGTAATGATTCTTCAAGAGTACCTTTCAATGGCTCGTGTTTATGTGCTTTAATGGTAGAAAATGGAAGGAATCTGCAGGCTTTTTTGAAACTTCTTATGAAATATAGATCTGTATGTTGTAGTAATAGCTGTTTGAGTGGGGTGGAAACTGTTGTAATATATATTTCAATGTGGAACATATTCTCTATGAGACACTCCCTGGAAGCAGGTCCAGGCAGGGCCTCACATAGTACTATCAGCTACTCAACTCTTCCACTGACATACAATGTGGGTGCTGTTGATGGTTCCCCAATTATTTTTGCCATAGGGTGGCATGGTGTCACTTTGCTGCCTTACAGTGCCAGAGACCCAGGTTTGATCTTGGCTATGGGTGCTGTCTGTATGGAGTTTTAACGTTCTCCCCGCGACCTGCATGGGTTTTCTCCAGGAGCTCTGGTTTCCTCCCACACTCCAAAGACATACAGGTTGGTAGGTGTGATGTTTGGTGGACCGTGTGGGGTGGGAGGAACCCGTTGCTCCTCCCGTGCAGCAGGTGGCGCTGCACAGGACAAATGGAGATGTTTTGTACATAGTTATCTCTGTCTGTACACAGTGTGAGTGTGCAGTCAGATTGTGTGGTTGCAGCCATTTTTAGTTGTCTTGCTGCCAGCATTGCGTTAATGTAATAAAGACTTCTGTTGTAAATTGAAGACTCTCGTCTTATACAGACATAGAACAAGAACACGAAAGTGGTGTCAGAAGTGTCAAACTAACATGTCTCAGCAAGTCGATCGTTTCGATTCCGAGCGAGAAAGGTGGTCGTCGTATTTAATGCGCGCTGTTTTATTTTCAAAGTATGGCAAATACGACTGATCTGAGGAAGAAGGCTCTCTTGTGTTCATCAATGTCTCCAGAATCTTTTGCACTACTTCAAAATTTACTTACAGAAGAAGTAACTGAAGTGTCATATGCTGAAATCACAACGGCTTTGCAGCTGCATTTCAAAGAAAGTCAAAATTTCTTCGCAGCTCGTCTCGATTTCTACCGGACGGTGCAACAGGAAGGGCAATCGATCACCGAATTTCTTGCCGAACTTCGCAACAGGGCATTTTAAAACTCAATGCTGGCAGCAAGACAACTAAAAATGGCTGCAACCACACGATCTGACTGCACATTCACATTGTGTACAGACAGAGATAACGATGGACAAAACATCTCCCTTTGTCCAGTGCAGCGCCACCTGCTGCACAGGAGGAGCAACGGGTCCTCCCACCCCATTAGGTCTCCGACCAACCATGGCAGAAGATCCACATAGATTTTGCCGAACCGTCTGGTCGTCATGGACGTCCATTAGAAATGGCCACATGTTATCCAAATGAATAAATATCCGACCACCAAATCAACCACTTCTGTGCTCAACGATTTGTTCGCCATTTGGGGATTGCCCTTAACAAAAAAGTAGGCTATTTGGGTTGGTAAAATTGTAAATTGTCCATAGTGTGTGTACAATAGTGTTAGTGTACGGGGATCGCTGGTCGGCACGGACTCAGTATGCCGAAGACCCTGTTTCCGTGCTGTAGCTCCAAACTAAACTAAACTAAACTAAACTAAATTACATTTACTACTTCTTTCCTATACTCCTCTCCTTTCTCCTCCTAAACTGCCTCTTGATGGAACCGTTCTGTCATTTGTCCTGAGTGTTAAACATCAGTCAAACTGATTTGAGCAGCAAACTGTGTTGCGTAGAACAGTTAATTACCACTCACCCATAGCCCCCAACTGCGCAGGCGCGGCTGACATTTTTAAAGTATAAAATGGCAATAACGTAAAATATAAGATCAATGTGAATGCATGACACTCTCCCTCTTCAGTCCCCTATTCCCCTCCTCCATTATCCTACCTCTCCCCACCCTCCACCAACCCTCTCTGCTTCCTCAGCTCACCCCCTCCCTCCCATCTTCTCTCTGCCCCCTCCCATCCTTCATTACCTCGCCATCCTTCCTACCCCTATCCTCCTCCATTCCTCCTCATCCCCCAGCACTCCCTCCCCTTCCTCTTCACCCTCCCTCTTCTTTCCCCTCTCCTCCTCCCCTCCCGTACTCCCTCCCTCACCTCTCCCTCCCATTCCTTTCCCCTAACCTCAGTCACTCCCTCCCTCCCTCCATAACCGCTCTACCCTCCCTACCCCCTCCTCTCCCTCTATCCCACTCCTCATCACCCCTCTATCCCACACCCCCACTCTCCCTCCTCAACTCCCACACTGCCCTCTCCCTCTATCCACTCCCTACCTCCCCCACTTCCCCCCTCCCCCCTCCTCTCCCTCTATCTCCCCTCCTCCCCCACTCTCCCTCCTCACCTCCCCCACTTTCTCCTCCCGCTCCCTCCCTACCCCCTCCTCTCCCTCAATCCCCCCACTCTCTCTCTTCACCTCCCCAGGATCTTAATGTAAACCACCGCCGGCCCCGTTTTCTCCACCACGTCGGCGATGAAGTTGTACTTGAGGCGGGGGCTGTTGGGGGGTGAAAGGGGCCGAGTGGCCTGGAGCCGGGAGAGGGGGAGAGGCTGAGGCCTAGTCCTTGTCCTGGGACCCGCTCCTCTCCCTCTCCGTGTGCCCGGAGCAGCAGCGCCGCTGCCCCAGCCCCAGCCTCAGCGCCCAGGCCCCAGATCCCCGGCACGGCTTCTCGCCACCCCCGGACCCCACACCAGCTCCAACCCCAGCCCAGGGCCCGGGGCTGCGGTCAGGGCCCAGTCCCTATTCACTCCCCAGCGCCCAAAGCCCGGGCCCGGCTACAGCCTCGGGACTCGGCCCACGCCAGGCCCCGGCTCTGGCTAAAAAAAAGATGGTGATCTGACAATCCGAAAAGGCCCCAACTGCACAGGCATGGCTGGTTATGACAGATACAGGAACCCTCCCCCAACTGCGCAGGCACAGGCGGCAAGTGGGGGTGCTGTTTTATGTTAAGTTTTAAATGTTAAATAAATGTCAATAACTTGTAAAATATATCATCAATCTGTATGAAAATTGTGTAAGGTGGGCCTAAAATCGTGGCGCTATCGTGTACCATTTTTGCGCAGTTTTGGAAACAAATCAGGTGTAGGTATACACAAATAGAAGTACATAGGTACATACAAATATAGGTACAAACAAGATGAGAGTTTTAGTAATATACTAGAACAAGTGGGACCCGTTGGGTCCCTATCACATGGGAGGCTTGGTCCCTCAACGCAACCCGTTCCCCAACACAATATTCCACCCATAGCCAACAACTGCGCAGAGGCTACACATTTTGCCTTATTCACCCTCCCTCATTTTTAAACTTTAAAAAAATGCAATTGCACTTGCTAGCTAGCAGAACTCGGTGTACTGTGACTTAAAAAAAAAAGGATTTGCACTTGCTAGGGCTAGCAGGACTCAGTGTACTTGGATAGCAACAATGTTGCGAGCAGGGCTACAATCCCATTGTGACGTCACAGCTGTAAGCACAGGGATTAAGCGAAAGATAGTTGATTTTTTACATGTTTTTTTGAGATTTTTGAAAATTTTCATTAATAACTCGAGAAATAAAGCATGACATTTTCAGATAAGGTGACTTTTGACTTCACGGGATAAATCTCTAGCGGAATATGTAAAAATATTACCGTTAGTGCGTCGTTTTATCGCGAAGATGTGATTACACACAAACACACACACAAATAAAGAAACAAGATCAGAGTATTATAGTTATATGGATATATAGAAAGATAGCAGAGGATTGCATACCACTGCGAAGACTGTTTTGGTAAACCATAGCCTCCTCAGCCATTGTTCCTTGGAGAAGCCAAGATAGGAACTTGGATTCTGGCAGGCATTACGGGAGAAAGCTGAGCAGAGAGCATTCTCCATCTCCTTCTCATGACTGCAACCATACTAATGCCAGTTCAACAATTCCAATTTTTTTAACAATAGTAGTGGGAAAACAATGATTGTGGTCCTTGCAAGAAATGTCTTGGCTCTGAAACATCAGTTGAGGTCAGTTGACTGGTTTGGAGGTTAATGGTGCCTGGTTACAGGTAAAGGAATCTGAAGGTTCTTAACCCTTCACCAGTTCTTGCATGTGAGAATGTGTGTTGTCCTTTAAATTGTGCAACTGCTGAGCAAGGGCATTGTAGAAAGCTGGCTGGAATGTATCAGCAACAGCAGGGAATCTTGATCAAATGTATCAACTATCTTGATACATTTGATCAATCTTGATCAACTGTATTTCACCTGGCAACAATGGAAATGGCACCGAATCAGGATTTAAGGACTGGTTGGACATCTATGCAAGCATGAATCATTCCTGGCATTTCATGGTAATGCCAGGAAAATAAATCTTAGATTGATGCATGGCAACTCAGAAATGGTCATTATTTGGGTAACACTTTAGGCAAATGTGATCTTCAGACACTTAGTGCTGGAAAAGACTGTGCCATGTGATTGAATATCTAGGACATCATGTTCCTGCAACAACTCAACAGTGTGAAGCATTAGCAAATTACAACGCTGAGCTGGCACAGTTGTACAGAAAATAGGCTCTGGAGTGACAGTGATGCACATCCTATTGCAAACCCACTTTTCTGATGGGAACAGATTTTTAGCACTTAAAGAACATGCCTTTGAGCTAAAGTGCTGGTGCCAGGGGGCATTGAGGAAATATCCCCTTGATTAGAACAGCAGTGAGCAGGTAATAAGTGTCACATTTTTAGAGTAAAGAGGATATATTCTTGTTTTGGCACTAACGACATGCAAAGGTATTGTCTGCCTGTTGTGCTAATTCTTGCACATTCAGCTTCACTTAAATCAATGGGACAAGTTTAACTGATGTAGTGGCCATTAGGGTTAGTGATCAAAGATGAATTACCCATCCCAATTCCCACCTCTGCTAAGTTACTATGTGAACAAAGTTCCGATCACAAAAGGAAATACTGGCACATTTTCTTTCCAAGCTGCCAATAAATGATTCTAAGATCCTTTGTATCCCATTGCTACTTAAGCTTATAACATCCGAGAAAGATCTGGAGCATTCCTTGTAATTTAACTTGGTAATGAATTACTGTCGTTTCAAAGCCATGTTTGTCACACATGAACAAGAAACATAGACTGAGTTTTAAGTACAGATGTAATCATTAATAATTCAGGTTTATAAGATGTGGGATACAATGACCAATGTGTCATTAATGTTTGCCTTAACAAAGGTCTGTTTTTTTTGTGTTTGCATGATTTAGTGAAGTGTATGTTTTGCTTAAATATACGACAAGTATTTGAAACCCATATGAGGAGCTGAAGAGAATCAACCTTATAATAGTAAAACCTTTTACCTATTTTTTTTTTAATTCCTTAAAGTCTCAGTGAATGCAATGCTTGAATATACTTTCATACAAGCAATACCTGAGCCAAAACATCGACTGTGTGATAACTGCACTCTTTGTAACCTGTTACTGTTTATTCTATTCTATTTCACATTGCTGGCTCCATAGTCTGGCAATACCTTGTGATTATCCAATCACACACCAAGGTCCCAGCAGACAGGAATGTAATTGCCTCTCAGTTTGAGCTACAGTAAGAGATGAATGACCAGAGTTGTATGTGTAAAGACCCAAGGATGCATAGGCCACATGAAAGCAGCTAATTGGGAGAATAAGCATTCCTGTATGTCTCGTGTGTTGTATAAATACATTGTCTCCATTGTACAGCCACAAGAGAAAAATGACAACTGTTTGTGTACAAACAAAGCACTTGTTTTAATTATAACGTTCTTGCAGTATCAACCAAAAATTTACAATTTACAAAGTTAGTGCATCTATTTGGTAAATGTTTCTCTGTCTATTGCATCAACACGAGTATTAAATTCTTGACATTGGCTTGAAGTTTGGGTTGCATGACCATTTGTTTTTCAAAAGAAGCTAATATGGTGGATTTATCACGTGATTCACCTCTCCTTTTTTGACTACTGAAAAACAGTTAATGTGATCTCAACCTTCACACACCAGGCAGTCAGCAGAACTGATCAGTGAGGTAGGGAAGACCTGGTCTGCTTACGAAGTCAGGTACCTTCAATGAACACCAGTGGAGAAAATAGTTGCTTGAGAAATTTTTTAATAGTTTGACAAAAAAACGATTGTATACTTTGCAAACATTTCATAATGCCAAACTTGTTTGTTATGTAAGAGTACATTGTTCTTGCTGCAGATGGGATTGATTCCTATTAACAGCTAACAGATTCCTATTAACCTCAGTGCACGCAGGTTAGTTTTCTCCTGTGACAAGCTGAGCTGGTGGTTTTCAATCTTCAGATGCTAAAAAGGCACTTTTTGCATTCAGCTATTCATAAAAGAAACACCTTTTCATTTTTCACCACTATCTCCATTCATAAATGCCATTGGTGTTCGTAGCCTCTGACAAACTATTCAAGTTGCCCCTTGCTAGTACAGCTATTGAGTGATGTCATGCCATTGGCTGCTAAGCACAACTCTCCTTGCAAGCATCCAAACACATATTCTATCCAAAAGGAGATGTTGAAAGTCAACTGGAAGTCAGAATCTTGGCTGATATTTCTCCTCAGTAACAAAGGATCACAACTCTCCATTGGCATTCCTTTCAATACACACATAGAAACATAGAAACATAGAAAATAGGTGCAGGAGTAGGCCATTCGGCCCTTCGAGCCTGCACCGCCATTCAATATGATCATGGCTGATCATCCAACTCAGTATCCTGTACCTGCCTTCCCTCCATACCCCCTGATCCCTTTAGCCACAAGGGCCACATCTAACTCCCTCTTAAATATAGCCAATGAACTGGCCTCAACTACCTTCTGTGGCAGAGAATTCCAGAGATTCACCACTCTCTGTGTGAAAAATGTTTTTCTCATCTCGGTCCTAAAAGATTTCCCCTTCATCCTTAAACTGTGACCCCTTGTCCTGGACTTCCCCAACATCGGGAACAATCTTCCTGCATCTAGCCTGTCCAACCCCTTAAGAATGTTGTAAGTTTCTATAAGATCCCCCCTCAATCTTCTAAATTCTAGCGAGTACAAGCCTAGTCTATCCAGTCTTTCTTCATATGAAAGTCCTGACATCCCAGGAATCAGTCTGGTGAACCTTCTCTGTACTCCCTCTATGGCAAGAATGTCTTTCCTCAGATTTGGAGACCAAAACTGTATGCAATACTCCAGGTGTGGTCTCACCAAGACCCTGTACAACTGCAGTAGAACCTCCCTGCTCCTATACTCAAATCCTTTTGCTATGAATGCTAACATACCATTCGCTTTCTTCACTGCCTGCTGCACCTGACATTGGTATCTTGAAGGAATGAAAATATTTCTCTGAGTCTTAGGACCTTGTCCGTCTTTTTCAATTATCCCTTTGTGATATTGTGGCTGATTATTTTATTTTTGAATGAATCAGTATTTCCCCATTATCCTTCAACACTCACTGTCCTGTAGATAATATAGTGCCAACAATCCAAGGACTTTCACACAATGCTATATTACTGGTAAAGGCGGTTCTTGCTCCAAGGTAAAGATTACAATCAAAGTTTTCATATTGACAATTTCTGTTATTCTGTGCATGCAGCTGACTATCTGTATCCACCTATCACTTGCCAGGCTGTGCACCACCCTCACCTCTCTTTTCTAGCTTTCTCCCCCAACCCCCACTCTATCAGATTGAAGAATGGTCCAGACCTAAAATGTTATCTGTTCCTTTCCCTCCACAGAACTGTTGAGTTCCTCCAGCCTTTTGCTTTTTGCTCAAGATTCCAGCATTTGCAATGCCTTGTGTCTCCATTTTACTGCTCCACTGCAAAATCTCTTCAAAATATGCCTACGTTCCTCCTTTGTCATTCCAGCTGCTTTCCTGCACTTCAATCATGTTTTGAGCCTGACTTGCCACTATACCCATGTGACTTTATATCTAACCTACTATAAACCCACTGACTCCCATGGCTATCTGGACTACACTTCTTCCCACACTGCTTCCTGTAAGGACTCCATCCCCTACTCCCAATTCCTCCGTCTACGCCGCATCTGCACCCAGGATGAGGAGTTCCAAACCAGGGCATCGGAGATGTCCTCATTCTTCAGGGAACGGGGGTTCCCCTCTTCTACTATAGATGAGTGTCTCACCAGGGTCTCTTCTATACCCCGTAACTCTCTTCTAACTCCCCATCCCCCCACTTGTAACAAGGGCAGAGTCCCCTTTGTCCTCACCTTACACCCTACCAGCCGTCACATACAACAAATAATCCTCCGACATTTTCCCCACCTCCAACGGGATCCCACCACTGGCCACATCTTCCCATCTCCTCCCCTGTCTGCTTTCCGCAGAGACCGCTCCCTCCGTAACTCCTTGGTCAATTCGTCCCTTCCCACCCAAACCAACCCCACCACTGGCACTTTCCCTTGCAACCGCAGGAAATGCTACACTTGTCGCTTTACCTCCCCACTTGACTCCATTCAAGGACCCAAGCAGTCTTTCCAGGTACGGCAGAGGTTCATTTACACCTGCTCCAACCTCATCTATTGCATCCGCTGCTCCAGGTGTCAGCTGCTCTACATTGGTGAGACCAAGCGTAGGCTTGGCGATCACCTCGCCCAAGACCTCCGCCTGGTTCACAATAACCAACCTGATCTCCCGGTGGCTCAGCACTTCAACTCCCCCTCCCATTCCGAATCCGACCTTTCTGTCCTGGGCCTCCATGGCCAGATTGAGGCCCACAGTAAATTGGAGGAGCAGTACCTCATATTTTGCTTGGGCAGTTTGCACCCCAGCGGTATGAACATTGATTTCTCCAATCTCCCGTAGTCCCTGCTTTCTCCTCCCCTTCCCAGCTCTCCTCAGCCCACTGTCTCCAGCTCTTCCTTTCTTCTTCTCGGCCCCTTCACCCTCATATCAGTCTGAAGAAGGGTCTTGACCCGAAACGTCGCCTATTTCCTTCGCTCCATAGATGCTGCCTCACCCGCTGAGTTTCTCCAGCATTTTTGTCCATCTTATATCTAACCTTTGTTATTTACTGCAACCATCTGCCAATCACCCCCTCACCTCTATCCACCAATCACTTGTGAGGCTTTGCACTATCTCACTTCCTGCATTCTCCCCCCTACTCCATAAGTCTGAAGAAGGGCTCAGACTTAAAATTTAAGATGCTGCTTGATCAGTTGAGTTATTCCAACATTTTGTGTCTATCCCTGACTTAAAATGTTATCTGTCCACTTCTTCCAAAGCTCTGTTCGTGCAACATATTGTTTTTTGCTCAAGATTCCAGCATCTGCTGTCTCATGTGTCCCTAACTGTTCTACCTTCATGGTTAGATCATTGAATAGGCATACTGATATAGTCACAAAGATATTAAACTCTCCGATGTAAAATGGGGAAATTGTTGTTGAAACCACAAATTACAAGTTACCAAGAAACAACAATGGGAAAAGTTTGTATTTGTATGGCACATAAGAAAATGTCTGTGGATTCAAGATGCATACATGACTTAAAAAAATACATTGAGGTAAATGGGACTGAGCATTAGGACAAAGACAATGAAGAATTTTATATACAAAGTTGAGGGTTTAAAATGTTAGAATTGGAGGAAACTGGTGTAGATTAACAGAGGAATAATATGTGAGCTAAACTGTTGATAATAAGATATGAACAGCAGCTATTTGGGGCATGTGCCATTTTTGTTTGTTGCAAATCATAAAAGGCATAAGAGCAGCATTATAACAAGCAGGTCTAAAGGGGATAAAGGCAAGAGTGATGATTTCGGTCACAGATAGACAGAGCTTGAAGTTTTTTGAGAAGAGAAAGGGGTTGGAAGTTAAACTTGTGGATGAATAGGTTGCCAACACTGCGGATTGTCTGTGCAGCCTGAGAAATGTTTGTGGAGAGGTTGAATCCAATGGTGTTTACGGTGTTGCCTAAATACAACAGATGTTGTCTTCTCAACAGTCAACTCAGGAAATTTGACTCATCCAAGAATGTCTGAGTTACATAGATACATACACAAAAGGTGCAGGAGTAGGCCATTCGGCCCTTTGAGCCAACACCGCCATTCAATGTGTTCATGGCTGATCCACTTTGGTAGCAAAAACAGGAAGGCAGATTACTATCGAAATGGTGTCAAGTTGGGTAAAGGGGAAGTACAACGGAATCTGGGGGTCTTTGTTCATCAGTCAATGAAAGCAAGCATGCAGGTACAGCAGGCAGTGAAGAAAGCGAATGGCATGTTGGCCTTTATAACAAGAGAAGTTGAGTATAGGAGCAAAGAGGTCCTTCTGCAGTTGTATAGGGCCCTAGTGAGACCACACCTGGAGTATTGTGTGCAGTTTTGGTCCCCTAATTTGAGGAAGGACATTCTTGCGATTGAGGGAGTGCAGCGTAGGTTTACAAGGTTAATTCCTGGGATGGCAGGACTGTCATGTGCTGAGAGAATGGAGCAGCTGGGCTTGTATACTCTGGAGTTTAGAAGGATGAGAGGGCATCTTATTGAAACAGATAAGATTATTAAGGGTTTGGACACGATAGAGGCAGGAAACATGTTCCCGATGTTGGAGGAGTCCAGAACCAGGGGCCACAGTTTAAGAATAAGGGGTAAGCTATTTAGAACGGAGATGAGGAAACACTTTTTCTCACAGAGTTGTGAGTCTGTGGAATTCTCTGCCTCAGAGGGAGGCCGGTTCTCTGGCTACTTTCAAGAGAGAGCTAGATAGGGCTCTTAAAGATAGCGGAGTCAGGGAATATGGGGAGAAGGCAGGAACGGTGTACTGATTGGGGATGATCAGCCATGATCACATTGAATGGTGGTGCTGGTTCGAAGGACCGAATGGCCTACTCCTGCACCTATTGTCTATTGTCTATTATCATCCACAACCAGTACCCCGTTCCTGCCTTCTCCCCATATCCCTTGAGTCCAACAGCCCTAAGAGCTCTATCAAACTCTCTTTTGAATGCATCAAGTGAATCGGCCTCCATTGCTTTCCGAGGCAGAGAATTCCACAAATTCAAAACTATGGGTGAAAAAGTTTTCCCTCATCTCAGTTCTAAATGGCCTACCCCTTCTTCTTAAACTGTGGCACCTTGTTCTGGATTTCCCCAACATCGGGAACATGTTTCCTGCATCTAGCGTGTCCAATCCCTTAATAATTTTATATCAAAGTCACGTGAGTGACTACGTGAAGAGCCCGCCAGCCCGCATACGCGTGAATACATCGACGCATGGCGCGGGATTCGGAGCTGTTCGAAACTGCTCCGGCGGGTAAGGAAATTTTTATTCCAGGAACGGCCCGCTGATCCGTTAATTGGGTGCAGCGGGCTTGGAGAAGCTGACAGCCACGGCCAGTGCAGCTACTCGAGAAGCTGCCGCACAACTACCGCCATGGAGGGTGGTCGAACGCAAATGTTGACGGGCACGGCCCGTGCAACTACCGCTATTGAAGCTCCAAGAGGGAGCAGGCGGCTGTTGGGGAGAAAAAATTGGACGAGCGCGGTCGTACAGACACCTCCGGTGTTGGGGCTCCACAGGAGCAGGCGGCTGTTCGGAGCATCTGACGGGCGAGGCCTGTTCAGACACCTCCTTTGGAGCTCCGAAAGGGAGTCAGCCAGAGGCCTCAGGAAGCAACACCTGGTTCAGGGTTGCGTTATAATCCTCCCCTAAGAAACTCCGTTGAGGCTCCAGAAGGGAGCAAGGCCGGACTCGGAGTCACTAGCAGGCTCAACTTGTCTAGTGAGTAAAACATTAATAAATAAATAAATAAATAAATAAATAAACATACAAATAAATAAATAAAAACAAATGGATGAATAAATAAATAAATAAATAAAATGGAAAAGGGAATGTGCTCCTGGCTCAGGAGACACTTACAGGCTGTGCCAGTCAGATTTATGTGGAAGCAACACCTGGATCAGGGTTGCATTATAATATTTCCCGCTCAGAAGAGGGGAGTGTTGGAGATTATTACATAGGTGACTCCAACTATGTGGATATCAATAAGGAATTCAAATCCCTTGAACTAATGGGGGATATGCTTCATTTTAATCATATGAAGGAGCTACTGGCTCTTGTCACATATTTGCCATCCCTTTGGGGATAGGAGATTCACTGGAGGAAGATCTGGCTAAGAGCATCAGGGATTTAACTTCTCATTAGCTAAGGAGGGGAATATGCTGGATACGGCTGGGAAATATGCCAGCCCAGATAACTGCCAGACTTTTTGATGTTCCATACGTCAATTTCATCAGTTGGGTAATCTCAGTGATGATATGTAGGCAAAGAATTATTTCAGCGAGTCCAAAAACTGCTCACTGGAGTCATTACGGCCTTTTGCAAAGTCAGTAGATGGGTCTCAACTCTCGGAAGTGCAGAAAGCTGCATTAACACTTCTCTGTAATACACAGTTGGGGCTATTGCCTTCGCAAAAATGCTATAAGGCATGAGATAATTCCCAAAATGGCTCATTTTTACAGGGCCAGTAACGTGCATCCTGCATAGTATCTCTTCAGAGAGGACTTATGTAGCAAGTTGAAGACTTGCAGGGGGAATTTAAGGCGGTGGAGTACCATCCTATGGGTAAAGCTCCAGTATTCCGGCGGGTTTTCACCCCTGTATACAAGGGGCAGGAAGCACCGTTGAAGCTCTGGAAAGGAGCAGTCGGGAGTCACTAGCTGGCCCCGCAAGAGCAGCCTGTTGAACCAGGCTTTCAGTAATGGCAGGTGTGACCTGCCCAGTGAGCCCCGCTGAGGTTCCGAAGGAGCAGCTGGCCTTAGGAGCAGCCTGTCGATCCAGGCTGGGAGAAACTGGCAGCGCGATCTGCACAGTCAGCCCCAACAAAGGCTCCAAAAAAGGCAGAAGGCCCGCAGGAGCAGCCTGTCGAGGCAGGCTTGGAGTAATGGCAGGCGCGGCCTGTTCAGTGAGCTCCACTAAGGCTCCGAAGGAGCAGAAGGGGCCGAAGGAACGGCCTGTCAAACCAGACTGGGAGTAACTGGTAGTGTGACCTGCACAGTAAAGCTCCAGCAAGGCTCCAAAGAGGCTGTAGGCCGAAGAAGCAGTCTGTCCCATTGGGCTCAGAAATGCTGGCAGGCGTGCCTTGCACAGCAATGCCGCTTTTGAGCTCCGGAAAAGAGCTGTTTGGCAAGCGTGGGGCTGAAGATGTGGTCAGACATGGTCTGCAATGGAACTTCGCTGAAGCTCCAACAAGCAGGTCGACCTGGGCTCAGAGACGCTGGCAGGTAAGGTCTCTTTACTAACCTCTGTAAAACTCCGAAATGGAGCAGTCTGTCGCCCCTGGTTTGGATTTACTGGCAGCATGGACTGTCTAGTACCTTTCCCTGTCTCTGGAGAAGAGCAGGTTGATGCAGAGACATTGGCAGGGTGCCTTGCATAGCAACCTCTGTAAGTTCTAAGTAGGAACAGTTTGGCTACCGTGGTCCAGGGTAGACCAACTTGGAACTGGCTGGCCATATGGAACATATTGAACAGGGAAGCACTGCCTCAACATCTGTGATTGAGGTTATCAGGCTGCTCCGTAGAGGGAGGTAGTTTGAGGTTTCCCTCAACACATGCTTAATTCTTTCAGCTCAGCTAGTAGAGTTGCCAGTTCGTTGGAAACATCATTGCCATCCTCTCTGCGATAGGTAGCTACCAGCAGAAAGCCGGTCTGGCATGTAGCATTTTTTTTCTGACCTGCAGGTTCATGTTGTGAATAGAAAATATATATATAATAGTAAGATTAAACGAGAACTTACCAGTTTGAAGTTTGATCTTGATTTTATGGGGAGTTACGATGAGCGATTACGTGAAGAAGGGACGTCAGGCCGCATGCGCGTCATTCTTCAAAGCAGTGGTGTGAAATCACAGAAAAGAGAAAAGACCTGAGGATAGTAAGATTGAGAACTGGAACTACCAGGTGACCTTGATAATATGAGGGAGGGAGCGGGGGGCACGTAATCGCTCATCATAACTCCTCAAAAAATCAAGATCAAACTTCAAACTGGTAAGTTCTCGTTTAATCTTACTATTTTACTTCGGAGTCACGTGAGTGACTACGTGAAGATTTTAAAGCTCTGATTTCATGCCATGGAAAAAACGAGTCCACACAATCACGACTGCCTCCGTTTACCACAGGTAAGGGTAAACATATTCAGACATGACATAGTTTTAAAACATGCTGATGCTGATAAATGAACAAATAATAATAATAGTAACCCCTCTCATCCGGGGGAAAACTATATAATAGAACCTAAAATAGAGTTGGCAAATACCCCTGGTCTGACAATGGGTTAAAATAAAATGTTTGGAAAACTCGTTCCCTAGACCATCCTGCAGTCGGCAGGATGTGGTCCAGAGGAGCGTACATAACCCTTGCTGCTGATGTAGTAGCAGCCCTGGTGGAGTGAGATTTGAAAATTAGAATTTGTATCTACTCCTGTATGAGCCAGAACCCCATATAACCACCTGGAAGTGATCTGAACTGATACCTTCTTATGAGGTTTTTAGTAACTAACTACATAGGTAGTATGAGAGCCTCTAAGGCTCTAGGTGATCTAGACGTAATGTTGTAAACGTGTGACCACACATAAACGAAGGTGCATGGGGTATGCCATGAGAACTAGGTTGAGACCTGACACACTGGCTGCCCTGCTTAACTGATCGTAAACACGAAATATTAAATTATTTGCAGGTATAACCATCCTGTCCAGTCGCAATTTATGTAATGACTGGACCCGTTGCGCTGAGGACAGCGCCAAAGGGATACTACCTTGTGAGAGCCGAGCCAATGATAGGGATAGCTGGAGCCCCCTGGTAAAGTAGTGTTAACACAATGTCAAGTTCAAGTTCAATTTCAAGTGTCCCTGATAGGACAATGAAACTCCTGCTTTGCTTCAGCACAACAGAACGCAGAAGGCATTGACTACAAAACAGATCAGTGTGTCCATATATCATTATATAAATCCCATACTTCCGTGTAGTTGTGTCTGGGAGAACTTGTGTAAAGATATCCTAATAAACTGGAATCAGAGGGTGAGACCCGACAGAGCTGGGTCCCGCTCGCTGCAGCAAATATGATGAGAAGCACGCTGGCACAGTTGATGGGACTATAACTTAATTATTGTCAAGGGCCCATTGAAAAATGAACTTTAAGACGTCAGTGTCCGTATATATTTATATGTAACATAGCATTTAACCAGAAACGCTTCCCATCTCCTGAAGAGAAAATGTACTGCTTGGCTGGTGCTATCCCTGCACACTGCAGTGAGCACATACATGGATCGGTCTGACATCCCGAGCTGCAGGGGTTGTCTTCTCAGATTCTGTAAGGCAATGAATTGATTAATCATGCAGAGGCTGGTTCCCCGAGTCCCAGGCTGAACCAGCAAAGTTTATGTTTAGAAACCCCATATAGGGTTCTACTATGATTCCCAACATTGCGGGAAACCATGGCTACATAGGCCAGTCAGACAGTATGAAAACCCTTGAAGCGGGATCTTGCTGAATTTGTTGTAAGACCCGACTGATGAGGCAAAATAGAGCAACGACATAAAAGAACATTCCTCCGTGTAGCGAGAATGTATCTCTCGCCACTGTCATGCCAGATGTCTTGCAACCAGTGAAAGAGCCTGGATGCAAACATATTGATATTCGGTGTTCCATAGAGCCATGATGTCATAAAATACTAATGATCCAACATCCATTCTGTGTAGTCATTGATTATACGTGATGATACACCAACGCCAAATAAGGTTGGGTAAATATGACAGGATACTTTGGCTTCATTGCACCCATGTGACAAACAAATGCCACCACCACAGTGTATCAACGTGGAACTGAGCATGTATATCCGCACAATAACCCTTTAACCCATAGTATGCACCTAGTGGCTATAGGTAGTTGATACCAACAACTGAAGAATTGGTAATTCATGCAAATCTCATTCGTCTCCATAACTAGAGATGGCATTCGTAATTTCGCATCTTAGAGCATTTGCATCAGTTAGTAATAACTGAAGATTTGTTGACCAACTACTGGAGCAATGCTGAATATTGTTCGTCCACCATTGCGGCTTTGGTGATTTCAGCTGGTAAAAGCATAGATCAGTTACCAATTGCACAGCCGAAACACAGCTGCTATATTGCCAATTTACACTTGATGAATAGAAGACTGCTTGATAACAAGATTGTTACAGGCTTCTATTGATTCCAATCTCTTGCCCCAGGGCGGAGTCACAGATAATGAATAGTTAACGGTAATACCAAATAACCAATAACTGTAGTTGGTATCAACTTAATTAACTGGAGGAACCTCAATTTCAAAAATATAGTTGCGGCTGAAAACAGTTGATTTTAGCAAAAACAGCGTTTAGAATATCATCCAGTGAGCCATAACAAGTGATTTATGAGCTCTGAGCAGTCCCAGCACCGGTTTAGTAATTTGGTAGATAACCTGGGAGCTGAAATAGTCAATGGCAATGCATAACCATTATCATAGCCCCATCCAGAAATCCAAATGTCTCATGGGATCCCTGTAAATGGGACCTGAATAGTATTCAGCTTTGAAATAGATGCATGCCATAAAGATCCTAAAGAAACGGTTTGTTAGACAGTAACGAAGTTCCATATACTGAAGAATCTATGTTGTACATGCTAGTTAAATAATTTTAAACTGACATCCTCCATCATTCATAATGAACAGGCCACGCCTGCCATAATACGTGCCCCTTGAGTTGACAACTCTGGCCATCTTCCCCGGGTCTGTCTCGAAAGGTGACCCTGGCCATTATACTGAGCCTGCCTCACAAAGACAACTCTGGCCATAACACTGGGCCTGGCTAGGAAGCCACTGCGGCCATAATTCTGAGCCTGTCTTGAAAGACAACTCTGGCCAATTTCCGAGCTAGTCTCGGATGGCAATTCTGGCCGTAATACTGAGCCTGCCTCGAAAGACAACTCTGGCCCCAATTCCAAGCCAAGCTTGGTATCCTAGCATACTGTGCAATAATGACCCAATCTCTTCATTTGTACAAACATTTGTAAATACCAATTTGTAAATGGTCCACTACTCCATGTTTAGGAGGAACCAAACCCACCTACCTCCATGGTTACCTGTGGTCTGTGGTAAGCCCAACAGCCCTTATGTGAGTTCTATTCCCGTCCTTGATTGGAAAGTAGGAACGGTAGTGTATGAGGATTCCATATGTCCTGACCGGTTTGGATCTTGGCCTGAAAAGCCTTGCCCAGCTATCAAGCTGCCACCTGTTTTAGTGAACTGCTACTGCCGTTAAGGCGTGGGGTGTGTCATCGCCGATATGATGAAGCTTTGTTCGTCGTTGGTACCTTGATCAGTCCGTCAACTTTTGCTTCCTCATCCAGGTATATCTGTTGGATAAGTCTTACCTGAAGAGATTCGGCGGCTGGTTTCATTTCCTCCAATGTCACCCCTGATAGTGCTGTTCACTGCCGGCACTTGTAGCGTGAGGGGAAACTCTGGCCCCTCCTGGTTTTTCTGCCCACGGCAGTAACCCATTCGTTTGCGAGTATTTCCTTAGAGCCATATGCATGTGCTCCAGTATGTTCCACGGACATACTTTGAATTTGAAATCAGTTACACACTGACCACTCACACTCCCCTCCACAGAGAGGGAGATTCGTAGGCAGCCCTGAAAACAGGTGCAGTCGCAGGTCCCTGAGGATACCTGCGGTGACATGGCCTCTCTATGGACCTATATCATGATTATTTTTTTTTAAATTTTTATTATTATTTATATTTATATTTATATATATATATATATATATATATTTCTCCGAGTCAGACAGCAGCTGACTCCAAATGCTCCCCTCCTCAGAGAGGGAGACATAGTGCAGCTGCCGTTGCCGTGGGCCCCCCCCCCAAGGGGACCCATGTTGATAACTCCCTCCTTTGGAGTATATCATTGTGGAGCACCACTCCATCAGGTGCTCCATATGGGTCTGAACGTTCAAAGACGTTACCCATGAAGGAGGGGATCCTCTACATCAGGAATCCTCCTGGCCCGACTTGCTCTGGGAGATATATCATGGCTACCCTCCAAGCGGGTGCCTAGGTGCTACCGGCACCAGTCTGAAGCCGTTGGCTCCATCCAGCGACTCAAAAAACGATTTTTGACCGCCGCCGCTACCGCATTCCCGCGGTCCGTTTCCGGGATTCCCCGAGGTCATGACCGGGCTACCCTCTGGTCAGTGACTGGGGTTGCCGGTGGTCCATGAAGGTTCCCCCGCGGCTGCCCGGACTTCGCCCCGAACTTCCGCAGGAAAACCCCTGAAAACAGGGAATCCTGCAAAAGAAACACATAACCTGAAAGTAAGTATAAAACTTACCTTGGGGTTTAAACTTACCGCTGGCAGGAGCAGCGCCCTGCCAGACCGAAGTTGCGCAATGCGGTAGACGTAATGACGCGCATGTGGCCTGAGGTCCCTTCTTCATGTAGTCACTCACGTGACTCCGAAGTAAAATAATCTGTAGGCTCTCAATACCAGAATTCCTGATTGAGTGGCTGGTCGAAGAGAGTGTGTTGCGCACACTGGCTACTGAGACAGGTGGTTTCAGTCAGAGGACTGCGGAGCAATTCCTGGTTCAGGGTTGCATTATGCTATTTTCCACTCTGAGGAAGGAGGCTGAGGATTCGTGGTGACTCTGACGGTGAAAAGTTGACAGGGAACTCGTATTCCCACATCAAGTGTGCTTCAGCTCTAGTCATAAGGATCTGATTATATGTTATGAGTGAATAAATAAATAAATAAATAAATAAATATATAAATGGATAAATAAATAAATGAATAGATACATCCTCTGCGGCAAGCGAAGCCAAAATTTCCGTCCGTATGGTCAATAGAGGAAACTATGGTTATCCAAGTGGAAACAGACATCTCACAAAGGATGAGTAGTCTGCCCAAGAACAAGAGGGGTATATTTCTAATATTTTCTCAAGGTTGAAGAAAAGTGGAGCATGCCAAATCAGGTTAGGATTTGGCTAGTCTGATCATGTGTTTGGTTAACCAGTTTCAGCAATTTAGCTGATTCAGAGGATTTAGGGCCTCAATCGATTAGAGATGCATACTTTTCCATATCTATACATGAGAGGCACAGATATATCTGGTGTTTTTTATGGCAAAGCCTGTGGTGGAAAGTTTAGGCTCTACCTAGGGGTTGTCTTCAGGCCTAGGCTATTTACAAAGATTCTAAAGCTAATGCTGCCCTATTCAGATCAAAAGGGCATTGTGTCATGGAGTTTACAGACAACATGCTTTTGTAGCTGATAAGACAGGGGTTTTATCAGTAGATGCCTCTTACGATATTAAAGATGAGGAGACATGAATTTTAATAGTGCCTATTTGGCCTACTCATTCAGGGTGTCCATTGTAAAAGGCGGCTGAAAGAAGCTCCTATTTGAAGTCACGAGTGATGGCTAGTTCAGCCTATTTCTCGTGCAGCTAGCTCTGCACGGTTGTATGGGTCGTTTATGAAGACGACGTGAGCTACTTTTACACAGAAGTAGCAGAGGTTTGTGTTTCTTTCAGTTTGGGCTTAGAGAAGCGATTATGTTATAGCACAATTGACACTGCTTGTGCTGCTTTGTCATTCTCTCTAGTACCATAAGTGGGACAATAAATGATTGGTTATTCACCCACTGTTATGAAAGGTGTCTTTTATATGAATACTCTAAAGCCTAGATTCATAGTAGTGTGGAATGTGTATCAGTAAATTATTATGCAGATATTCATCAATATTCCTAATGTGAGCAGTATCTTTTAAGTTGATTATGCTTTTAGCAACTGATTTCAGCACAAAGAACACAGTCTTTACTCAATCTCTGGCTCGGTCTCTGGGTAACTGACATGAGGGTAGCTTGTTATGGGAATGATCTCATAAAGCAAAACGGGCACGGTTGGGTACAATTTGGAGTTGACAGCATACCCACCAGATCGGAGATTGGGGGTGTTATTATGTATACAGGTACACTGAGCTTGCTAGTACCTATGAGATGATGGATAGTTTCTTCATTGTTATTTAAAAGTTTTCTCAAGAGATTGCTGGTGCAGACCATCTCAACATGAATAGAGTGTAAGCAGCTAATAGCGGGTGTGAATTCAAATAATTTCAAGTCTCACTCTTCCAAGGGGGCTGGCTCATTAACAGCCAATAGAATGGATATTCCCATTTGATCATCTTCTTGCAACAGCAGGAGGCTTACATGGTGCACTTTCAGAAGTTGAAAAATTTGGTTGAATATGCCTGGATGATTGCAGATAGAATTCTGAAAAGTGTTGCATGAGTTATTGTCTAACTCAAAGCCAATTGGGACTGTGGTCCGATTAAGGGCAATGGCCATGTATGCAAGTTAGCATCATGTTGTTAATAACCCATGTCTTTTCTACCATTTATGGTTTATCTGTTTAAGTGTTTCACACACAGATTGGTTTACTGCATGAAACCACAGAGCTTTGAAGGCTTCACATAGTCACTCACGTGACTTCGATATAAAATAGAAAGATTAAACGAGAACTTACCGTTTGAAGTTTGATCTTTATTTTATGAGAAGTTGAAGTGAGGGACTACGTGCGCTCAACTCCCAACCCTGAATCTCATAATGATCATTCGGTAAGTCAACGGTTATTAATCTTTCTATAATTTAAGTTCGTGCAAGTGGTCTGTGGTTTCATACAGTTGCTCTGAAGATTGACGCGCATGCGGGCTGGCGGGTTCTTCACGTAGTCCCTCACTTCAACTTCTCATAAAATAAAGATCGCTTCAAACGGTAAGTTCTCATTTAATCTTTCTATTTTACATGTTTTTTTTAAGATCCCCTCTCATCCTAAATTCCAGTGAATACAAGCCCAGTTGCTCCATTCTTTCATCATATGATAGTCCCGCCATCCCAGGAATTAACCTTGAGAACTCCCCCAACAGCAAGAATGCCCTTCCTCAAATTAGGAGACCAAACCTGCATACAATACTCCAGGTGTGGTCTCAACAGGGCTCTGTATAACTGCAGAATAACCTCTTTGCTCCTATACTCAACTCCTCTTGCTATGAAGGCCAACATGCCATTAGCTTTCTTCACTGCCTGTTGCACCTGCATGCTTACTTTCAGTGACTGATGTATAAAGACACCCAGGTCTCGTTATACTTCCCCTTTTCCTAACCTGACATTTGCTTAGAAATACGTTTTTTCATTTTACTTTTTTAGAGTGTGAATAATAAAATGGCAACAATGTTTATTAATTTTGATGAATTACTGAAAAAATATATAGTATTTAACAACCATGTAGGTTTAAGGTGAAGAGAAAAAAATGTAATAGGAATCTGAGGAGTAACTTTTTCACACAAAGGGTGTGGATGTATGGAACAAGCTTCCAGAGGAGGTAGTTGAGAGAGGGACTATCCCAACATTTAAGAAGCAGTTAGACAGGTACATGGATAGGACAGGTTTGGAGGGGTATGGACTAGCTGGCAGGTGGGACTAGTATAGCTGGGACATGTTGGCCAGTGTGGGCAAGTTGGGCCGAACGGCCTGTTTCTACACTGTATCACTCTTTGACTCTTTGACAATTTCACTAGTCTACAACCTTTTCACTTCATCCTTGACAATGCCACCTGCTATATTTCTCACCTATTCTGAAGCTAGTTCTGGCAAATGGTTGCATGGATTCTGAGAGCCGTTGTGTAATTTTGTTTGTTATTTTCTCAGACTTCCTTGCTCGAGGTATGATAGTGCGCTTCAATAGACGGTTCAGCTATTTAGGCATTACAGTTGATCCCAGCCCTGGTCTCGTATGATTTCTCCCTGCAATGCATCATTTTCCAGAGGTATTTGGACAAATAGATCTCTTCCATTCCTGGTGTAGTGACACTGAGACCATTTATGATGTCCTCTGCACTGCTCCAGCTAAAATCGTTAATGGTAGCAAAGTACAGATATTCTCTTTGTAAGTTGCTAATTCTACATGACCCATTATTACATTGGATGCTGTATTTGCATCTCAAGCTATTTGCATCTTAAGCCAGACTATACAATTTCCGACCAAGAGAGGCAAAGAAATTCAAAAATCTTTGTCAATTTAAAATGAGGTGAACTTTTAGAGATTGGATTCGAAGATTATTATTTCCTCTCTGAGACTTGGCATTCAAATCCTATAAAGACTAATGTGTTGAAAGCCTTTCCTTTTTTTCAACAGCAAGAAAGGCATTTTATGTGCTGACAAAGGTCAGTTGTGATTATTATGCAATTTGAGACAAATGCTTTCAAGATGTGGCTCTAACAATTCATGTTAGCAACGGACCATCAGTACTTGACACAATTGAATGCGATTGTTATGAAAAAGAATTACAAAATGGGACATATTAAAAAAAAAAAAACCAGTGCATGTAATCACACAGGAAGGTTTATTTTGCGCCAGGTGCAGCAAAACTATAGATGAGGTTATGAAGAATGGGTTCACAATTTAACTGCACCTCATGCACATCAGAAATTTTCCCTTTCAGTGATCATATGGAATAGGCTGCCAAAGCTTTTGAATGCACTGCTCAGACTTACAATGCAGGGTACATGTATTTGTAACTGATCCAAGTGGAGGATTGAAGTAACTATATAATGGGGCCAAAGCCACGACACAATTTGCATCAATATAAAGCAGTTTCTGGTTTAAATAATTCAAACTGCATACTGTAATTTTGATGTGTAGATGCATAAAGTGAACTTGGACAAGCAGTGTGAAATTGCCCTCATGAGGCACAATGCTTTGTTTCAAAATTGCAACAATGAATAGATTTTATTTAACAATTTTTTATTGCAGTAAAATATATCTACAAAATGGATACCAGATATCAGTGAACAGTTAAATCAACATGACTGAAAAATATCACAATTGAAGTTTGGAGCAGACTCTAAAGGAAGTGTCTGTATCAGGTCCAAAAGCTCCCAACCTGATTGGTGGAACTTTTTTCAAATTCAGCAAATTAATTCAATTAATACACAGATTGAGCACAGAAACTGCTCCAGAAGAACACGGATGGAATGCAATGCTATTATACGCTACACTATGAATGCTCGATTGCAATCATGTATAGTCTGTCCGCTGACTGGTTAGTACGCAACAAAAGCATTTCACTGTACTTCGGTACAAGTGACAATAAACTAAACTAAAATAGAGCTGATGAGCTATGGATGCAAAAGTGAGTCCTTGGCCAAGTGCAAGGTGACCATTAAAGATTCCCTACCATCAACTGTTGGACTTTTCTCAGGAATCTTGATTAATATTTTAATGACAACAAACATTGGTGAGGAAGTGATTCCCTTTACATTCAACCATCATATAGCATTTTGACGTGGGACCTCAAACAAATGCCCCCCCCTCCCCCCTACCCCCCCCCCCTCCCAAATGTAACACCCTGACTATTCTTTTTGGTCTCTTTCCAAATGGAGAACTTGCTGATGCAAACTACTCATGAAGAAATGTTCCTTGGATGAGGTTCCGGGAAGTGAGAAACAAGAGGCAAACCTGATCGTGTGCCTGCACAAACAAAGCTTCAGTTGGTGCATGCGCCCCTGTGATTATCCAATAAGCAGAAAATAGGTTTAGAACTTTGTGCAGTGCAGAAATATCCATGTGAGTTTTGGGAAGTATAAACTGATAGAAAATAGGACGAGTCACTGAACTTTAATGTGCTATTTAAAATGGGTCAATAACCATTATAGCTAGCCATATTGAATCATTAAAACCAGTCTTTGTGATTTGTTTTCTGTGACGAGCTTGAGACTGTGCTGCAGAGCGGGGGCCTGGGAATGTGCAGTTGTTGAATTTAATGCTGCCTTTAGCTGAGTGGTGCTGGAAAAAAAAGATGTTGAAACCTGGGCAGTTGGATTTTCAGCCAAGTCTGTGCTCTTCTGAGACTGCCGCCACTGACATCAGGTAGCATTAGTGACAGTTCCACGAAGCAATGAAAGGTAAATGAATACCCAAGTGTTGATCTGAGCAGAGGAGCAATAACAGCTTTGGACATTTGCAAGTTGGTGACAGTTATTATAAGTGCGGAACATCACACTGGTGTACTTGATTGTGGATACATTTTTATTTTACTTATTTGTTTTGTTGTGTTTATGTGAATGTGGCATCATTGACAATCTCAGTATTGTTAATGCCCATCCATAATCATCCCTGAGCGGGAAGTTAAGAACTAATATCATTAGTAATACTACAGGTAAGAGTAGGAAATGGCTGAGGGTTTACCTCCATGAAGGGCAGCTGTGAACTAGCTGTATATCCATGACAATTCAAACATTTAATGGGTGCTATTGTTAAACATACTAGCTTTCTTTCAAAAGTTGCATCTATCATGGTGAGATTCAAACTCATAGACGATGGGCCATATTAGTAACTCTGGATGAATGGTCCAGACCTCTGATTGTTAATCCAGTAAATTAACCATTACACTATCAAGACTGTACTATCTGAGGAAATTTCATTTTTTTAAACTTTCAAAATGGGCACAAATGTTATAGTTGAAAGAGTGTAATTAGAGTCTCAGAGAGACATAGTCTTACAGCACAGAAACAGGCCCATGGGCCCAGCTTATCCATGCCGACCAAGATGCCCCATCAAAGCTAGTCTCATTTGCCTGTATATGGCCCATATCCATTGAAATCTTTCCTACCCATGTACTTGCCAAGTGTCTTTTAAATCCTGTCATGGTAGCTGCCTCAAATTCCTCTTCTGGCAGTTTGTTACAAATACCCACCACTTTCTGTGTGAAAACGTTGCCCTTTAGTTTCCTATTAAAACTTCCTCTCCCACCTGTGTCCTCTTTATTTAAATTCCCTTACCTGGGTAAAAGACTCTGTACATTCACCCAGGGGCGGAAATCGCTACCAAAACATGGGGGACACACAATTTCTCGGTGGGCCCTGTGGACGGTAACATCGGAAGCTGACCTAGTTGGTGACCGACTCGGAACTCCAGCAACAGCAGCTTCGTCCGCCCCAAATCGTGGGGCTTCAATCGGCCCGTTCGCAGGGCCTTTCATCGCCTGGCGCGGCTTAAAACCGGCCGCGGAATTTTCCATCGCCCAGCATTCAACATCGGGAGCCTCGATCGCTTCGACACATCAATTTGACAGCGGCCGATTTTAAGCCGCGCCGGGCGATGAAAGGCACCACGAACGGGACAATTCAAGCTCCACTCTATGATCTTTGCTCGACCAGGACATCTCCCTCCTCCAATCACCGCACTCTATCCTCAGTCCCAGCCCCCTACCTCCGCCTCTGACCGACACCTCCCTCCTCCAATCATCGCGCTTAATCTACATGTCCCGCCCCCCTCCCCCACTGCCTGCTGACTGATGTCTCTCTTGTCCAATCGGCGCCCTCAATCAACAAGTCCCACCCCCACTGACTCGTGGAAAGTGGAGATTTTTTATAGTTTATTTTTCCCACCAAATTTCAAAATCCGCATTACAAAAAATGGGGGGGATTGTCCCCCACCTCTCAAAACATGGGGGGGACGTGACCCCCCTGCCCCCCCCCACGGATTTCCGCCAATGCATTCACCCTATCTATTTCCCTCATAATTTTTACACCTCTATAAGATTGCCACTCAGCCTCCTCTGCTCAAAGACTGCCCAACCCCTGCCAATAGCTCATGCCTTCAAGGTCTGGCAACATCCTTGTAAATCATCTTTGCATTCTTTTAGTTAATGACATCAGCTTAATGACAAATAGGTTTCAAAAATAAACTAAAAGTGGATACATTTGACTTACTCGCATCATACTAAACCCAATAATTACTCTGGATCAAAGAAAGACACAAAATGCTGGAGTATCTCAGCGTACTTTACATCACATGCAATGAGAGGACATTTGAACCTATCTACCTCTGGGTTTGACAGGAACAATGTGAAATGTAATACCAATCCTTTTAAAACTTTAAAAAACTGTTTATTTGTGAACCCTATTTTCATCTGCACGATTTACACTCTCATCAACGATCTATACTCAAGAATGTTAACCTACTTTGTCTGTTTTGATAATAATAATAATAATAATAATAATAATAATAATCATAATAATATATTTTATTGTCATTGCCCATATGTGCAAGGAGATTTGGTATGCAGCTTCCATCCGATGTCATAACTTAAACAACTAATAAAATTTAGATTTAGATACCCCGAGAAACATGATTTATAAAAAGAACAGTAAAACAGTAAAACAGTCAAACCAGTCTAAAGTGTAAATGTGTCTATGCCGGGTCGATGTGCGACGTGACCATCAAGGGAGGCAGTTCATGGGGGTGGGGGCACTCAGCAAGGCCGGTTCAGAGCAGCTATAACTGGAGATGAAGCTGTTCCTGAGTCTGGAGGTGCGGGCGTAGAAGGCCTTGTAACGTCTGCCGGAAGGTAGGAGTTCGAACAGTCCATTACAAGGGTGTGAGGAGTCTTTGTGGATGCTGACGGCCTTCCTGAGTCACCGTGTGTAGTAGATGCCCTCCAAGGCTGGTAGCTGTGTCCCAATAATCTTCTGTGCTCTGTGGACGACGCACTGAAGAGCTCTCAGATCCGTTCCATGCGAGATTGTGAGAACTGAGAATATGAGAGGTTTCCCACTGAAGAAAGTGGGAAGAGATTTCAAATGGTTAAATCTCAATATAAAGTGCACATGTATTCACCATGCACTGATGTCAACTACCTTTGGTTCACCACATTCAAAAACTCCATTATCATCAAATAAGGAGTATTGCATTGTAATAAGAGGCTATTTCCAATGTATCAGTTTTGGATTCTCTTCCTCGTTATCCCATTGACTGTATACCCTTGTGCCTAATAGTCAAAACTGCTATATTTTACTTCCAATGGAGTTTTAACTGCTATAACTCATTTATGTGAAACCCTTTATCAGAAACCACAGAGACTTTCATCCTCCTCTGCCTGGGTAAACTCATTCCTAAAACCCAAGGGTGAAAGGGCAGACCTTTTGAACATTACATAAAAGACACAAAATATTTTGCGAGCCTTTTTTGCGAACCAAAGTGCAGCCTTTCATCTTGCCATGCCAGTTCCCGTGAAATATCATTGAAGTAAATGCAGCTAAACCCCCCTGTGGCAAAATTTAATGTGCGTTTGTCCTTAAAATCTACAAATAATCTCCTCAAGAATCAACACCAATTGCCTGGACCCCACAAGGTTTATTCATTGCTTTTACTGAAAATCCTCCTGCTGACCCATTAACCACATTAAGGTGCTGAAATCACTCTTAGATTTAACTTCTCAATGGAAATACCACTTCCTGTGTCTGACTGCATAATGTCCCCCTTAAGGAATCAAAACAAAACTGAAAGCCTGCCTGTCCCAAACTTCAACATCTATTTTTCAACATCACTTGCCCAAGGAAAGAATTATAGCAATTTATATCCTCCAGGTTCCCTCAGTAGAATACTTGGTTGTCACTGATCTAAACTTTTATATCTACAGTAATAAAAGGCTGTTGACCTTTCTGGATCAGAGATGTCATCCGTCTACAAATCATTTCATATCCCTCAAGCTTATATTTGGTTTTATGCTGACATTATGTTGGAAAATTGGGATAGCTTTCGCATAAATCACACATATGCCCTTGGAGCAGATCTCCAGATCTGTTTTCTGTCGGATGAAAGAAAAACGTACAAAACTGAAATAAAGTCAGAAAATATTAGGAATACTCAACGACACCAACACCATCGTCAAGTTTGCAGACGACACAACGGTGATCGGGCTGATCACCAACGGTGATGAAACAAACTACAGAGCAGAGGTGCAGAACCTGGCGGACTGGTGCTCAGGTAACAACTTGTCCCTAAACACCTCCAAGACCAAGGAGCTGAATATCGACTTCAGGAGGACACATAATGGGGAATACGCCCCAATCTCCATCTACGGGGACAGTGTGGACGCGTGTGAGCTGAGGCCGAGGTTTGTAAACGTTGCTCCAATCCCCGGCCCGGCCCTCCCTGTATTGTTCACCGCATCTCCCAGGGGAGAGAGAGGGGTGGAGCCGGGGCTGTGTGCGTGAAGCAGGGCGACTGGAGTGGCGGGAGCGCTGCCCCCGGACTGTGAGGGAATGGCCCACCTCCCCCTCTCCCCTTCTCCATTCCCCCTCCCCGTCTATCCCTTTCTTCTCCCTCCACCCCTCTTTCTTCTCCCCCCTCTCCCCCCTCCACCTGGGGTAGATCTATCCGAGCCGAGACTAGATTACTCCAAAGATCCTAGAGCTGAGCTCTAGGGTCTTTGGATTACTCTAGCGTGGGCCCCCCTTAGGCGCGGGGCCCAATTGGGAGCAATTGGTCCAATCGGCTTAAGGCCGGCCCTGTGGGAGAGACCAAACTAAGTCCCACAATACTGTTGAAAAACTTGACAAATGGCAAAGCATTTCATTGTTCCTGAATGAATGTCTGAGAAACATTTAATAACTATTAAAATGAATTATATATTTAAAATATAACATAAAAAATAATTAATTCAAAGCATCAGATAAATGGAAGTATTCAAAAATAGTTGCTAGAAGTTAGGTTTCAACTGCCGTTGGTTACATTAAACATGTGCTGTGTGCGCTTCTAATGGTCACTGAGTAAAGAATGATGAAACTCAGCAAAAGTTAGCATCGCACCATGGATTTCAACGCAGAGTAATGCATTAAAATAGGGCCTGCTCTGTTTTCATCAGACGCTGCAAAACTCGCAGCCACTAAGTTGTTAGAAATGGACTTGGAGCTAAACAAAAGCTCCCCATGACAACCAGAGATCAGCTGGTGTGAGGGAAATGCAAGGATGTGGAGGCACAGTTCACCGTGGTATGTCTGGGCAGCCCACCACATGATGGACTCACCCAGTCAAGTCCCATGCTGTAGGCAGCCCCAAGCCAATATGAGATGAGAGTTGATCAGGGGACCAGAGATCACATTATGCAGCTCAGAAATGATTTGAACCAAAATGTTGTAAACAGTGATGAGAACTTCATTAAATCTTCTTTCCTTCATATTATTAATTGAAAACTGAGGCTGTGATATATTACTTTCGGGTTGTTAAATGCCTCAGTGCAGACCATTCGCTTACTGTTTTATTTCTGATTCCTGTGTGATGTGTTTAGTGCTTTGCTGTAACTGATCAACTAAGGTCGTAAGTTGATCCCATAAGCTCCAATATTTGCCTGTAGCAGAGGATACATGTGATCAGCAACCGGTGACATTATTAGGTTAGTGACTGATGGTGGGCAAATGTAGACTGAGCTAAGGTGTATAAAGCATGGAAATGGTGAGGCCACTTGTATTGGACATGATTTCACCTTAAGATCAATTTATAGGCCAATGTTACATATTTATTCTTTGTTTTTGTTCCCTGCAGCTTTAGAATTCCCATACAATGAATGATTTTAAAGATCCTTAAGCAGATTTTCTGATGTTAAGTGTTGGAAATTTTTTAACAAGGTTCATTCTGCCACTGGATTACGGGGGGGGGGGGGGTGGGGTGGGGGGGGGACAGGTGGCAAAGTGGTAATGGAGGCCAGCCAGAAGGTTCAGGCTGATGAATGTGAAACTGTTGGGAAAAACAATATAATTAGTTTTTATTTAGTCTTAGAGATACAGCATGGAAACAGGCCCTTCGGCCCACCGAGTCCGCACCGACCAGCCATCCCCGCACATTAACACTATCCTACACACACTAGGGACAATTTACACAAACAACAAGCCAATTAACCTACAAACCAGTACATCTTTGGAGTGTGGGAGGAAACCGAAGATCTCGGAGAAGACCCACGTGGTCACGGGGGGAACGTACAAACTCCGTACAAACAGCACCCGTAGTCAGGATCGAACCCAGGTCTCCGGCGCTGTAAGGCAGCAATTCTACCGCTGAACCCATATTTGATAACAAATCTATTATTTTTTTATTTGATAAATTCATTGAGGTAAGAGAATAGTTTTGTTTTGCACAAACGTGCAGTGCCTACATTGTTCAGCAGAGTTATTGCTCTATATATATGCTGCAGATTCACTTACATTGAAAGTGACGAATACAATAGAAGTGGGTGCAGAGGCTTGAGAGGTACCAGTATAGCTACAGTACTTCTTTACAATGAAATTGAGGCATAGAAGTGGTTATTACTGCCACCTAGTTCCCAGCACATTATTTTTGCTTCAAACTCATGTCTGACAATTTCATTTCTCCTCTCTCACATGAATGTATTTTCCCTTTGTTGGAGATATCGTTTCAATGGCACCGTGGCAAGTTAATCATTCCTGGGCCATGGCGACAATAGTCTGTGGACAATTGACAGAGAGAAACATCTCTGTTCTCAATCAATCTGCACACACAATGCCCTCCAGAACAAGGAGAATATACTGGAACTGTAGAGGGCAATCAAACATAGCTAGAAGATGGGTACAGTCATGCACACATAACTACAAGGAGGATGTGCCAACACCCAAGAGTGCAGAGGAGAGTTATAGTTAAGTGGAGAGAACCATGAAGCTATGGAGAAACCAAGGAGACTAGGGGGAGTAATTAAGGTACAATACGCATGAGAGCTCTGGAGAAAGTGTAGACATATTCTTTTAACAGAGGTCAGTAACCAGGGGGGCATAGATTAGTAACCAGGGGGGGCATAGACAAATTACTTGCGACAAATATTAGAAAATTGAGTGAAAAAAGCATTGTCATTCAAAGAGTGTTTGGAGTCTGGAACGCCCTGCCCGAAGAGGTGGTGGAGCCAGAAGCCTGCAGCACACTGAGGAACACTCTAAGCCATATGTCGTAGGGAGAAGAAATGAAGTTAATTTCTGCCTGCTATGGACATGATGGGCTGATTAGCCTTCTACCGTGTTGATGTTTCAATGATTTTTAGGAGTCCTAGATAGCAACTAGAAGCTGACATTAGAGTATTTTCTTCTCTCCCTAATGGGCCTGTCTCACTTAGGCGATTTTTCATCAGACTGCCGGCGACTGTCAATTCGCCGGCAGTCACCTGAAAAACCAGGAACTGGAACGGCGACTGTCAGAGTGCAACACACACACACACAAACACATCGCAAAGGCGGGGGTCAGGTCAAGCGGGGGAGCGCTGTCCTAAATTCACACGGTACAAAGCCAAGGTGATACAGACACACCGCGATGAACAGGAAGGTTCATCGCGGTGTAATTAAGACGGCTAGCGCAGTGTACGGTAAGTCCTTTAAGAGAGGGGGTGGGGGGAGAAGGGGGGAGAAGGAGTGGAGACAACTTTTAAGAAGCCAGACAACTTTTAGTAAGCCAGAGATCCACAGCTGTGAAGTTTGGCAGGCATTTAACATTACCGGTCAGTTATCCTTGCTTCTGAAAACTCCTGCTTATGTTTTTTTTCCCCAATGAGCCAATGAAAATGACCGGTCAGCAAAGGCGATTAACTAAAACTACCTATGACTACCTCGACTACCCATAATTACATGGCAACCCCACTACAACTGCACCTACAACTACAGGATTATCGATTTTCTCCATGGCGACCAAACATTTTTCAACATGTTGAATGCGGGAACTCCTCGCGACCGTGAAGGAGACTCTCCAGAGACCATCAGCAAACATGTGGCGACCATGTGGCGAGCGGAGAGTCTCCTGCACTCGCCTAAAAAGTCGCCTAAGTGGGACAGGCCCATAACTCGCAGTCCCAAAGTAATTACAACAATACCATCGCCTCTAATTACGCCGAGCAAACTTGGCACAAACCAAGGGTCAAACCTGGTCCTAATGTAGTCTGTATCGTTTGGCTATTATCTGATAAACTAATTAAGTAATTGATCAAAAAACAAAGTGCTGGAGTAACTCAGTGGGTCAGACAAATCTTTGGAGGACATGAGTAGGTGACATTTCTGGTCGGGACCCTTCTTCTGACTTTGATCAAATGTATCTTCTGTCTTTAATATAATGATCCAATGTTGCTTTGAACTCTGCTGTACATGTTTTAATTGTTCATTGTTCAATAAATTCAATTTAATAAAATGCTGGCATCGTCAACCTGATTGATCACAGCCGTTATGATCCATTTTAGGTGTCAGCTATGACTCAGTTGCTCGGATATTGTCCTTATGTCAAACGATACAGTTCAAGTCACACTGGAGATTTGTGAACAAGGCTCATATCCAAGTCTCCTGTGCAGTACTGAGGGTGTGCTGAACA
>CM075983.1:30612486-30774868 GCA_038087875.1 Malacoraja senta
GAGAATGGAGCGGCTGGGCTTGTATATTCTGGAGTTTAGAAGGATGCGAGGGGATCTTATTGAAACATATAAGATTATTAAGGGTTTGGACACGCTAGAGGCCGGAAACATGTTTCCGATGTTGGGGGACTCCAGAACCAGGGGCCACAGTTTAATAATAAGGGGTAAGCCATTTAGAACAGAGATGAGAAAACACTTTTTTCACACACAGAGTTGTGAGTCTGTGGAATTCTCTGCCTCAGAGGGCGGTGGAGGCCGGTTCTCTGGATACTTTCAAGAGAAAGCTAGATAGGGCTCTTAAAGATAGCTAAGTCAGGGGATATGGGCAGAAGACAGGAACGGAGTACTGATTGGGAATGATCAGCCATGATTACATTGAATGGCGGTGCTGGCACGAAGGGCCGAATGGCCTACTCCTGCACCTATTGTCTATTGAGTTAATCCAGCACTTTGCATCGATTTTTTTTAATTTTTTTTTAAATATTTTTTTATTGGAGATGCGTACACAACCTAGTTACATCATTTTTCGATTTTTAATGAGATAACATGAAAGGCACCAGATAACTGCAAATCTTTCATTCATCAAACAATTTCAAAAGAGGCTTCGACCACCGATTGTTTAAGAAGGCACTCCAGATGCTGGAAAATCGAAGGTAGACATAAAATACTGGAGAAACTCAGTGGGTGAGCAGCATTTACGGAGCGAAGAAAATAGGCAACGTTTCGGGTCGAAACCCTTCTTCAGATTGATGTGAGGGTGGTGGGAGGGGGGGCAAGAAGAAGAAAGGAAGAGGTAGAGCCAGTGGGCTGAGGGAGAGCTGAGAAGGGGAGGAGAAAGTAGGGACTACCTGAAATTAGAGGTCAATGTTCATATCGCTGGGGTGCAAACTGCCCAAGCGAAATATGAGGTGCTGCTCCTCCAATTTACGGTGATCCTCACTCTGGCCATGGAGGAGGCCCAGGACAGAAAGGTCGGATATGGAATGGGAGGGGGAGTTGAAGTGCTGAGCCACCGGGAGATCAGGTTGGTTATTGCGAACCGAGCAGAGGTGTTCGGCGAAGCGATCGCGAAGCCTACGCTTGGTCTCACTGATGTAGAGCAGCTGACATCTTGAGCAGCGGATGCAATAGGTGAGGTTGGAGGAGGTGCAGGTGAACCTCTGCCGTATCTGGAACGACTCCTTGAGTCCTTGAATGTAGTCAAGGGGGGAGGTAAAGCGACAAGTGTAGCATTTCCTGCGGTTGCAAGGGAAAGTGCCCGGAGAGCGGGTGGTACGGGTGGGAAGGGACGAATTGACCTGGGAGCCTCCGTCTACGCCGCATCTGCACCCAGAATGAGGTGTTCAACACCAGGGTATCGGTGGTGTCCTCATTCTTCAGGGAACGGGGGTTCCCCTCTTCTACTATAGATGAGGCTCTCACCAGGGTCTCTTCTATACCCCGTAACTCTGCTCTCACTCCCCATCCCTCCACTCGTAACAAGGTCAGAGTCGCCCTTGTCCTCACCTTCCACCCTACCAGCCGTCACATACAACAAATAATCCTCCGACATTTTCGCCACCTCCAACGTGATCCCACCACTTGCCACATCTTCCCATCTCCTCCCCTGTCTGCTTTCCGCAGAGACCGCTCCCTCCATAACTCCCTGGTCAATTTATCCCTTCCCACCCGTACCACCCCCTCTCCGGGCACTTTCCCTTGCAACCGCAGGAAATGCTACACTTGTCGCTTTACCTACCCCCTTGACTCCGTTCAAGGACCCAAGCAGTCGTTCCAGGTGCGGCAGAGGTTCACCTGCACCTCATCCACCTCATCTATTGCATCCACTGCTCTAGATGTCAGCTGCTCTACATCGTTGAGACCAAGCATAGGCTTGGCGATCGCTTCGCCGAACACCTCCGCTTGGTTCGCAATAACCAACCTGATCTCCCGGTGGCTCAGCACTTCAACTCCCCCTCGCATTCCAAATCCGACCTTTCTGTCCTGGGCCTCCTCCATGGCCAGAGTGAGGACCACCATAAATTGGAGGAGCAGCACCTCATATTTCGCTTGGGCAGTTTGCACCCCAGCGGTATGAACATTGACTTTTCTAATTTCAGGTAGTCCCTACTTTCTCCTCCCCTTCTCAGCTCTCCCTCAGCCCACTGGCTCCACCTTTTCCTTTCTTCTTCCCAGTCTGAAGAAAGGTTTTGTCCCGAAACTTTGCCTATTTCCTTCGCTCCATAGATGCTGCCTCACCCACTGAGTTCGACCACCGATTCATCATGTTGCAGGTCATGCATGCACCAGCCACAGTCCTGTAGGGTAACATTTACTTTCGCCCCCCACACTTAAGAACTAAATGGTGAAGTGGGGGGAAATCAGGCCCTGATTAGTTTAGTTTAGTTCAGTTTAGAGAGACGGCGTGGAAACAGGACCTTCGGCCCACAGAGACCGTGCCGACCAGTGATCCCTACACATTAACACCATCCTACACACACAAAGGACAATTCACATTTATACCAAGCCAATTAACCTGTACTTCTTTGGAATGTGGGAGGAAACCGAAGATCTCGGGGAAAACCCACATAATCACGGGGAGACGTACAAACTCCGTACAGACGGCACCCGTAGTAGGGATCAAACCCAGGTCTCTGGTGCTGCAAGTGTTGTAAGGCAAGCAACTCTACCGCTGAACCACCGTGCTGCCCATCATAATATAATTTGTTATACTTGAGTCAGGCACAGCTAACAATAACCCCAGTGTAAACATAACAACCAAGGAAAGTGATGACGATGAAGAGAAAACCTCTTAAGAAAATAAAAAAGCCTAGTTTATGTCAAAAGGTGGTGAGCGGCATAGTTGGATTGGTAAGTTTCCCGTGGCAGTTTTCTTTGCTTTGTAAGGGTTAGTTTAAACTTAATTTTAATTTAAAAGCTAAATTTTAAACAACTAAGTAGAGGGGGAAGCAAACAAATATGTGCGTGTGGGATTGTATTACAGTGTGAATATATCTGATCTGGGGAAAAGTTGTGGTGACCCAGGAATAAAGTGTTTATTTAGCATTTTTTATCATAATCAAATCAAACAAATTTCTAAGAGATACAAGGAACTGCAGATGGTGGTTTCCAAAAAAGACACAAAATGCTGGAGTAACTCAATGGGTCAGGCAGTATCTCTGGATAACTTTGTTAATTTTCTTCAATAGACATCTGCATGGTCAGTCCCATTCAGAGCAATGGAACTAAATAGGTAAATTCCAACAAGTTCATTGGATCAGTGGATATTATCTGATGTTTATTTGTAATGTATAAATTCACAGCAGCCTTTCTTGCATTCTAATAGTGATGACACTTTATGGACCTGATTGGGTAAAAGGTGCTTAGGAATAACTGAAATTATAAAAGGAGCTAAATACAGACTTATCTCATAAATTTACGTTGTAATTTCAAGCCAATCAAAGCATTTAAGAAATATTAGATTAGAAATTATGCATTATGTGAGAATTTATTAAAATACATCAATGTACAGAGTGCAGCCCTTGTACAAAGTTCGTGGTAGTAGGTTGTAGTTAGGATTGCACAGTGCAGTTCTCGAGACTGATAATTGTTGGGAAGAAGCTGCTTTTGAACTAGAGGTAAAGTCTCTCGGATTCCTGTATTTTCTTCTCGATGGTAACAGAGAGATGAGAGTGTAGTCAGGATGGTACAGGTCTTTGATGATATTTGTTGCCTTCTTGAAGGTAAAATTCCTGTAGATCCCTTATCACCAGCAGGTGGCGCCCGTAATGGCCGCCGCGCCAGCAGTCTGTCTTGTCCCTTCTCTGTTTTTATTATTTTAAGTATGTCCTGAATGTTTGTTTTAATGTCTCTTGGTATGTTTTATGTGGGGGGTGTGGGGGGGGGGGGGTCGAGGGAAACTTTTTCAGTCACTTACCTCAACGGAGATGCGATTTTTCTCCGTGTCGCATTTCCGGCCCCTCCTGCGGCCTACAACGTGGAGTGGTGCTGCCTTTCCTGGAGACCGGCTCGGAGCTTCAAGCCACGGGTGCGGCGCGGACTTACCATTGCAGAGCCTGGGATCTTTTGCCGAGGATCGCCAGTGTTGGAGCTCCGACTGCCGGGCCTGTGGACTTTAACACTGTGAAGCAACGGTCTCTAGTAAGAAGCGGCCGACACGGGAGCTCCATGCCATGGAGTGTTCCGATCCGTCCGGACGCTGGAGTTTCGATCATCCCGACGAGAGGGCTTGAACAGTGGACCGTCGGCAACGGCCCCGTTCAAAGGCTCCGACCACAGGTGAACAAAGGAGGAAGATCTTCTTTTTGCATATGGCATTCAAAGCCTAACGTTGTAGGTCAAAGGTAGACATCCAGGCCAGGACAGCATCAGTTACTGGGTGGACGGCTTTGATGCCACCAGGTAAAAGCCTCAGCGAGCAGTCATTCACGATGTGTGGGATGGTCTGGTCTGGATGTCCGCAGTCGCAAGCAGGGCTGTATGTCATCTCCCACTAATGCAGGTGTTGGGCTATTCTTCCATGGAGGGTGCGGATTCTGTTCAGGTTTAGCCATTGCTTGAGATGGAGGTCAAATCCCGGTGGTTTCACTGTAGGGTTTGTGATGACCACTCCGTTGTTGGTGTTGGCATCTTTCCAGGCTCTGCGCCCCTCTGGAGAAAGATGACTGAACTTTATTGCCTTCCATCACAATGAGGAATGTTAATTCCACTGTGGTGAATGTTTATGTTAAACTTTATTTTATGCGCTGTGTGTATTTTTGCTTTTTTACTTAGTATGGCTGTATGGTAACTCAAGTTTCACTGTACCTTAATTGGTACATGTGACAATTAAATTGAATTTTGAATCTTGAATACTCCTCAGGAGTCAATATCTGTGATGGCCACATTCTGCAGCCGCCTCTATTCTTGGGCATTTAGTTACCTAAACAGGCCGTAATGCAGCCGGTCAGTATGCTCCCCAGCCTACACCCGTAGATGTTTGAAGAAGTATTTGGTGACATATAAACCTCTTGGTTGCTTTCAATGCATTAACATCCTTCTGCAAATAAAAGGGCTGAAGTAGTCAATGTGGATGACCATTAAAAATGCCTCACCATGATTTCTGAGTTACAGGAAATTGACCAGCATGTATCAATGTAATTTTGATCTGACATACAGATGCTTCAATCACTCATTGGAATGCTTCAAATTGCTTGATTATGGTTTTCTGTCATTCAATTTCTGTGAGGCTGAAAGGGTTAAAATCACTCATTTTCTTTCTGCTCTGTAATATAAAATCAAAACACTGGAAATTCATCATCCACATTAGAAAGAAAGTAGCTTCAAATGCGTGCTGATTTTCTACCTGATTATGTTCTGCAAAACTAGCTGTGGGAAAAAAATTGTCACTCATTCCAACAATAATGCCCAGACATTTCACCAAGGGATATTAATGTACAAAGATTTAGTTTGACAGAAATGTCTCTCTTTTTGCTATTTTATCCTTTATTTTTAAATGGAAATGTGCTTTCATTAAATTAATAGCCTGAAAGTTGCAATCATCAAGCATACTGAAAAAAGATCTGTTCACTAAGATCTTTGTGATGTCAAAGTCAGATCTCAAAGTCACTATCAATTAAATGTCAATCACATGGCAATAAGCAGCAATTACGTCTTCAAACAGGCAGGACAGCCAACCAGTTTGAAGTGTTAAAAAGATATTTGTTATTAATATTATCCAACTGCTTAATGTTTTCCACATTAAGCAGTTGGATAAAAGACTGGCACACACACATAAATTGAAATATCTCCAGACATGATAATATATATTATTTTCAATTATTTTAAAACAATTCATTTTGGGGTATTTTCATATGGCTATTGGAGTCCACACAGAGATTTTGTTTTTACAAAAGAGAGATTTTAGCAAAATTATGATTAGTTTAACTTTAAAATTTAGTTACATCTCTTTCAACAACCCATAATATTTTCAGTAATTTTCCAGTAAAATTAGTTTGTAAATTCATTGATTTCACTAAATAATGATGCAATAGCTCAACTCATGGACGATAAACAGCAGGATATCTTATTTCCTACATTTACTGTAGCTGCATATGTATATACCTCAGAAGTTAATATTAGATTTTCTTTATCTGTCAATGTCAATAGACTCAAAAAGCTGGAGTAACTCAGCGGGACAGGCAGCATATCTGGAGAGAAGGAATGGGTGATGTTTCGGGTTGAGGCCCTAGAGGTCTTGACCCGAAACATCATCATTTCCTTCTCTCCAGAGATGCTGCCTGACCCGCTGAGTTACTCCAGCTTTTTGTGTCTATCTTCGGTTTAAACCAACATCTGCAGTTCCTTCTTACACAAATGTCAATAGGCTTACTGTTACATGACAATACAAATACAATTGTAACAATCAAGGGATATGGGGAAAAAGCAGGTACGGGGTACTGATTTTAGATGATCAGCCATGATTATATTGAATGGCAATGCTGGCTCGAAGGGCCGAATGGCCTACTCCTGCACCTATTTTTCCATGTTTCTAATACAAATTTAAATGTTGCCTTTTTTTTGTTTTTAGAATGTCTTAAAGTGTGTTTTAGTGTGTTTGTGGGGGGGGGGGTAGCGGGGAATAGGGGGAATCTGTTTTTCGGTCGCTTGCCTCGACGGAATGTGACTTTTTTTCATGTCACATTTTCGCCCTCCCACGCGGCCTAATAGTTTGGATTGGTGCGGCCTCTCCCGGAGTCGGGGCCCAGAGCTTCAGCAGCGGGCGCAGCTCGGACTTTCCATCGCAGAGCCAGGCGATCCCTTGCCGGGTATCGCCAGAAGAAGAAGTGCTCCGATCACTGGCCCGTGGACTGTAACATCCTGAAGCTGCGGTCTGCGGAGCTTCTAGCCGCGGGAGCGGCGTGGACTTTCCATCGCGGAGTCTGGGATCCCTTGCCGGGGATCACCGGAGAGGAGCTCCGACCGCCGGCCTGCTGCCTATAACATCGTGAAGCCTCGGTCTCCAGTAGGAAGCGGACAATTTGGGACTTCCAAGCCGTGAAGTGTCCGTCCATCCCGACGTCGGAGTTTCGAGCATCCCGACGACTGTGTTGGATGTTCATGTTGTATTCTGTTGTGTATTGTGCTCTTTTTGATTGTATGGCTGCATGGTAAATCAAATTCCACTGTAGCTTAAATGGTGCATGTGGCAATAAATGTGAACTTGAACTTGAACTTGAAAACCAAGAAAATTTGTCTTGAGTTTATAACTGCATGTAGAATGGTGCTACAACAAATGAAATAATCATATTTCCAAAGTACATTCCACTTACCTTTTTAAGACATCCTGATGGATTGTATAGCCAATGGAGCAATTTTACAGTTATAATGCAGAAAATGTGATAGCCAATTTGTGTGTAGCAAGCTTCCATTATTTGAGCATAATATTGTCCCAGAAAGAGCACTGTAATGATGTTCAGATAATCTGTTTTTCATTGATGTTGCTTGAGGATAAATATTGATGAGGATTATTCCCTGGTCATTTCCCGAATAACACATTAGGATTATTCTTACATCCATTCACTGCCAAGGAACCAAAGCTAGCTGTAGTTCTTCTTGTGATTGACTAGTTCAGTGCACAGTTCTATCTTTATAGTTGTTTGTTACCTTTTTGAATGGTACATTTCTCTATCATTGATAAAATTGCAGTATTCAGAAATGCTATGCTTCTCACACATGTAAGTTTCAGAGAACCTCGTTAATGATTTGATCCATGATATGTGCTGAAATAGCTGATTTTTTTAGACCCTAGACTTTGCAGATATAGCGTGGAAACAGGCCTTTTGGTCCACTGACTCCATACCGACCATCAATAAGCCCATACAGTAACACTATCCTACACACTAGGGATAATTTGCAGAAGCCAATTAACCTTCAAACCTGTAGGAAGGAACTGAAGATGCTAGTTTGTATCAAAGATAGACAAAATGCTGGAGTAACTCAGTGTGAAGGCAGCATCTTTGGAGAAAAGGAAGGTGAAATTTCGGGTCGGAACTCATCTTCAGATTGAAAGATAGAGGTGGAGGGGAGCGAAACTGGGCGAGAAAAGGCCAGAACAAATCAGGGCCGGCAACAGATGACCTCAGGTTAGATGTCTCCATCTAACCTACAAAACCTGTAAATCGATGGAGTGTGGGAGAAAACTGGAGCACCCGGAAAAAAACCCACGTGGTCACAGGAAGAACGTACAAATTCTGTACAGTCAGCACCCATAGTCAGGATTGAACCCTGGTCTCTGGCACTGTAAGGCAGCAGTTCTTCCACTGCGCCACCTTGCCACCCCATCCAGGATCATGGAAGCACTGCAATGGGACAAAGCCCACTGAACTTGGAGAAGTGTGTAAGAAGAAACTGCAGATGCTGGTTTAAACTGGAGAAAGACACAAAAAGCTGGAGTAACTCAGCGGGACAGGCAGCATCTCTGGAGGGAAGAAATGGGTGATGTTTCGGGTCGAGACCAAAAGAAGGGTCTTGTAAATACCTTAGCTTCACACAGGTTGAAGCACAAGCATCTTTATTGTCTAGTTCATCATTACATATGCAGTACATCACACATTCAGTCTACTGCAGCTACTGCCAGGCAGCAGGCGAGTTCTTGCACTATAAATCATATAATTAGGCGGAGTTATAATTACTAAGCATTCTGATTGGCTAACATGCAATAGCCAATCTACATCTCTTCTTGTATAAATGAAAAAGCAACTGAGGCATTCAAACTATAAACCGAGTAAATAATAATGGTTAAACATAATAAGGGTTAAACATAATAGCCATATCTAATAGGTGGCTTGCTAAACCGCCCGGTCCTCGTACGGTATGGGGCTGCCCAATCAACCTTTTCCTCCGAAAGGTTGGGGGCTGGGGTAGGTATATCCGCGGGTCTGTGGGGAGAGACCGCAGGGGAACCTGGGGTGGACCGTCGTGGGGATCCCGTGGTGCCGGTTACAACAGGGAATGCAGGGACAGACCGATGCGGGGAGTGGGCGGACCCGGTAGCGGAAGGTGCTGGAACGGCTGCAACAGGCGTTGATTTAAACTTGAGCGGTGGGGCATCAGGACCCTGGGATGCCGGATGCCGTTTCTTCACAGGAAGGAGATGTTGACGGTTGCGTCTATAGAGGACACCATCAACATCGACCAGGTATGAGCGTGGTTCCTTAGAGGGTCAGTGAATGTGTCCCAGTTTGGTATGTCCTTTATCTGTTTGCAGTCGTACCACTTGACCTTGTCTCGATTAAACTGTACACGCTTCTGTATTACGGCAGGGGGGCACACTTTTGGTCGTAGCTGTTGCTGGGAGACAAGCAGTGGAGGGCGTGTCTGGCGGGACATCAGCCGCTGGGCTGGAGAACCGAGAATGTTATCTCTTGCAATGTTTCGCAGGTTTAGCAGGTCCAGGTAGACGTCAGATTTAGCTAGATAGGAACGCTCCATGAGTTGTTTTGTGTTCCGAACAGCACGCTCGGCAAGTCCATTGGACTGTGGGTATTCCGGGCTGCTGGTGACGTGTTGGAAGTTCCACCATTTTACAAAGTCTTTAAACTTTTGGCTGGTGAATTGAGTTCCGTTGTCAGTCTGAAGGCGAACTGGTACCCCATGCACAGAAAGGTGTATTTTCAGCTTTTGGATCACTATTTCTGAAGTGATTGTTGGCAGAAAGTCAATTTCAAACCAGAGTATGAGTCCACTAACACAAGGTAGTGTTTCCCGTACCATTCAAAAATATCGGCAGCCACTGATGACCATGGTAGAGAGAGAGCTGGCGGGGATAGGAGGGGCTGCTTCTGCTGATGGGGTGATTGACTGTTGCAGATCGCGCACGATTCTGTTTTCTCACGTATGTACTTGGTCATCCCGGGCCAGTAGATCATTTCCTTGGCTCGTTTTAGGGTGGTATCCGTGCCAGGGTGGCCTCCGTGGATTTCCTCATAGTACTCGGTTCGCAAGGTTGAGGGAATGACCGCCTTGTGACCCTTGACAATTATTCCGTCCTGTAACACCAGTTCGTCACGGACCAGGAAGTAGGGTCGTATTTCAACCGGGGTGCTTGACTGCTTGTTTGGCCACCCGCCTCTTAAGACGGAGGTCAGCAACTGTGAGGTTTTGTCTGCAGCTGTGTGTTCGGCAAGGCGGCGCAGGCAATCAGTGGGCACGAACGAGACCTTCAGGACAGAGAATTTGTCCTGTTCAAACGGGTGTCGTTCACTGGTGGTGCGCGGGGCTCTTCATAGCGTGTCTGCGATGTGCATATCTTTACCATTTTTGTAAATAATGCGGAAGTCAAACCGTTGTAACTGCATCTTCATTCGCTGTAGTCGAGCTGGGGCAGCATGGATAGGCTTGTGACTAGTGGCTGGTGGACAGTTTCAACCATGAAGGTTTTGCCAAAGATAAAGTCTTTAAATTTTGAACAGGCAAAAACCACGGCGAGCAGTTCCTTCTGTATCTGAGCATAGCGTTGTTCAGTTTCAGTCAGGGTGCGTGAAGCATAAGAAATGGGCATCACGTCACCGTTGAAGGATGTTTGTAGGCATGCTGCGCCTAGCCCATACTGGGATGCATCGCAGGTGATAGTGACTGGCAGATTGAGATTGAAGTATGCCAGTGTAGGCGCGCTAGCTAGCTGTAGTTTTAAAATCTCGAAAGCTCTTTGGTGTTGCGGGTACCAAAACCATGCATTGTCCTTGTGGGTCAGTTGTCAGAGGGGAGCAGAAGGTTAACTGAGGTTGGGAATAAACTTGCCCAAGTAGTTGACCATGCCGAGGAATCGTTGTAAGCTGGTGACGTCGGTTGGGACCGGCAGCTCGTTGATGGCTGCAGTCTTTAGTGGATCAAGGTTTTAATCTGTTGCTGGTGAACACGTGACCGACGTATGTAACTTCGGAGACTCTGAACTTGCATTTCAGAGGGTTGAGTTTCAGATTAATGTCTCTGGCACGGTTCAATATCTTTTTCAGGTTGGCATCATGCTCGGTCACATCGCGACAGTATACTAGGATGTCGTCAACAATGATGGCACATGGATATTCTGCGAAAAGTTGTTCCATTGCGCGCTGAAAGACTTCGCTAGCATAGTTGATACCAAAGGGCATTCTTAATAACTTGTAGCGGCCGAACGGTGTGGCAAAAGTTGTTAGGGCAGACGATGCTCGGTCCAACAGGATTTGCCAGAAAGAGCTTTTGGCATCGAGGACTGAGAATACCGTTGCATTACCATACCGTTGCAATTCCACTTCTGACACCATGTAAATACCTTAGTCTCACACATGTTGAAGCACAAGCATCTTTATTGTCTAGTTCATCATTACATATGCAGTACATCACACGTTCCGTCTACTGCAGCTACTGCCAGGCAGCAGGCGAGTTCTTACACTATAAATCATATAATTAGGCGGAGTTATAATTACTAAGCATTCTGATTGGCTAACATGCAATAGCCAATCTACAGGTCTCATCTTTGAACTTGGAGAAGCATCAGTTAGCTAAGGTCACTATTATTGAGATCCATCAGGTCTCTGCTGACAGTTTGCATGGATGGATGTTGGATGGGACCAGCATGTAAGACATCCTGCGTATAAAGCCTGAACATAAATGAGCGTTCACACACAGGAACATGTGAACTGCAGCAGATGGAGATACAGGAATCCCATCTTTAAAATAACTTTTGGCTGTTCAGTTCGAAAACCTAAATTGACAACAGTTGCAAGCAAAAAATTTACACCACTGTCATTTATATGGATTTGTATTTTGTTTAATTACATACAGCTCATTATAGTCCAATTAATTACATACAGCTCATTATTGCCCCTTGCTGCAGCAAGTAAGAATTTCATTGTCCTGTCCGGGACATATGACAATAAAACACTCTTGACTCTTGACTCTTGATTTAAAGGACTACATAACAAAAGCAGAGTTTTCCTTCGTGTCCTGTTGAGCATTTATCCCTCATTCAACATCAGTGAATCAAAATTATCTGCTGGTTATCGCATTGTTCTTTGTGGGACCTTGCTGTGTGCAGTTTGGCTGCTATGTTACCTCAGAGCAACAATTCAAAAGTATTTAATTAGCTGCACAGCACTTTGGTTGTTGTGAAAAGCATATATAAAATCTTAATCCTCCCTCACATAAGAATGAAATGGTGCAGTGGGGCACTCAGGTCCTGATTCATGAGCCAGGCACAGCCAGCAGTAACCGCAGTGCTAACCTAACAACTAAGAAATACGATGATGATTAGAAAATCTCAAAGTAAAATATAAAAGCTTGGTTTAAGTCAAAGAAGTGGCAGGAAGCATCATTGGATCGCGATACGTTCCCCAAGGCAGTTTTTTGTTCTTGTAAGCATTAGTGAGAAGTTTAGTTTTAAACAACTGAGTAAGTAGACGGGGAAGCAAACTAATGCGTGCTTGTGGGATTGTTTTACAGTGTGATCTGGGGAAGAGTTGTGGTGAACCAGGAATAAAATATTAATTTAGCATTCCTTGTTAGAATCTATTTAAAACAAAATTCAACTTACCGATATGTTAATTTTCTTCAAAGTACACCTGCTCAGACAGTCCTCACTCAGAGCAGGGGAGATAAATTAGGCGCTCGGTCCGCTAAGGCCTATTGAATCACCCAGGTACTAATCATTTTAACACTCCTTCCCATTCCACACTGGCCATTCTGTCCTGGGCCTCCTCCATTGCCAGAGTGAAGCCACACGCAAACTGGAGGAACTGCACCTCATATTCCGCTTGGGAAGCTTACAACCCAATGGTACGAACATTGAATTCTCCAATTTTAGGTAACCTCTCAGTAAACCCCCCCCCCTCCACCCCCCAGACAACCACTTTTCATCCACACAACCCTCCCATTCTCTCTCTCTCCCCCCCACCCCCTTCCCTCCCTTGTGCCCTATCTGGACTCTCACCTATTTCTCCCCTCCACTCACCCATTCCAACCCTTCCTGCAACTTTCCTGCCTCAGGTTTAACAATCTGTTAAACCTTTTCAAACCTGTCTCTCACCTTACTTTCTTTCTTATTCAAAAGTCAAGAGTGTTTTAGTTTAGTTTAGAGATACAGCGTGGAAACAGGCCCCTTCAACCCACAGAGTTCGTTTCGACTGGCCACCAATTACTCATACACTAGTTCTATCCAACACACTAGGGCCAATGTACAAAAGCTAATTAATGTACAAAGCTGCACATCTTTGGAATGTGGGAGGAAACTCCAGCACCCAGAGAAGACCCACGCAGTCACAGGGAGATTGTGCAAACTCAACCCAGACAGCACCCAAGGTCAGGATCGAACCTGGATCTCTGGCACTGTGAAGCAGTGGCTCTATCGCCACACCACTGTGCTCCTCCATTAAGTTACTCCAGCACTTTGTGTCCTTTTTGTTTTTTAAATTCAAAATTACCACATTAATTTGCATGAGTTGTAATTTTAAGACAATCTAAGTTTAGGAAATATTAGATTACAAATTGTGCATTATGTGACAGGCATTGTTACAAGCTGTCCAGTTGTTAAACTCAGTAAGGTGTTTTATGTGCTAACAATGCACCATGAAATTAGAGGCAAGTCTTTCATGTATCTGGTGAGCATATAGAAGGTGATCACTGAACAGAGTTGTTAAATGGCCTCAAATTATGGATTTGTTGCTTTCACAAAATTATACACTGTAAACAGATTGTGAGGGCCTCTTATAATTAAGCAGCCTAATCTGAGTTTTAAGACCTACTTTGGCATTATATAAAGAGGTCTATTAGGCCTGGGACATAGCCATGTTGTACAATCTATCCATCTGCTTCCAGGAAGGCTCCTTCAATAAAGTTCTGATGTATTTTTCTCTTGCTGCCAAAATCTCATTGCCCACGTCCATCCTTCTGATTGAATAGCCATCCACACTCCATCTTCCCAATCAGCTTCTAATAAAGCTTTGCCCAGTCATATCTCCCGAAATTCTTGCTGAAATTTCCCAGAATATCCACTCCCCCAATTTTTTCCCTAATGTGCTGTCCACATTCCTCTCCCAACATAACCTTGTCATCTACACCAAATGTTGGAGTAACTCAGCGGGTCAGGCAGCATCTCTGGAGAAAGGGAATAGGTGATGTTTTGGGTTGAGATCCTTCTTCAGACTGGTGATTCCTTGAATCTTTGGGATTCTGTCCCAACACACCCCTCTATGAAATCCCTCCTCAAACTTTGCCCTGTTTGTTCTTCTCCCCAACACATACCACAATCATCTCCCTAACACTTTCCAAGACATAATTTCTCTGCAGCAGACCTATGTAATATTCTATTAAACACTTCCAAACTTTCACCCTGAGATTCGCTCCCTAACACACACTTATGTTACTTTCCCCAATGCACCTTCCATGATCTTCACCCCAACATACCTACTGCTGTCCTTTCCTCAACACTCCCTCTCTCCCACAGCACACACATCCCTTCTCATCCAGCCTGGAACTTCTCCCTATATTTTCATAGTGTTCAATCTAGTCCCTTCCATGACTGTGAGCCCCATACATTTAAAAGGTGGAAGACTTAAAAGAGAAAAACTATTTTGCAGGCACAGGTCTACCCCAGATAAGGCAGAGTTCTATTCTTGAGAACAGTTCATAGCCCTAATAGTTTACAAGTTGGAAATAGTGCAGTGTACTGAGTTGCCACACAGCAAAGATACCTGCAGCTCTGCAACAGCCAGCAAATCCATCCCACCAATCTCCCAAATATTCATTCATGTTCCTTGTTAGGTTAGATCGCATGGGATCCAAGGAGGGATAGTTGAATGGATAGCAAATTGGCTCCATGGAAGGAAGCCGAGGGTGATGGTGGAAGGTTGCTTCTCGGACTGGAGGCCTGTGACTAGTGGTGTGCCTCAGGGTTTGGTGCTGGGCCCGTTACTGTTTGTCATCTACATCAATGCTTTGGATGAGAACATGCAGGGCAAGATTAGCAAGTTTGCTGATGATACAAAGGGTGGTGGGTGTATGGAACAAGCTGCCAGAAGAGGTAGTTGAGGCTGGGACTATACCATCATTTAAGAAACAGTTAGACAGGTACATGGATAGGACAGGCTTGGAGGGATATGGACCAAGTGCAGGCAAGTGGGACTAGTGTAGCTGGGACATGTTGGCCGGTGTGGGTAAGTTGGACCGAAGGGCCTGATTCCACATGGTATCACTCTATGACTATATACGGGCTGTAGATAAGTAGGGCATTTATAAGCTGGGAAGAACCTGTATCATAGTGGAGGGCTTGCTCTGCACCATACAATGTTGTGGGTGTTATTCACATTTTCTCTCAAAATTTGGATTCACTCCCACAATCATTCTCCACATGACACCACTATAACACAGGCTTTGAGGCTCACTACAATTGTTACATCAGGTATTTTCCCCTCATAATGTTCAACCAATTCTAAATATTTATTGTTTGTCTTAATATGGCCTATCATGTGAAAATTAGCTATGTAATCTGGCCCAAATAATTTGTGTTTTGGTCGCTAAAAAAAATGACCTCAATATCCTGAAGGTTAAATAAGGTTCCATGTGTCCTCTCAAGTGGAAGTGAAATATTCTGTGTGGGAACAGGATCAAGGTCAAAATTTATCACTCATTCTCACATTACTGTGTTGAGAGCTTTCCATGTGTGGATTGTCTGCCACTTTACATCAGCAAAAATGCTTCAGAAGCACTTAATTGGGTGTAAATTGCTTTGAGGTATTCTTTTATGGTATTTTATAAATCCAAGCTTTTTCTGCCTTTTTGTAGCTGTCAATATTTGAAGAAATCTCTCCTCTTTCTGCTTTTCAGATTTAACATTTTTATATGAAGTAATGCCTGGCTCACCTGAAACTGTCCAAGTTGCTCTCTCTTCACATATGTAGTATACGTGTGCTTACTTAATTGAACTGTGAGTGATGTCCAGGATACTGAGAAGTGAGACTTCTATTAGATTGCAACAACATTTTATGCCAATCTCACCCATATGCTTCAGATTGTGCTTTGGGATTTTGGTCTTCACCGTGTGCTAAGACTACATATGCACTTATAGAATCATAGAAACGTACAATTGCCCCTGTTTATCCATGCAGACAATGATGTCTATCTATGCTAATCCCATTTACTTGCATTAAGTCCATATCCTTCTCTGCATTTCCTATTAAAATACCTATCCAAGGCACAAGAAACTGCAGACGCTGACATTTTGAGTTGGGACTCTTCTTCATATAAATATTGCCTGTCGCACAACGTACCTGTCCAAATGCCTTTTAAACAGTGGAACTGTATCTGCCTCTACTACCTCCTCAGTTTGTTCCAGATAACCGCCCTCCTCTGTGCGCAGAATGTGTCCCTATGATATTTAAATTTTCCCCCTTTCACCATAAACGAAGCAATAGACAAAATTCTTCCATTTTTTTTTGCAATGCCATCTCCACAAATGAGCAATTTTGTGACATTTTTCATGCCGAGTAATTTCAAGACAATTCACGCATCAGTTAAACATTTCCATATGTTCCACGTTAGGACAAGACGGTACATACACCTGAGTGTACATGCTTAGGATTACAAACTACCCAGTGTGATTTGGACCCCTTCTTTGAATCTCATATTCACTGATAGGAACATCTGATTGTCTGAAGTCCTCACAGTGTTTTAATGTTTATTCAGTTGCACAGCTGAAGGTTTAAATTATGTGATAGCTCAACACTTTCCCTAAAGTGAGTCCCACATTATTGAAACCACTAGGAGTAGCTCTACACACCTGTATGTGTGCATAACATCATTTAGGAGCTTCTCAAACAATGCTGTATTTACCATTGCTGTGCTTCTGTGCTCATCAACACAGTGGATACTCAAAGTTTTATTGTGTTTGCCAATGCTGTCAGTTCACAAGTAAGTCTTCTTTGCTGATGTCAAAGTCCCTTTCCTTTGATTTATAAGCATGCTCAAATTTTCTTTGTCATCCTTGAAAGATGGCTTTGATTCTTAGCATCAATATGTAGTAAATGACTGTTTGCTTACTTGATCGGTTCAAGGGAGCACAGGAGACAAAGACACACAAAGGGACTGAAAACATGGAGAATATGTGCTACTAATTCATTCAACTCCAACTAACTGCATATGTGCACTTACATAATACATTATGTCACATATTTACACACACTACAGATATTCCAGAGGTTTTCAATGAAGGATTTGGAGATCACATGGAATTTAGGAGATCAATCATGCATTTGAGCATCTAGTGCAGGGTGTAACATTGACTACAAAGTAGGGCCTCAATAATGCAGCTTGGTATCTCCAGCTGTAAGTTGAATATAAGTTTCTTATAGTGAGAGTGATTTCCTCTTTATCGCCATTACTTAATACAGAGGTCTGGAAATTCCAGTGCACCCATTGAATATACAATGGATCTGTGTGGAAGTCAGTTTCCTTCAGAGAACATTAATAAAAATCATGGGATGGAAATGCATCCCACACTATTAATGTCAAGGGAAATGAATTGGAGAAGCAGAGTTCAAGGTGCATGTGCTGCTACCTAGCTGAGTCAGCACTTACGCCAGGGAATGAATTTTTGTCCCATTCATATATATATTGGCCCTCGGTTTTTAACAATAACATTGCATGTTTCTTTTTAAAAGAATGTTGGAATCGTATTATTACAAGATTATAAAATGCTGATTGTGAATAATTACTCGGCGTTTTAACCTCCAGTAATGAATTTCATTTTATAAAAATGAATTTCATTTTATAAAAATGAATTTCATTTTGTAAAAATGAATTTCATTTTATAAAACTCACGACCATACAGGCGACATGTCACGGGGTGACGCCTGTATGGTCGTGAGTAGTGGCCCAAAGAGTCACACCTTTTTCTGGTCGCCACTGGATTTTCTACATTTTGAAAATTTTCGGCGACCTGCTGCGACTATGACGGGTGCCGGCAAGTCGCCGAATAAATTGCATAAGTGGGACAGGCCCTTTAGGATCTTCGGCATGTGAAGAGCTCAGATTGTGTAACTTAAAATCTTTTTGGGAAGTCTGTTAGTTGTTGGCGTGAATTCTTTTATACTGCTGCTTTTTTGTAGGTGGTTGCTGTGCAATGAGAAGTAATTTTTTGCTGTGATGGCCATTATGTTCTCTTTGCTTGTAATGCTCGTTCATCTAGATTAATGCATAAGTGAGGGCCTTGCGGACTAGATCCTGAATTCCTACATGCATTATCTTCTGGCATGATTCACTGCTAACCTGAAAGGAAGGAAGGAAGTAGCTGGGCAAGAACACTACAATTATTTTGACAACAAGTCTTTAAGATTGCTCCAGACAGATAAGTGGATCATTAAAGATCCAAGGAGTAACTTTATATCCTTAACTTTATACATTTCAAACAATGTTGCTGTCTCACGTGTGCTGCCTTAAAAGCCCCTGTCCCACTTAGGAGACATAAACAGCAACCTCTGGTGACATTGCCCGCCGCCCAAGGTTTCCATGAGGTCACCGGAGGTTTTGGTCACTCTCCCTAATGTGGTTTCCGCGTGGTCGAGGCTTCATCTAGGTTGCTGCTATTTTTTCATCATGATTAAAACCGGCCTCGACTAAAAATAGGTTGCCGTTTTTAAAATCGATAATTTTTTAGTCGCAGGTCTAGTCGAAGCCGGTTTTCTTCATAGTCGAGGAAGGTTTTCAACATATGCGTGGGAGGTGGTAGGAGGTTGCAGGTCACCTCGACCATGATTTTTTTTCAGGTGGCGGGCAAGGTCACCAGAGGTTGCTGTTTAGGTCTCCTAAGTGGGGCAGGGGCTTTAATGTTTTTCTGTTGCTAAATGATGAAAAGAAGCAGTACCAATGAACTATCAATATTATTGGCATGCTTGAAGGGAAGTATTTATTTGGTTGCATGGTTGAGTTAAAAGTCTACACTTTGCTTTCTTGAAACAATTATGCCAAGCAGTACTATCAGGGTATGGTTTCTGATTTTATTTTGCAAGTATAAACCCAGTTCTGTGCTTAATTAATTTGTCATGTTCCATTAAAGTTACGAGTTTAGCAAATCCATCTCCTTTATGCAGAGGCAGAATTAGGCAAAATAAAGTCAGCTCTGGGAAGATACATGAAAGTTACCTGAAAGTTATGCCCTCTAGTCTTTAACATTTCCTCTCTGGGAAAATGGTTCTGACTGTGTACCCTGTCATAATTTATATACTTCCACAAGGTCTCCCTCAATCTCCGATTTCCCAGTGAAAACAAGCCGTTTGACTAATTTGATACAAAATTAGCTTGGTGGAGGATGTCAGGGGGGCATGGTGGAAGGATGTTTTACCAATTAGAAGACTGTCACCAGTGGTATACTGTAGGGATCGGTGCTGGAACTCTTATTCACTTGGATGTGAATGTAGGAAGTATGATTAGGAAGTTTCCGAATTACACAAAAGTTGGTACTGTTGTAGTAGTGGGGAAGGTTAAGTAAGTAAGTAAGTAAGTATATTGGCCAAGTATTCACATACAATGAATTTGCCTTGGTGCTCTGCCCACAAGTAATATGACATACAGTGACAGTTACGAATGACTCCGAAAACACTAAACATTAATAATAATAAAACATTAATGTTTTTTTTTAAATTGATTTAAAAAATATATATTTTATTTATTAGAAGTAATGTACATTACAGTGATATAAGCCAAAAATAACATAATACATTTCCTGTACCACTTCTTGTTTTAAACTTTAAAAAGGAGAAAATAGAGAGAGTTAGATAAGATAGTAAGTGCGTGAAAGAGTGATCAGGAGAAACCCGTAGAAACGTAAAACACGAGAAAGAGTAAAAAAGAAAACCAAAGGAAAAGAAAGAGAAAAATAGAAAACAGAAGATATAAGAAAGTAAAATAAGATAAAAGGGATGTACCTACTTCGTATCTTTACACACCCCTCACCAGATCCTGAAACCATTTATTTTCAAAGTTATGTTGCACCCTATGCTTGTAATAAGTCGATAAATGGAGACCAAATCTTTTGAAAATGGTCTGATTTGCCTGCTAGGAGGAATCTCATGTCTTCGAGGTGTAACATTTCGGACATATTTGAAATCCACATTTTTATCGTTGGTGTTGGAGCGTTTTTCCAGAATTTAAGTATAAGTTTTTTTGCCATTATTAAGCCGTAATTAAGGAAGCTCTTTTGGAACGAAGTCACCTCAAAGCTGGCTTCCATTGTTCCAAAAATAATCAGTTCTATGTTCGGTTTCAGTTTTATTTTAAATAATTTTGTAAAAATTTCAAAGATTTCATTCCAAAATGTTTGGATTTTTATACAAAAAACAAAGAAATGTGCTACAGTTGCTTCTTGGGATAGACATTTATCACAGATGGGGGAGACATTTGGAAAAAAATCACTTATTTTAGTTTTTGAGTAATATAGTCTATGTAAAGGTTTTGAATTGGATTAGAATATGTCTTACATTGATCGAGCATTTGTGCACATATAGCAAGTGTTTATCCCAATTCTCTTTCGAGATTTTTATAGCTAGTTCTTGTTCCCAATCTCTTCTAATTCTATCGGATGATGGTATTTCTATATTTAGGATGATATTATACAAGTATGATATTAAATTAGTTGAGTCTGCCTTTATATTCATTGCTTCATCTAATAGGTCTGGAGACAAATTTTGATGTTTTTGTGTATATTTCTTCAAATAATCACGGATTTGAAAATATTTAAAATATTGATTACTTCTCAGATTGTATTTAAGTTGTAGTTGTTGGAATGATTTATCAATAGTGGATGGTTTAAACGACGGATTATTAACTATGGGAGAGAGAAGTGATAGGTTTCTTAATTTTAGGGTTAATTTTATTTGTTTCCAAATTCTAATTGTACTATGAATAATTGGATTTTTACTGTATATTGTATTATTCAGTTTTATTGGTGAGAGAAGGATCGCTCATATATTAAAAGGGGAGCAATCCTCTCTCTCCATTACTATCCAATCCACCCGTTGGGCAGAGTTGTCCAACAGGTGAATCACATTTTTGACATTTGCTGCCCAATAATAATACAAAAAATTAGGGTGTTAATCCACCAAATTCTTTAGGTTTGCACAAATGTCTGCTTTGAATTCTATGGGATTTATAGTCCCATATAAAATTTGTGATATCAGAATCCTGTTTAAAAAAAAACTTTTTAGGTAAGTATATTGGTATTGATTGGAATAGAAATAAAATTTGTGGTAGAAAGATCATTTTTATAGCATTTATTCGGCCTATTAAAGACATCAGAAGAGTTTTCCAAAATTTAATCAGGGCATTTAATTTATTAAGTAGGGGCATATAGTTTGCATTAAATAAAGATTTATATTTTCTGGTAATTTCAATTCCCAAATATTTAAATTTTTCTGTAGCAATTTTAAAAGGGAATTTTAACAGGTGTGTTGAATCTTGAGGTTTTATCGTCATAATTTCACTTTTATTCCAATTTATTCTATATCCTGAAAAGGATCCAAATTCCTCTATTAGAATTAATATATTTGGTATACTGATTTGTGATTTTGTGATGTACAGTAGTACATCATCTGCGTATAATGATATTTTATTATTTGAGTATTATAACCATGGATATTCGGATGTGTTCTAATGCTTTCAGCTAGAGGTTCTATTACAAGAGCAAATAGCAGAGGTGATAGTGAGCATCCCTGTCTATTGCCCCTGGATAATTGAAATTTCGGGGACAACATGTTATAGTTAATATTCTAGCAGTGGGCCTGTCATATAATAGTTTTACCCATGAGATAAAATTCTCTCCCAATTTTGCAATACTTTAACGAGGTAGTCCCATTCCACTTGATCGAATGCTTTTTCTGCGTCCAATGAAATAATTGATAAGTCTTGTTCTTCAGTTTTATATGAATGCATTATATTAAACAGACGTCTCAGATTATTGCATGAGTATCTCTTGGGTTTGATCCGCATTTATTAATTTACTAACATATTTACTTAATCTTCTAGCTAATGTTTTCGCTAGTATTTTTTTATCTGTATTTAACAGCGCAATGGCTCTGTATGAACCAGGGTCTTCTAAATCTTTATATTTTTTAGGTATAAGTGTAATCGTTGATTCCGCTAATGTTTCTGGTAATGTTTGTTCTTTGAAAGCATATGTATACATTTTATGTAAACGTGGTGAAATTATCTCATAAAATCTTTTATAAAATTCATTACTAAATCCATCTGGTCCTGGTGTTTTTCCATTCTTTAATGAGTTTAATGTTTCTTCTATTTCCTTAATTGAGATTTGTGCTCCTAATTCCTCTTGTTCGATCAGGTTAAGTTTTGGGAGATTACAGTTATCCAAGAACTCTATAACTTTAGCACTGCTGACGTTTTAGATGTATATAAATGTTGATAAAATTGAGCAAATCTTTTATTAAGATCATTAGGTAGTGTTAACAATTCACCTTTATCTGATTTAATCTTTAAAATCGTATGATCTTTTTCCCGTTTTTTCAGTTGACGTGCTAAAAGTTTATGTGGTTTATCACCGATTTCAAAATTTTCCTGCTTTGTAATTTGAAATAATCTTATAACTTTTGCTGATAATATTTTATTTTATTTAAATTTCAATATTGTTATTTTATTATGTTTATCTATAGTTGGCTCTTTACCGTTATCTAGATCCAATTGTCTAATTCGTTCTTCTAACTGCCTTTGTTCATTCTTATTCTTTTTATTTTGAAAAGCTTGATATGAAATTATAGATCCTCTGATAAATGCTTTAAAAGATTCCCATAGTAAAGTGGGTGAAATAACTGGGGTGTCGTTGGTCTCGAAAAAAAGTTCCATCTGTTGTTTTAAATATATACCACCTTGTGGATCATTTAGAATTTGAGGATTAAACCTCCAAAACGATTTTTTATTAGGCATTCCTTCAAGTTTAAAAAAAAAAGTTAACGGGGAGTGGTCAGAAATAATGCTGTTGTGATATTTTGGGTTCATTGTGTAGGGAATTAATTTTGTGTCCACTAAAAATTAGTCAATACGTGAATAAGTTTTGTGTACCGTTGAATAAAACGAGTATTCCCTTCCAGCTGGGTTAGTGATCCTCCAAACATCTGTTGTATTTGTGTTTTTTATGTATGTATTTAGGAGTTCACTTGTTTTAGATTTTGTGTTACCCCTCTTTTGTTGTGTAGATTTATCCAGGTACGGATCTAAAACGCAATTAAAGTCTCCCCCAATTATCACGTTTTGATAATTAAACTCTGAGATTATATTCAGGATTTTATTTAAAAATTGGGGATTATCAAAATTAGGTGCATAAATATTTACCATGGTGATTGGAGTAGCATGAATCTCTCCAGTAACTATGAGATATCTCCCTTCCTTATCTATTATGATATTCTTTGATTTAAATGGTATACCTTTACGAATAATAATTGCCATACCTCTAGATTTAGAGATATATGAAGATTGATATGTTTGGGCTATCCAATTTGCCTTCAATCTAGTCTGAGCTTGCAATTTCAGATGTGTTTCTTGTAAGAAAATTATGTCTGACTTGAGCGATTTCAGTTGTGCGAAAATCGTACCCCTTTTAATAGGTTCGTTAGCACCCCTTATGTTCCAACTGCAAAATGTGATTCCTCCAAGTTTCTTTTGTTTATCGTCTTGAATTTTATATTATTTTAATACCTTTGAGTCATACGGTGCAACCAATACCTCGGGTCTCTGGGTGTTGGGGGAGCATTTGCAGCTATTAAATTCTGTTGGTACATCCCTTTTAAAATTGTCCTTAAACAAAAAGACAAAAAAGTGTGAAATATTGTGACAAAAAAAAAATTTAAAAAGTGATATTACAGTGTCTAAAAATAACGACACTGTAACAAATTATCCACCTAATGGTGGTAGTTACAAGTTTGTTGACTTCCGTTGTTGTTAATATACATTTAGCTCCGCTCCCTTGAAAAATCTTACAAAAGGGAGGTGGGGCCAATTCAAAACCGAATTATATATATCATAATTACAATATATATATATATCTAATTAAGTCTTATCTAATTAAGTCTCTAGATTATCTACCATTTATTTATGGTAACAGTTTTTACATTTGCTTCACATTCAGTAATAATCAACTGCTGGTTGGAAGGGGTTAACCAGAGTCAGACTCCTGGCTGTTTGCCAAGGGCCTGAATCTTCTCACCTCCTCCCAAGCATAACTGGAACTGAAGCCTAGTATATTATATGTTAGTTTTTTTAGTCTGTTATTAATTTATTTCCTTATATTTAGCCCCCCCTTCCCCTCCCCAGAGGGGTCAATCATTATAATACATTATTACATTCTACCCTTTTAACAGTTTGCATTCGATTCAATTGCTATTACTATGTTAATTCAGTAGTTTCTGTGTTAGTATAGAGTTAAAATTTTAAAAGACTTTAATTCAAAAAGTTTATTTTCAAGTCCGTTTGTATTAAGTTCTCCATTCAGCCGCACCCTTGTTGTTCCGTATTTCATTCGAGGTGGAACAAAGAATGTCCTTGAGTTCACATTCCAAAGAAGATAAGATGTCTAGACACCAGCACGTGGAGGAGCTCCGCCATCTTAGTCTTTTAAAAAGTCATATTTCTCAGCTTCCCCTCCGCCGATATCTGTGGAATAAAAAGCCTTGTCCTGGTAGTCGTGATGATTTACTTAGCCAGCTATCTCTTTTACGATGTCTTGAGCATGTTTGTATGCTGCATCTGGGTCAGTAAACGCATGTTCGGTACCATTATAGGTAAAACTCATTTATGCCGGATACATTACACCATATCTGACATTTTGATTTCCTTTCAGGATCTGTCGTGTCTTTGAAAACAATTCTCATTTTTTGGCGATTTCAAAAGGCTAATCTCAGAATAGTTTAATGGTATCATTCCCAAACATCATATTCTTTCCGTATTGGATTTTTATTCATAACATCTTCCAAAGCTGAAATGTCACGAAATTTCACTATGATCTGTCGTGGGGTGGCTCCTAGCTTCGATTGTGCTCTTCGCACCCGATGTGCCACTTCTATTTTCGGTTTGACGGGCAGGTTGAGTATTTGTTTAAGTAAGTTGGCAGCGAACTCACGAGGATCACTCCTTTTCCTCTGTCACTCCAACTATTCTTAAATTCTGCCGTCTTGAACGTGCTTCCAAATCAAGGCATTTATCAGACATTTTAGCCAACTGCCCCACGACACGCTCCTGATCTTTCTTCATTCTCTGCATATCTTCAGACATTTGTAACATAGATGCTTCCATATCTTTCATAGCAGTCTGATATGATGTAATAGTTTGGAGAACAGTCAAACTTCTCCGTGCAATCTTCTTCCACCCGATCCATTTTCACAGTTAATTCACCTTCCACGTCATCAATTCGTTTAGTTAAATTACCAATTGAGTCAATAATTTTCTGATTCCCAAAGTTCATGTTCTCCATCATACTTTTATTCCCAACAGCAATCTCATCGCTTATATCTCTTACCGACTTATTTATTTCTTCCAGCTCTTTATCCTTTGTAGCCATTTCATTCTTTGCCCTTGTAGCCATTTCAGAGGCTAATTCAGAAGTTAATTCTTCAGATGTTTGCTGATTTTTCCAAAGATGTTTTGTAACAGATCTTTGAGGGCTTTGGCCAGGAATCACTTTTTTCATTTAAAAGTGCCTTAAACCACCGTTATTTTTGCGGCGATTTCTGATGACGTCAGCAGAGCGACGTCAAGCAGCTCCGGTAAGTATTTTTAAATCGGTCCCGTCTTCCAAACCATTTTTTTACACAAAATATCGCAGATTTCGGGAGCGGAGCTAAATGCTGCGCCTGTTCAGTGTATCATGGCGCCACAATGATTTTTTTTTTTTTTTTTTTTTTTTATTTATTTTTTTTTTTTTTTTTTAGAAGTACATTACATCACAGCCACATACATTAATACTCGTCATTTATATCTTCTTACAATTAATGTACTCCCTTTATTTATTTTTTTTACACTAAAGAAAGAAAAGATTGAAAGAGAGAAGAAAGTGAAGGAAAAAGTGCAAGTGTAGAAAAGTGTAGAAAATGTAACAACAAAAAAAAAGGACGAGGACCCTATGAGAGCGAAATTAAAAACAAAAAGAAAAAGAGTTAAGAAATAGGCCCTAAGAAAAGAAAAGAGAGAGAGAAAAAAAGAAAAACAAATGTTTTTTTTTTTTGAGCATCACGTAAATAGGACATACCAACTCTTCAACTATCATCCCCCCTTACCCGACCTCAATTTTTTATTTTTTTAAAGTACTTTTGCACCCTATGTTTGTAATAATTCTATAAATGCAGACCACGTCAGGTGGAAGTGATCTGGTTTACCTGCTAGGAGGAGTCTTATCTCTTCAAGGTGTAGTGTTTCAAACATATTTGAAATCCACATATTTATAGTTGGTATTGGAGCCTTCTTCCAAAATTTTAGAATTAGCTTTTTTCCAGTTATTAACCCATAATCCATTAATTTCTTTTGAAACACATTTAGTTCTGGATCATCTTCCGTTATTCCGAAGATAATCCATTCTGCTTTGGGTATCAGTCTTGTTTTAAATAACTTTGTAAAGATTTCAAAAATTTCATTCCAAAATTTTTGAATTTTTGTACAGAAGACAAATGAGTGCGCTATAGTTGCTTCTTGGGATTGACATTTATCACAAATAGATGATACGTTTGGGAAAATTTTATGAATTTTAGTTTTCGAATAATATAATCTATGTAAAATTTTAAATTGTATTAAAGTGTGTCTTACATTAATCGAGCATTTATGTACTTTTAATAAGTATTCATTCCAACTTTCCTTTGAAATTTTAATAGCTAACTCTTGTTCCCAGTCTCTTCTGATACCCTCCGTAGATGGTATTTGTACATTTAAGATAATATTGTACAAATATGATATTAAGTTTGCTGATTCCGCTTTTGTCTGCATTGCCTCGTCCAGTACATCTGCTGGGTTATTATGATGATCTTTTATATATTTTTTCAAATAGTCGCATATTTGAAAGTATTTAAAATATTGATTATTTCCGAGTTTATATTTTATTTGTAATTGTTGAAATGAAAGTAATTTTCCAGTTTCATACAAGTCACCAAGCGTTTTAATTCCTAGTCTATCCCATTGTGTATAAGCTTTATCTATAATAGAAGGACTAAACGAAGGGTTATTGACTATAGGTAATAAAAGTGATAAGTTTCTTAATTTTAAATTTTGTTTTATTTGTTTCCAAATACGGATTGTACTATGAATAATTGGGTTCTTATTATAGTTTATGTTATTCAATTTCATTGGAGAGAGGAGGATCGCTCCAATGTTTCTAGAGGAGCAATCCTCTTTCTCCATTACAATCCAGTCTACTTGCTGGGCGGAGTTATCCATCAGTTGAATCATGTTTTTAATATTTACTGACCAATAATAATACATAAAATTGGGTAGTGCTAGACCCCCCAATACTTTAGATTTATTCAGATGGGTTTTTTGTATTCTATGTGATTTATAGTCCCATATAAAATTAGTGATATCTGAGTCGAGTTTTTTAAAAAACTTCTTAGGTAAGTATATAGGAATTGATTGAAATAGGTATAAAATTTGTGGTAAAAAGATCATTTTTATTGCGTTTATTCGGCCTATTAAAGACATCGGAAGCGTTTTCCAGAATTTAATTAATGTATTCAGTTTATTAAGTAGGGGGTCAAAATTTGCCCTGAGCATACCTTGATATGCTCTGGTAATTTCGATTCCCAAATATTTAAATTTTTCTGTAGCTATTTTAAAAGGGAATTTTAAAAGATGTGTTGAATCTTTCGGTTTTATTGACATAATTTCACTTTTATTCCAATTTATTCTATATCCAGAAAAAGATCCGAAGTCTTCAATTAAATTTAATATATTTGGTATAGTGATTTGAGGTTTTGTAATATACAATAATATATCATCCGCGTATAAAGATATTTTATTATATGAGTCTTTAGTATTATATCCATGAATATCAGGGTGTATTCTAATTTTTTCTGCTAGCGGTTCAATAATGAGAGCAAACAGCTGTGGTGATAATGAGCATCCTTGTCTATTTCCCCTTGATAGTTGAAATTTCGAGGATAATATGTTATTAGTAAGTATTCTAGCTGTAGGTTTGTTATATAGTAACTTAATCCATAAAATAAAATTCTCTCCCAGTTGAAATTTTTGTAATACTTTATCCATATAATTCCATTCTACTTGATCAAATGCTTTTTCAGCATCCAGCGAAATAATTGATAATTCTTGATCTTCAGATTTGTGTGAGTGCATTATGTTGAGTAGACGTCTCATATTATTAGAAGAGTATCTCTTAGGGATAAACCCTGTCTGATCTGGGTTTATTAATTTACTAATGTATTTACTTAATCTTCTGGCTAATGTTTTCGCTAATATTTTTTGATCTGTGTTTAACAATGCTATAGCTCTATATGAGCCAGGTTCTTCTAAATCCTTATTTTTCTTAGGTATTAATGTAATCGTTGATTCCGCTAATGTATCAGGTAGTATTCGTTTTTTAAAAGCGTATTGGTACATTTTTTGTAATCTTGGTATTATTTTATCATAAAAGTTTTTATAAAATTCATTAGTAAATCCATCAGGGCCTGGTGTTTTTCCATTTTTTAGTGAGTTTATTGTATCTTCTAATTCCTTAATTGAGATTTGTGCACCCAGTTCCTCTTGTTCCTTCAGCTCTAACTTTGGAAGATTACAGGTATCCAAGAACTTTGTGATATTATTGGAATCAATTATCGTTTTAGATGTATACAAATTCTCGTAAAATTGCGCAAATCTTTTATTAATATCCTTCGGTGTTGTTAATAATTCCCCTTTATCTGATTTGATCTTTGGTATAGTATGTTCCTTTTCTCGTTTTTTTAGCTGGCGAGCCAAAAGTTTATGCGGTTTATCCCCAAATTCAAAGTGCTCTTGTTTTGTAATTTGAAAAAGTCTTATAAGTTTGGCAGATAATAATTTATTTAATTTAAATTTTAAAATTATTATTTTATTATGTTTATCTATTGTTGGATCTTTAGCATTATCTATATCCATTTGTCTAATAAGTTCTTCTAACTGTCTTTGTTCATTCTTATTCTTTTTATTTTGAAAAGCTTGATATGAAATTATAATACCCCTAATGTATGCTTTAAAAGATTCCCAAAGTAAAGTAGGCGATATATCTGAAGTATCATTTGTTTGAAAAAAGACCTCCATTTGTTCTTTTAAATATATACTCGCTTGTGGATCTTTTAAAATTTGAGAGTTAAATCTCCAGAATGAATTATTCTTAGACAATCCTTCCAGTTTTAAAAAGAAAGTTAGTGATGGCGCCACAATGATAAAGCACCATTGATCAAGCATGTGAAAAAACAAAATACCAGATCAAATGGAGGCTACAGATTTTTGGCTGTTGAGTAGAGCAACTACTCGTGGATAAAAACTGTTTTTATGTCTGGCTGTGGCAGCTTTGACAGTCCGGAGTCGCCTTCCAGAGGGAAGTGATTCAAAGAGTTTGTGGCCAGGGTAAGAGGGGTCAGAGATGATCTTGCCCGCTCGCTTCCTGGCCCTTGCAGTGTACAGTTCATCAATGAAGGGAAGGTTGCAGCCAATAACCTTCTCTGCTGATCGGACGATTCGCTGCAGCCTCCAGGTGTCGTGCTTGGTGGCTGAGCCAGACCAGACCATGATGGAGAAGGTGAGAACAGACTATGATGGCCGTGTAGAATTGGACCATCATTACCTGTGGCAGATTGTGCTTCCTCAGCTGCCGTAGGAAGTACATCCTCTGTTGTGCCTTTTTGACTGTGGAGTCGATGGTAGTCCCCCACTTGAGGTCCTTGGAGATGATGGTTCCCAGGAACTTAAAAGACTCCACAGATGTGACTGTGGTGTTGTTGATGGTGAGTGGGGTGAGGGGAGGGGGAGCTCTCCAAAAGTCTACAATCAATTCCACTGTCTTAAGAGCATTGAGCTTTGGGTTGTTGCGATGGCACTAGGACGCCAGCTGTGACACTTCCTGTCTAGGCAGATTCCTCCCCATCCTGGATCAGTCCAATCAGGGTTGTGTCATCTGCAAACTGAGGCTACAGTACTGTAGATATACAGTACTGTACAGTACAGTACACTACAGTAGATATAGATCAGATAGGAAGTTGGGCAGAGCATTGGCAGGTGGAATTTAAGTGTGAGATGATGCATTTAAATGTGAGATGATGCATTTTAGGAAGTCAAATAGGTATAGGACAACTAAATGATAAATTGGATCCAAAGTTGGTTTGGTGAAAGGAGGCAGAGGGCAATGGTGGGAGAATATTTTACTAATGGACTATACAGTAAATATACAATCAATGATCAGATGCTAACTGATATTGATGGACAGAGGAACCTTGGGGTTCTTGTTCATTGTTCACTGAAAGTGCCAATATAGGTAGATAGGTGGTAATGAAGTTCTGGAAATGTTTGTTTTCATACGTTGGACCATAAAAGTTGAGACATTATGTTACACCATTTCTGAACACTGGTTAGATCGCACATGGAGTGTTATGCACAATGCTGGTTTCAATTCCTTGCATTGAGAATGTGGTTGTGCTGGAGAGAGTGCAGAGGAGGTTCACCCGGGATGTTGCCTGGATTAGAGGACTTTAGTTATGTGAAAGATTGGACAGGTTTAGCTTGTTTTCTTTGGAGTGAAGGAAACTGAGAGGTGACCTGATGTAGGTATATAAAATTGTACAAAGTATACTTAGGGTAGATATATTTTCCTTATGCTTGGTGTATCAGAAACAAGACAACACAGGTTAAAGGTAGGATGAAAGGCTTTAAACGGAGATTTGATGGGAAAGTGGTAGTATTAAAATACAATCACTACTTTTAAGAGACTTATATAGGCATTTAAATAGACATAGCATAGAAAGAAACAATTCAAGTGTGGGCAAATAGGCTGATTACAGAATGGTATATTATAAAATGGTTGTCATGGATGTGGTGATATAACTCTTTGACTTGGTGACTGTAATGTTTCTACTTGCAATATTAGTGGCAAGAAACCTTTGGACCAAATGCTCTGGCTCAGTGCTTTATGAAAACAATCCCGATGTAGTTTGCTGGTCATTGGTATGTTTGTACTGAAATTAAAGATATACTTGTTATCAATGTGAAAGTTAGATCAACATTAGCTATCTATCCTCACTACCATCACCTCACCATTCTTCCACAACGGATCCCCACTCCATTTTACACACTGTATATTTTCCTTCTTGGTTTAGTGTTGAAGATATTTGCCTCTTGACTGAATTCACCCAAAGTATTAAGGGACAAATAGGCTTTTGTCTTCATGGAGACAAGTATGATCATTGATCCGAATGAACTAATAAAAAAAAGAGGGCAGCTTCTTGAAAGTGCATGGAAGAGGGAGCTGACATTCTCCATCATGTGTGGAATTTACATCAACGCTTATGATTAAAGATAAGTCATGCATGGCGGTATTTTATATATGGCCTCATTAGTGCAAGATAGATATCAGCTGGAAATTGGATTTCTGCACATAGATATCTCAGGGGCTTTCAAGCATGTTTAGATCTTCCGATATGCATCTGTAATTACAGAGAGAAAATGTGCCCTTGATCTTTGCTTGACTGCTCTGCCAATTGTATATTTTGTATTAAAAAAACACTGGATTTGCATCATTTTCTCTCTATTTAACATTAATGCAGTATGTATCCTTTTTAGATTGATAAAGGTTTACTGCCCATGGCAATGAAAGGAAGAGAAAGACTTCATGAAAGAGAATGAGGGGTGACTTAACAGACATATGTAAAATTCTAAGCAGCCAATTTAGAGGGTAGTTAAGAGTCACCCTCATTGCATGTGCAGAGCGATTTCAAATGGCGATAAAACCATGGGTTTAATGTTAACATTACACATTTTTTTCATTTTTGATAATTTGTTGGTGAATTAAGAAGCATCTAATTAGAGAAAATCAAAGCTCATCAACCAGCTTGTTATGCAACAGGAGTTCTTGTCGTATCTGAATTTAATGCAAATTTCTATGTACCCACCTGTGTGTTTTTTGAAGGATTTGTTTTAAATGCAATTTGCAATGCCTGGGGATTGTTTTTAGGATAGTGAAGATTAGGGCGGGGGGCTTTCAGATGGTGGAGAAAGTTCTATTATTTCCACTAGAAATATAGTTTTGTATCTATTCCAGGCATTTGTATATAATGGGATTCTACTGCAGACATAACGGCATTAATATGAGAAGCTATTATAGTCTCGATAAATGTTGCAGCTTCTACAGAAATTGCCTTCTTTTGTCCTCTGTCAGTTTTGTGATTTTATACTTAAATATTTGATGTTCTTCCATTATATTTTTAAATGGTGAATAGTGTAGAAAGTTATAAATGTGTACAAAGGCTGCAATTATTATTCCATTAATCAAATCATCATTGAGATCTATATTTAGATGTCCTATCAAATTATCACAGCGCTGTGATGTGGATCTTTTGAATCAGGAGAAATTATGTATAACATTTTCCATTAATCATTGTACATTTTGGCATGGACAGGACTCTGTTCTAATAATAGAGCTAATCATTGCCAGAAGTACGAGCCTGAAGAAATATTATTAAGAAGTCTATCAGCTGGGTGAAGATTCTGGTCTTGAGAGGTTTCTCAAAGGTGGACTGTAGCCTCTCTATTACACCAATGAATCAGTTATAAATGCCAGGAATAAAATCTCCATTTAGCATTCATACTCTGAAGGTCCCCTATTCTGTTTCTGAATGCAATTGTGTTGCAGTTGCAATCGAGTTGTCCTTTGCAGTTCAATTCCCAACTGGCTTGAGACTTTTTCTTTTGTTAGCCAGAAGTGCTAACCTTAAAATAAATCCCTGGGGTGAAATTGCTGGAGTCCTGCGAAAAAGAAATGCACCAACTGTCAGGTTTGGGGCAAATCAATCACCTCAAGTTTTTCATCATTTATCTTGCAGAATGTACCTGGGTCTGCAGTTCTACTGGTCTTGAGAGCAAATTTCCCTCATGAGTTATTAGGACATTTGAATTAATGAGCTCGGTGCTTAGGGCTGAACCGTTTATAGAAATGGGAATTGGCATGCTGTGTGTTTCAGTACAATTTATGTTGTGTCACTTTTATGAATGGGTTATTATTCTTATAAACTTAACAAAATCAATGCAATGCAGGTAAATTCAGAAGTATTTGTATTAAACTTAGTGAAAGCTGTCTTGTTCATTAAATCCACGTTCACTAAATCCACTTCCGTTCGTGTTGATATCAGTACCTCTGCTACAGCATTTCAACATGTAGTGTTATCAATGCGTCAGTGCAAAATAACAGAATATTAATTTAACTATTAGTTGCATCCATGACAGCCTTTACAGGTCGATTCTTCTTGATAGTGCTGAACTCAAATGTTGTACAAAGATGCATATCAAAAGGCCAGGAATTTTTTTATTTGGAATTTTCTTTTTTACGAGGAAAGAGTTGCTCCAGCAGCCATGTCTCAGTACTGGAAGTGAAACAGAGCTAAGTATGTTTGACAGCATGTACCTTGTTTTGTCCTTATACCTTCATGGCCATGGGTTTGTGCTGTAACAAGTGCATGCTGGCTCCGCATACAGCTGGAAAGATAAGCCAAAGATCATTTGTTGCAACATGACTGCAGTCCCTAAAAACTGGCTGTGGAAGGCTGAGGGAGGAAATGTTTGTTTCTTAATCCAGTAGGATGAGCTAAAAAATATATGTAGTAAGTTTGAATTAATTTAATTTGGGTAAATCTAAATTATTGTCATCTGGATGATTTAGATGGGCTTTCTTTAAAACAAAAAATCCCTTCACACACAAACTTACAGAGCTTATTTTTGTCCATTTTGTCTATTTGCGGCATTACATTGATGTTTGTTTCCATACTACTAATTAGGCTTTTGATTTTACTGGCTACAGGTTTATGTACTTTGTGAGTTTCTGCATCTGAGATTTGTGGCTCTCGAGTTCCACCTATTTGTTCCCTTGGTATGAAGAATAGACATGTGCCACAGTACCATATTTCCAGTTGTGCGTATATGTATGTATGCATGTGAGTGTGTGCATTTGTATGTATGTGTGCATACATGTATATTGCAGAAGTAACTTTATTTATTAAATTCTGGCATGGAGGAAGCCAAGAACCTCTTAACCAGGTGAAAGCTGAGTTATGCCAGGAGGAGGAATGATCCTTTGGCTCTCAGAGGCAATCCTTGCTGCTGGTCACCTCTCCTTCCCATCCATACAACAACTCCAACCGCATACCTTAAAATTTGTTTGCTGGATGACAATGAGCCAGAGCCGATGGCAATCTACAAGTGTTTGACTCCTTGTTAGGTTTAAGATAGTCCCTTTATCAGCTATGTAGTGCAACAAATTGCCTGCTTTCTCCATTGTTTGAGCAGGGTGGGACAGAAACAGCTGAATGTGTCAGCTCAACCCCACAGTTCCAAAGGGAACTGCAGGCAATCAGCTGTTTCCTGTAAGTGAGTCTTGTTCTTGCATACACCCTCATCAGAACAGGATATCTCAAGTGAGAAGTAACTGATAGATCTGTCAATCCACTTCGTAGCTGAATTTTACATAGGTTTAAGGTGAGAGGGGGGAAAATGTAATAGGAATCAGGGGTAACTTTTTCACACAGAGGGTGGTGGGTATATGGAATGAGCTGCCAAAGGATGTAGTCAGGCAGAAATTATAACAACATTTAAAAGCACTTGGATGGGTACAATCAATAGGAAAGGTTTGGCGGGATATGGGCCAAACGCGGGCAGATGGGACTGATGTAGGTGCGGCACCTTGGTCGGCATGGGCAAGTTGGGCCAAAAGGCTTGTTTCCTTGCTGTATGACTATGACTTGGATGGTGTTTCATTTGACTTATTTTACCTTTTTTAATATGTTTCATTGCGCTTTGCTTAAATTTATTTTTTGTTCACAGCTTTTTTTAATGTTTTACTTTATTGATTATTTAGAGTAATTGTAATAACTTTTAAGTCTCTCTTTGTCTCGAATGTTTGCTTGCAGGCAAATAATCTGAGGACACTCCAGATTCAGGGTCTCAGTAAACTGCTTCCTTCAAGCCCATGGACCCCTGAGAGGTTCTCAGCTATGGTGGTCTGCTCATCCAGCCTAACTAATCATAGGCAGGTCGTGACAGCTATGGGCTAAGAATCTGGGCAGGAGACTTGATCCAGCTCGATTTGTTCCAGTGTTCCCACTTGAGCCTTTCCTTGGCACTTAATACATTATTGTCAAATATTGGCTGTTGGAAAGTATTAGGAGAAGACACTTGATATCATTGGATACAGCTGCAAGTACTGCAGGTGGAGTGGATATGTCTTCAGTTAAACTTTCCAGCTCCCTATAAAACCTCCACACTACCAGATATCCAGGTTCGATCCTGACCTTGGGTGCTGTCTGTGCGGAGTTTGCACATCCTCCGTGTGACCCCATGGGTTTCTTCTGGGTGCTTTGAATTCATCCCACATCCCAAAGATGTGTGTGTTTGTAGGTTAATTGGCCTCTGTAAGATTGCCCCTAATATGTGGGCAGTGGGATAAAGCAGAACTTGTGTTGGCAGGTGATTGAAGGTTGGCATGGACTCAGTGAGCCAAAGTGCCTGTTTCCATGCGGTATCTTTAAACTCCCTCCCTCTATCTATGTTTAAGGTATATCTGCAACACAGTGCGACCATATTTCTCTATGACATAGAAGGTAATTTCATCCCATTGAGTCTATTCCAATTTACAGAGCAATCCCATTCTCCACTAGTTTTTCCTGTAACCTATTCTCCACACATCCCCATCAACTCGCTTCTTTCTACTGTCATGGTACACCAGTCATTGAAAGTAGGCATGCAGGTGCAGCAGGCAGTGAAGAAAGCGAATGGTATGTTAGCATTCATAGCAAAAGGATTTGAGTATAGGAGCAGGGAGGTTCTACTGCAGTTGTACAGGGTCTTGGTGAGACCACACCTGGAGTATTGTGTACAGTTTTGGTCTCCTAATCTGAGGAAAGACATTCTTGCCATAGAGGGAGTACAGAGAAGGTTCACCGGACTGATTCCTGGGATGGCAGGACTTTCATATGAAGAAAGACTGGATAGACTCGGCTTGTACTCACTAGAATTTAGAAGATTGAGGGTGGATCTTATAGAAACGTACAAAATTCTTAAGGGGTTGGACAGGCTAGATGCAGGAAAATTGTTCCCGATGTTGGGGAAGTCCAGAACAAGGGGTCACAATTTAAGGATAAGAGGGAAGTCTTTTTGGACCGAGATGAGAAAAACATTTTTCACACAGAGAGTGGTGAATCTGTGGAATTCTCTGCCACAGAAGGTAGTTGAGACCAGTTCATTGGCTATATTTAAGAGGGAATTAGATGTGGCCCTTGTGGCTAAAGGGATCAGGGGGTATGGAGAGAAGGCAGGTACAGGATACTGAGTTGGATGGTCAGCCATGATCATATTGAATGGCGGTGCAGGCTCGAAGGGCCGAATGGCCTACTCCTGCACCTATTTTCTATGTTTCTATGTTTACTGAAGCCTGAAATTCCAATTTCAGATGTATCGTTTGATTGAGAGCAATAGACAGCTTATACATTCTAACTGTTCCAAAGCTCTTCTGCGGAGATTCTTTGGAATATGCCCCTGGACTTGCTCCACTGAACTTGACAAATCAGCTGAGAAATTGGTGGAGTGAAGTGGAAATATTGCACTAAGATCTCTTCCAATATAGAGCTGTTTGTGCACTTAACTGCTTTGCTGAGTAATCTCTCTGTTTTCTCAAATGTCCAATGTCTGCAGTCATACAGGATACGTGATAACATGGCTTAAAATGCTGGATGCCATTTAGTCTTTTTCTCTTGAATCTTTTATGAGGGATTGAACAATGTTGTAGTTAAGCACATTGTCCTTTCACCTCTGGGAGTTGGGTTCAAGTGAAGACTCGAATAAGGGAATGAAAGTTTGTTAGTTACATGGATACTTACGTGCAATAGTTTGGGGTACTATTACCCGAGGTCTTTGTGCTGTTCAGAGGCGAGGGGAGTTCTGAGGAGTTTGATGTGAGGAATAACACAAAACACAAAAACTGCCTACATTCGCACGCTTTGCATAAACCTGTCATACAGGGAACCCACAAGCAAAGTGAGAGGTGGAAGTGTCACACTGCTAAAGCATGACGTGTTTTTTCTGTTGCTTGGGGCTAAGGCATGTTCTTTTGACCCTGTAGATATGTGATTTGCATATTGTATGGTCGAGGTTATCACAGGGAGGTGCACAATAGCAAGGCCAGGTCCGCTTGAAGCATTTTTCCATTGTATTGCACTGCCTTCAGACCTCAAAATAGGTTATTATTTCTAAAGAGTTTTAACAATATCTGCAACCCAAATGATTTTTATTTTGTCCAGGGATTTCCAAATGTTATTTCCAAATATGAAACCTACTTGACTTGGCCTCCTCCTTACATCGAACATTTTAACCTGCACTTATCAATATCATCTCTTTCTGTCCTGTGATGTCCCGAGCCACTGCTGTAATGAGATATACGGTCAGTTCTGATAAATTGAAGCAGCAATGTTACAGACTCTGACAGAAGGTATGCCTGAGCATGTAAACTAAATATAGTTCAACTATGGTGTAAATTAAAATGAAGTGAGACAGCATTGCAAACTGAATTATATTCACAGAAAATCTGCCAATACTGCTTGACGTTGTAATATTGTCCTGCCATATTTTATTCTATTTAATTGAATTCTAAAATGGGCTGAATGGAACACGCTGTAGCTGGCAGTTCTACACAGACCTTCAAGCATTCAGCTGCTCCCAGGTAAGTTCGGCACGTGCTGTCCCGTTTTAAGTCTGGGACAAGTTGAGTGAAGGAGAGCAATGCACCTGTCAGTTCTGGTCTGTCTATGCAGGGCCTGAGCCTGATGCTGTCATATCTCACCATTACTGGGCCTACCGGGGTGGGGTAGTTCTGTTGGTGAGGAATGAAATTCAGTCCCTTGCTAGGGGTGACATTGAAACAGGAGATGTGGAGTCAGTATGGATAGAACTAAGGTATTGTAAGGGTAAAAAGACCCTAATGGGACATCTACAGGCCCCCAAACAGTAGCCTGGACATAGGGTGCGTTGATTCAGGAGTTAAAATTGGCATGTAGCAAAGGTAATGCTGTGGTTGTTATGGGAGATTTCAACATGCAGGTGGACTGGGAAATCAGGTTGGTACTGGACTCCAAGAAAGGGACTGTAGAGTGCCTTCGTGATGGATTCTTAGAACAGCTTGTATTGGAGCCTACCAGGGAGAAGGCAATTCTGGATTTAGTGTTATGTAATGAACCAGATTTGATAAAGGAACTTGAGGTTAATGAGCCATTAGGTAGTGACCATAATATGGTAAGGTTTAATCTACAATTGGAGAGGGAGAATGGTAGATCGGAGGTGTCAGTGTTACAGTTGAATAAAGGGGACTATGGGGCCATGAGGGAGGAGCTGGCCAAATTTGACTGGAAAGATACCCTAGCAGGGATGACAGTGGAACAACAATGACAGGTATTTCTAGGAATAATACAGAAGGTGCAGGATCAGTTCATTCCTAGGAGGAAGAAAGATTCCAAGGGGAGTAAGGGGCGACCGTGGCTGACAAGGGACGTCAGGGACAGTATAAAAATAAAAGAGAAGAAGTACAACATAGCAAGGATGAGCGGGAAGCAAGACGATTGGGTAATGTTTAAAGAGCAACAGAATATAACTAAAAAGACAATAGATGAGGTACGAAGGTAAGCTAGCCAAGAATATAAAGGAGGATAGTAAAAGCTTCTTTAGGTATGTGAAGAGGAAAAAATTAGTTAAGACCAAAGTTAGACCCTTGAAGACCGAAAAAGGTGAATTTATTATGGGGCACTAGGAAATGGCAGGAGTTGAACAGGTACTTTGGATCCGTCTTCACTAAGGAGGACACAAACAATCTTCCTGATATAGTAGTGGCCAGAAGATCTGGGGTAACGGAAGAACTGAAGGAAATCCACATTAGGCAGGAAATTATGTTGGGTAGACTGATGGGACTGAAGGCTGATAAATCACCAGGGCCTGATGGTCTGCATCCCAGGGTACTTAAGGAAGTGGCTCTAGAAATCATGGATGCATTGGTGATAATTTTCCAATGTTCTATGGACTCAGGATCAGTTCCTGTGGATTGGAGGGTAGCTAATGTTATCCCACTTTTTAAGAAAGGCGGGAGAGAGAAAACAGGGAATTATAGACCAGTTAGCTTGACATCGGTGGTGGGGAAGATGCTGGAGTCAATTATAAAAGATGAAATAGCCGCACATTTGGATAGCAGTAACAGGATAGGTCCGAGTCAGCATGGATTTACGAAGGGGAAATCATGCTTAACTAATCTTCTGGAATTTTTTGAGGATGTAACTAGGAAAATGGACAAGGGAGAGCCAGTGGATGTAGTGTACCTGGACTTTCAGAAAGCATTTGATAAGGTCCCACATAGAAGATTAGTGGGCAAAATTAGGGCACTTGGTATTGGGGGTAGAGTGCTGACATGGATAGAAAATTGGTTGGCAGACAGGAAACAAAGAGTAGGGATTAACGGGACCCTTTCAGAATGGCAGGCAATGACTAGTGGGGTACTGCAAGGCTCGGAGCTGGGACCGCAGCTATTTACAATATACATCAATGATTTGGATGAAGGGATTCAAAGTAACATTAGCAAATTTGCAGATGACACAAAGCTGGGTGGCAGTGTGAACTGTGGGGAGGATGCTATGAGAATGCAGGATGACTTGAACAGGTTGGGGGAGTGGGCAGATGCATGGCAGATGAAGTTTAATGTGGATAAATGTGAGGTTATCCACTTTGGTATAAAAAACAGGAAGGCAGATTACTATCTAAATGGTGTCAAGTTGGGAAACGGGGAAGTACAACGGGATCTGGGGCTCCTTGTTCATCAGTCTATGAATGTAAGCATGCAGGTACAGCAGGCAGTGAAGAAAGCGAATGGCATGTCGGCCTTTATAACAAGAGGAGTCGAGTATAGGAGCAAAGAGGTCCTTCTGCAGTTGTACAGAGCCCTAGTGAGACCACACCTGGAGTATTGTATGCAGTTTTGGTCCCCTAATTTGAGGAAGGAAATTCTTGCTATTGAGGGAGTGCAGCGTAGGTTTACAAGGTTAATTCCCGGGATGGCGGGACTGTCTTATGCTGAGAGAATGGAGCGGCTGGGCTTGTACACTCTGGAGTTTAGAAGGATGAGAGGGGATCTTATTGAAACATATAAGATTGTTAAGGGTTTGGACACGCTACAGGCAGGAAACATGTTCCCGATGTTGGGGGAGTCCAGAACCAGGGGCCACAGTTTAAGAATAAGGTGTAAGCCATTTAGAACGGAGACGAGGAAACACTTTTTCTCACAGAGAGTTGTGAGTCTGTGGAATTCTCTGCCTCAGAGGGCGGTGGAGGCCGGTTCTCTGGATACTTTCAAGAGAGAGCTAGATAGGGCTCTTAAAGATAGCGGAGTCAGCGGATATGGAGAGAAGGTAGGAACGGGGTACTGATTGGGAATGATAACATTGAATGGCGGTGCTTGCTCGAAGGGCCGAATGGCCTACTCCTGCACCTATTGTCTGTTGTCTATTGTCTAACAACCTCAGCCAGACAACCCCTGGCACTGGAGATATGAATGGGGAATCCAGGTCTTGTAGATTACAAGGGGGAAAATAAGATAGGCTAAATTTTTCGTTACTTTCATGTTTATTGTTTAATACTGTTGATAGTAAACCATTAATTGCACATTAAAATGATATAAAACAGGTTGGATAGGTTTTAAAAAGTTCATAAAAATATCAGAAATATTAAATAAAAATCCAAAAAGCCTTGTGGGTTTTGACATTACTACTCCATCCTTGCCTCCTTGATCTGCGCGTGGCACGGTGGCGCAGCGGCAGAGTTTCTGCGTTACAGCGCTTGCAGCACGGGAGACACTGGTTTGATCCTGACTACGGGTGCTGTCTGTACGGAGTTTGTACATTCTCCCCGTGACCTGCGTGGGTTTTCTCCGACGTCTTTGGTTTCCTCCCACACGCCAAAGACGTACAGGCTTGTAGGTTCATAGGCTTGGTATAAATGTAAATTGTCCCTCATGTGTGTAGGATAGCGTTTGTGTGGGGGATCGGTGGTCGGCGTGGACTCGTGGGTCGAAGGACCTGTTTCCACGCTGTATCTCCAAACTAAACTAAACTAAAAAACCTCAGTGAAACTGTCTGGGGCTCCCTTGTCATTGAGGACTAGTCACGCCTCTCAGACACTTCTAGTTGAGGAGCATCACCTCTCTCGACCTCCCGGGTAATTGAAGAGGGGCGGACACGAAGTGCAATTGGAGGGCTGGATCCAATGGCATGGTTTCAGGATTTGCAACAATCAAGAAACACATCGAAATAAGCCGGGAAAGGGATTTGGTGATGAATGGAACAAAGACACTACATTCAAGATACAAGCACTTTCCACTGATTTATACGTTAATCTTGCACCTCGTTTGATAATGAAACATTCTAACCATGCCGAATTAATCTTTCTTCTTGGGGGATGCTGAGTTAAATGTGTTACTAGTTCCCACACATTGCTCAGTTTAGCTTATTGCAAACTGAATTTTCCAGATTCACTTTGGGCCAGAACATGCTGAAATAACTAAATCTTACAGCAACTCAACATGTCCAATGCCATCCAGCCCATGATCTCATGTGTCAGGAGCTGCTGCCACTGAGACAGATTTGGGCAGCACAGTGATGCAACACATTGAGCAGCTACCTACTGCTCCCATAATCTGGATTCAATTCCAACATTAGATGCTATCTGTTTGGAATTTGCACATATTCCTTGTGACTGTATGGATTTTCTTCATATTCTGCAGTTTTCTTCCACATCCCAAAGACATGTGGGTTGGTGGATTATAGCCATTGCAAATATATAGCAAAAGACCATAGCAAAAATTCACTACAAGCATGTGGACATTGTAGAATCAGGGAGTAATTGATGGGAATGGGGAAGAATTAAAAATTGGGACCTGATCAGGATTAGTGCAAAATGAGAGCTTGATGTTTGGACAGACTCAGTGGGCTGAATGATTGGTTTCTGTACTGTGTGAATCTACAATTTATTCCCGAGAAGAAAAGTGTATTTAATTGAAGTTGACTTCCATACCTTTGGACTGGAACACGTTCCTGCATTGGAAGTGCATGTGTGATGTCAGGTATTTACAGGATCAGGCTAAATTGGGAAATTTAGTAGAGTCAGAAATGCAATAAACTCTCCCTTATCGAGTTGGTACATAAATGGCACAATAAGTGGAAATGCAAAGCAGCAGTGTGCTGGTGGGACAATATTAGTTTGCATACTAATACATTTTGAAGAGGAAAAGAAGGCCATATAGTTGCAGGAGTTAAACAGTACACCTTTGAATTGTTCTGTTACCCTGGAAAACTTAGACAAAAAATACAAAAATAATGCCAAAAATTGAAGTTCTTTGCAAAGATCATTATTTATTTGAGCTTTGCAAACGCACAATGTTTTTGGAAATGATGTTGCTTTTGATGCAGAGGAAATTTTGCACCGTGGAAATTAGTAACTCACTCCTATTATCTGAATGCAATGATATGATGTATAGCTGGTGTGTACTGGACAGCTCCATCGTTAGAAATGGACTGTTACTGATGTTAACAAGAAAGATAATCTGGGACAAGTATATCACATTGTGCAGGATATATATCAGAATCACTTTACAATGGAAATCAGAAAGATTATATATGAGGTCTTTCTAGTTCATGTAGGGGCATCATTGCAACAAAGTAGGAGATCAGAGTTCAGAGTGTGGTGGGAATTGAAGTGACAGATCACTCCTGCAGTCTGAATGCAGATTACCCAGTCTGAGTTTGATTTCACCATTGTAGAATGCATTGAATCCATTTAATGCAATACACTCGAGTGGGGAACTACAAATTAATCATTGTTACATCTAGAAATTGTTCTGCCTGGATATGTTGTGGCCTTCTATTTTCAATATTGAATTCTCCAAATGTAAGTAATTTGGTCCTTCTGTCTGTATCAGAATTGGCCATTTCTGTCAATAAGCCTTTTCACTAAGTTTTCTGTATATACAGACTGGCCTACTGAGCGTGTCCTACAGCCTTGATATTATCAACACTAACGGAGAAGCATAGTGGTCTTCTAATTGCCATGATCACATTGAATGGCGGTGCTGGCTCGAAGGGCCGAATGGCCTACTCCCGCACCTATCGTCTATATGTGGTCTTGCCTTGTCAGAGACATTCCCCTTCCACTTTCTCTGCTACTGAAAGCTATCTTATCTTTTCTCTTTATTGCTCTGATGAAGGATTTCAGACATGAAAGATTAACTGATTCTCTTTTCACAGATGCTGCCTGACCTGCAGAGTATTTCAAGCATTTTTCTGTTAAAATTGATTGTGCAATTTATTTTTGCTATTGTTTATTAACACCAACTCATGAAATAAACTCTGCGGTACAATTGACTATGATACAGTCCCTTTAATAATATTTCAGTGATTCTGGTTCGTAAAGTCACTTGTTTTATTCAACCCATCTGTGATTTTCAAGCTCCAGTAATAACTGTCTAGCCCATCTGCCCCTTTTAAACACTTCAGTTAACAACAGATTTGTTTCGATCTGATCACCATTATTCAATAGTTTGGATTTGCAAAGCTAACCAGATGGAATAAAAATAATAATAATTTGCATGACTTTACTATTTCATATAACCAATATCCATTGCTCTGTCAAGCTATTTAACAGGTGGATGGGATGCAGTTGTGTGAGTTTGTGGTGAAGAGCAAGATTTATCTTTCTGAACAATTACTGACTTACTCAGCTACAGGTGGTTGTAATTGGCATGACCATTAAATCACAGAGAAATTGGTAATCATCTGCACCCTCCCAGCTTGGAAAGATGAGGATATTTGGCAGATACTTTTACACGTAGGGAAAAAATAATTGAGGATGAAAAGCAATTATTGATATTGAAACAGATGGTTTGATATTAATGGATCACCATTGCCTAATGCTGCACAGAACACCTGCAATTCATTGATATAAATAACCAAACTTGTGGGATGTGACATTTTATGGATCTTACAATTATTGTTGTATTTGCTATTAAATCTAGTAGCGTGGGACAAGTTTTCTCCCATTTTAATAGAAAGAGCATTAGGAAGGAAATGAGAAATGACTAAACAATTATACAAAATGTGATTAGGGGAAGGAAATTCATCTCATTTTCAAGTATTTTGCATTAGCTTGGACAAATACTTCAGGATTGTACTTGGTGTATCATGTAAAGTAGAATTCCCCTTGCCAGTGCAAGTGTGCACAAAAGCCTTTCCTCCATGATCTTCCAGCATAAAACATTGTTTTAGTTGCAAGAATTTCTGAGTTACTTTCTAAAATATGAGGGATTCAAACCCCATGAATTTGAATTGCAAAACTGTTGAGGGACAAGCAAAAGTAAATGCTTCAGCAGGATTCTCATCTACAATTTAACTGCCGAGTTGCTTTAAAAATGAGACTTCCTAATGTTTGAGATGGTGCCTCCAGGTATAAGAAATATCCTGTGGTAGACTTGAAAGATTACAGTAGGGCTTCCTTTTGGAACGGCAAAACAGGTAACAAAAATAGCAACTTGCTGGGAATTTAAAAGTCACTGTTGCCCTGAAGCCTCTTACCAACAAAACAGCTGTCACAAGTGCTGTCACACATTACATATTAAGCAAAAAATTTACACCAGGCACAGCTCGTCCAAAATCCCATGTGGCAGTGCATATGGTACGTTGCACCTTTTCTGTCGAACTGTAATGACATATCCCTTTCCACCTTCCTCTTCACTGTATTTTGACACAGTACTGATGACCTCACTGCACTGCAAGACCCACTTTCAAAATTATCTTTTTGAAGCTTGAGCTTAAAGTTGGTCTCTGAGAAAGGAACATGTCAAAAGAAGGCACATGCATATTACTTGTTTTTGTATTTCAGTTAATAAACTTATTGAATACATTTATTTGCAGTAAAACTAACAGCTTGAGCTATTTTTGTGTCACAAGGGTCTGATGTTTATTCTTTCCGTCCAATTAAATATTGTTCTTACTGCAATTGACATTTTTCAAAATAAACTACATGTTTTTTAATTAATCTGATAGAACAGGTCTTGCCACTTACATTTCACATATTGGTATCAAAGCAAGCTAAGAAGTCACGATTGAGTACAGTTGATACTTTAATATTGGCCAATATGCTTCTTGTGTAATACTCTTAATTAATGACCTGTCACTGCTGTCAACCTTTGACCACCAGTTCTTTATTCAAGTGTTATAAAGCTTGAAATGCCCTTTCTAATGGATGTAATCCCAGTTTGAAATGGCAACATTTATTATCGTCTGGCTGGGTTTCTTTCAGTTCAAAGATTTGGTATGAAAATTTCACCTACGCATTCTGCTTTACTTAGTGACACCACCTTTGAGTTTGCAGGCACTTTATTCATTCAGTGTTCGAATGTCAGATCAGATTTTATGCACAAAAGGTGAATGGATAGCAATGCAATCAAGGGTATAGCTCTTTACTTCCCTGAGGCTAGATTCTACAGTGCAGCTATGATCATTTTTATAATATCATAATTATTCATTTCACTTGTTAACAACGACCACTTCAGCTGTGACCTGATTTTAAAAAGCCTTCATTAACTTTTTGGTCATAATAGGACACTTTCTCCCTGTGTCGATTCTATGGTGGTTTGAAGATTATGAATGAATTACATTATTTTTCAAAACCAATGATTATTCCAAAAATTGTTTCAGATTTCCAGAACTTATATTAATATAATGAGCAACTTGCGAGATGGAAATGCTGAAAGCTTAAGATTGAGAAACATTGTTAAATTTCAGTATATAAAAATTAGACCAAGTTTATAAATTGGTGCAATTTGGCTAGAATATTTGGACAAATATTTTTCCATGGCTAGTGATGATCTCCACACATATGTAGGGAAAAAATAATGAAAGACAGTGCTGATAAATGTAAGACACCGTGGAAGGTCATCTATTGGTAAAACCTGTGCAGCATTATACAACCGTAGATCCCATTCATAAAACATGACTTTTTCAAATCAGACCTGAATGCTTACAATGAAAGAGATTTTGGATATAACTATGGCGCTGCAAGAAGCTATTTCCTTCCTGTCATTGTTTTTTGTGGTCAGAGAAAGATCCCATGCAATGATGTCTGAAAAGTGGAATACTTAGGAGTGTATACTCATGGACATGAGAAGAAAGCACAAAAATACCAAAGACATGTTAAATAACTAGACTAAGTGGGACCCGTTGGGTCCCAGGTTCACACGGGAGGGCTGGTCCCCCAACCCAATATTCCACCTCTCCACCAATTCCAATATTGGTGGCCAGTGTGGGGGGGGGGGGTTCTGGAGCGCTAGCATGGGTGTTGTGGGTCAAGTCAAGTCAAGCACAGTGAGTGCAGGGCCAACAATCCATTTCAATCCATTTCATGTCAAGTCAATCCATTTCAAGTCAAGTCAAGCACAGAGCAAGCGGGGCCAGCCAGCAATACAAACCATTTGCTTTAATTTCAGGTGAGCTCAAGCAAAGCAAAGGCAAAACAAAAGCACAGGGCAGGCAGGGCCAGCCAACAATACAATCCATTTGCTTTCATTTTAGGTGAACTCAAGCAAAGCAAAGGCAAAGCAAAAGCAAAAGCACAGGGCAGGCGGGGCCAGCCAACTATACAATCCATTTGCTTTCATTTCAGGTGAGCTCAAGCAAAGCAAAGGCAAAGCAAAAGCAAAAGCACAGGGCAGTCAGGGCCAGCCAACAGTACAATCCATTTGCTTTCATTTCAGGTGAGGTGAAGCAAAACAAAGGCAAAGCAAAAGCACAGGGCAGGCCAAACAACTCATTTCATTTCCATTTCCAATTCAATGTCAAGCACAGGGCAGGCCAAACAACTCATTTCATTAAGGGCTAACAAATCATTTATTGCAAGCCCATTAAGGGTTAACAAATCATCATTCATTGCAAGCACATTGCTGGCTAACAAATCATTTATTGCAAGCACATTAAGGGTTAACAAATCATCATTCATTGCAAGCACAATGCTGGCTAACAAATAATTTATTGCAAGCACATTAAGGGTTAATAAATCATCATTCATTGCAAGCACATTACTGGCTAACAAATCATTTATTGCAATCACATTAAGGGTTAATCACATAAAGCACATAACCACATAAACCACTTAAACCACATAACCACATAAAGGGTAGACTCACAGTTCAGCAGACTCACAGTTCAGTAGACTCACAGCAGAATCACAGTTGTGGCCTCTCCCTCACAATCTTCCAGAGTGACTGACTCACGTTCAGGCATCTGAGGTTTTATAATCCTGCCCCCCCCCCGGAAGGGGCATTGCCTTCATCATATAATTGACAGGCGAGAGGACCAATCAGCTGCTCTCAAGATTTTTTAAACATTCAAAACTTTTAATTTTTCATAGATCAGAAAAATCCTTGGGGCTGCCACAGCTGAGGATGACTGAGTAAGATGGACAAAAATCATAGCGATATAGGGTAGCTTTTTTCTAAAATCAATATACAGCGCAGACAGGAAGTGGTCAAGATGAGACTTTTAGTTCTATAGATAGGGTAGCGTTTTTTTCTAAAATCAATATACAGCGCAGACAGGAAGTGGTCAAGATGAGACTTTTAGTTATATAGATATTGTTTTGAATCTAAGGATGGACCTATTGATAAAAAGATAAAAAGATAAAAGGCTGAATTGAAATTTGAAAGAAAGCGAGAAAGTTTGGGCTAACAATAATAAAATAAATATGAAACAAATGTTGTGTAATAGTAAGGTGAAAAGGGTATCAAATAGTTAAGGGAGAATATATAAAGGAAGAAGAAAAGAATGTCAGTTTGTACTTTTACAGCAATCATTAAATAAAAGAATGAGAAACACCCAAGGGCTGAGGAAGGCGGATTAATTGTGCGGATAAGAAATGTGTTTTACATCTTTTTTATAAATGTCGTTGTCAGAGATAATTCTAAGTGATAACTGTCAAAAATTGGTCTGAATTATTTTTTAACAAACTTTGATTTATGCTGCACCTTTGGCCAAAAAGGGAAGTCAAAGAAAGGAGAAAGCTAATTTGAATGTGTTAATGGCAAATGTAATATAATTTTTTTTTTCATCTATGAAGTTTCAGACATTGTAATTCTCTAAAGGCATTTTACTAAAATAGAGGCATTTGGTGTAAGTAATGTGGTGGCGTGGCTATGAAAGTTTATTGAGAGACAAAGACAATTTCTGATTCATATCTGTTGCTGCCTTTGGGAAAAGGTTGAAATTATTGTCTGTTAGGGTCTTATGTCTTCCTTTCTTTTGTTATCTCTTCATCTTTCTCTCTATTGATATAGATGAAGCCAATGGAGTAGAGAGTATGATATTAAAACTTGACAATAACACAAAGTAAGGGTGGTTGAAATGCAGGAATATACAAAAGCATTAGAAGAGCATAGGATTGTTAACAGCGAGAATGAACAGCCAGTTGATGCAGTTCAGAGGGTGAATACGAGCTGCTGGATATTGGCTGACAAAACTTGGATAGGAAATTCGGGGTTTGCTTACTGCTTCCCTCTTAACCTCAGGAGCAGCCTTCTCTGAATGGGAACAAGAAATAATGAGAGAACTGGAATATATGTAATTTGTCTCGTATTTCTGTTTGGGTCCTGAAGAAATGCACTTGCACATACAGAAAAGAACAAATTTATATTCAAACAATAAAATGTTGGTAAATAAACCATTATGACCCAAATCCCTTCCATCCAGATAATATTCTGCTCTTAAAGCAGTAACTTGCTATACATTCAAATTAATGGCACCTAGATATTTAGCTATTTAGACAGAAATATATTTGCGGTCAGCTGTGCTGATCATGATATATAACCTGACCATGCTGGATCCAACCTGCCACCCATGCTTAACCACAACCTCCACTGCTCCATACCTTTGCAATGGCTGCACCTGCTTTTGGAGCTCTAGAGGACCAAAGAAACTAGGGGTTGCACACCCACACTGAACAATGACTTGGTCTCAGGTCACAATTCCTGAGGTTGTTTTCTCAGACTGCCATGATGACAGAGTGTGCTGAATCTATGGAATGTATTGCCACAGATGGTTTTGGAGGCCGTCAATGGATGTTTTTAGGGCAGAGATTGACAGATTCTTGATTAGTAAGTGTGTCAGGGGTTATGGCGTGAAGGCAGGAGAATGGGGTTGAGAGGGAAAGATAGATCAGCCATGATTGAATGGCAGAGTGGACTTGGTGGGCCGAATGGTCTTATTCAGCTCCTAGAACTTAAGAACTTATGAACTTATGAATGACAGTTCAAGTCAAGTCAAGTCAAGTGAGTTTATTGTCATGTGTCCCTGATAGAACAATGAAATTCTTGATTTTCTTCAGCACACAGAACATAGTAGGCATTTACTACAAAACAGATCAGTGTGTCCATATACCATAATATAAATATATACACACATGAATAAATAAACTGATAAAGTGTAGATAACAGTTCATTGCCATCAAAGATCCCTGATTCCATTAAACAATTAGAGGCATTTAAATAGATTTAAATAATTAAAATGTAATTTACAAACTTAAAATGAACACATTAATTTAAACTACCTTGGAAACACAAGACCACAGATGCTATAGTCTGCAGAAAGAAGAACTGGTGGGGAACTCAGCAGGTAGAGCAGCATCTGTTTGTGCAAAAGGATGGTCGGTGATTCGGGTCGAGATCCTGCATCAAAATAATTAAAAACACTTTATATGAAATTAATTTGAAAATAAAAACAAAATAAAAATGCAACAGTCGCCTGCATTTACCTTTGGTTCAACACTATTCAAATGAATGGGTTCATGCTTATTGCACTGCATAAAGTTGAATGGCCAGATGCAATGTGAATCTAGCCCCACAGCTCATAATGTTAACATATCGCTTTTAGATTCAGTGGTGATCTTCAACTCATCCATGTCTCTACGCACAGGCATGGATATCAGATACAAGATAACCATGTGTAGGATCTCATTAGCAATAATTACCAGCCTGGTATGTTCATTTTGATCCAATATTAGTCAATTGAACTGAAGTTCGGAAGTGCAGTACAACTGCTGATGTTACTACAAAATATGCTTACCATTACCCCAGTTGGTAATGTTAAGCATATTTTCAGCATTAAAATGTATTTAATTTAACAATAAATTCCCCCCAAAAGTCTCTTTTCCACAAATTTAGTTCATAGAAGAGCTTTTCTCTTCCTCATTGGAACTAAATTATTTTCCTGGTTGAAAAATGGGTATCTACTGTATATTTGTTGCTGAAAACATTTCTCTGAGGACTGATGATGATAATAACAGTTAAGCACAGTGAATATGTTTTTAACTCTGATTTTCTGCAGCACTTAAGCGTGCCAATGATTCTGCTCATCTCGGGTTATAATTGAGAGTATGTTATTTTTAGTAATATAGTAGATCGGAGAGCAAAACAAATCCCCTGATTTACATTTTGGAAAACATAAAAGTGAAAAAGCACCATTTATATATTTACAACATTAGGTTATTTTTCATAAATGGATTTCTTTCATACATGAATGAGGATGGAAACCCATGGTGTGGTATTATTTATTTATTTCTCCAGATTGTGCTTTGCTGAGTGGGAAAACATTAATTGTTCATCACCAATTGCTCCTGAGAATGTAATGATGAGTCACTATCTTGACCTCTGGAGTCCTTCGGTGAAGGCACACCACAGTTTTCCTGGGTTTAAACCAATGACAATGAAGTTAAGATGATATGTGACCTGGTAGGGAACATCGTGGTGCCCCCCGTGTTCACATTTGACCATTTTATCACAAATGTACCTAAGTTATGTTTATCCTGCAAAACGGTTCATCTTAATTCAGACCATAATTTTTACGTAACATATAACCTAACACCCCTATGTAGTGGTTGACTGAGAGCAGATTGCACTCATGCAGTTTCAGTGAATGTTTATTGGTTTAGTTTAGTTTATTGTCACGTATACCAAGGTACAGAGAAAACCTTTTGTTGTGTGCTAACCTGTCAACGGAAGACAATACATGATTACAATCGAGCCATCCACAATATACAGGTGCGTGATAGTGAAAATATTTCTAAGTGTTACATGATGTGCACATGAAAGTCACCACTGAGGGCGGTGATCAAGATTAATCAACCCATTTGCACTACTCCTCCAAGAGGTGCCCCTTTTTGTACCCAAGGTTCTGGCCAGGTTCTCAGCAAACCCATGCTGGCTATCCTTGCCAATCAACATATTACATTCTACCTGAATCTCCATATATAGTTTACTCTGTTTCCAGGACATTAGGAATTCTGGATAGCTTATGAGTCAATGTTAGGTTCTCAGGTGAGTGTGTAAGTCCCATGATGATATGCACAAAGGTCAAACCCTTGGTGTATACTTGATAGTTTATTACTGCTCTTTGTATCCACAATGTCTTTACAATGAAACTGCTCTGTCACTTAGTCCTATGTTTATTCAAGGTTTCAAGGTCAGTTTATTGTCACATGTACCAACTAAGGTACAGTGATATTTGAGTTACCATACAGCCATACTAAGTGAAAAGGAACAAGACACACAGCCACATAAAATTCAGGCAAGAACTCCTAAAACTAGCTAGCTTCAGGAATTAGTAACTTCCTTCTGTTCAGTTCAACATCTTGTTAATTCTGCTAGCAATGCTAGGATGATGTTTTGATCCTTATTAGAGCTCACAGCTCACATGGAAACATAGAAAATAGGTGCAGGATTAGGCCATTCGGTCCTTCGAGCCTGCACCGTCATTCTATATGATCATGGCTGATCTGCCAAAATCAGTACCTAATTCCTGCTTTCTCCCCATATCCCTTGATTAATAGATGAACTGTCCTCTAAAGATAATAATAATAATAATCATTTTATTTACTGGCGCCTTTCTAAAACCCAAGGACACCTTACAATGCATAGAATTACAAAAAAATACAAAACACATAATCGGAATAAATTAATGTCAAACACTGATCATGTTCAACAATTTGTACTTACTTTTCCCGACCAGGTTAATGTTGCTTTGCAATACTGTGGGAGTATTGCACTGTCAGAAGTCCTACTTTCAAGTGAGCTTTTGCTATCTGCCCTCCTTGAGCATTTAACAGGTACTACAAATGTATTCAAAGAAGAGCCAGGGAGCTTCTTTTGAATGTCATGGCCAATCATTATCTCTTATCCAAAAATCAGATTTGTTGAGAAATTCACCCTTGATCACTGTACAAAATAGCAACTGTCCATCAACATCATTGATAAAAGTGCATTCCATTGACTTTAATGCAAGCAACTTTCAGCAGCTGCAAAGCCTCTTGCAGTAAATGTATTTCCCAAACTAGGATGCATTGCTTGGTAGTTAAGCAGATTGAACCTATTTACTGTTGAACGTAGAAGAGTGAGGCCCTCCTCCATTGTCAGAGTGAGGTCCAGTACAAATTGGAGGAACAGCACCTCATATTTTGCATGGGCAGCTTACAACCCAGCAGTATAAATATTGAAGGTAGACAAAAATGCTGGAGAAACTCAGTGGGTGAGGCAGCATCTATGGAGCGAAGGAAATATGCAACGTTTTGGGTCGAAACCCTTCTTCAGACTGAATAAATATTGATTTCTCTAACTTCAAGTAACCCTTGCTTTCATTCACTCCTCTGTACCTCCCCCATCCTAGTTCTCTGACAGGTTTCACCGTCCTGATTAAATTTTACTGATTGCATGCTTCGTTGTCACCTTCCCCTCAGCTAACAATGACCAATTCTACATTTTTCTTTATCATCGCCCCCTCAGATCAATCATTTTCACTCCTTATCCTTCCATATCTCTAGTCTCCCTCTCCCCTGACTATCTGACTGAAGAAGCGTCTCGACCTAAAATATCACCCATTCCTTCTCTCCAGAGATGCTGCCTGCCCAGCTGATTTACTCCAGCATTTTTGTTTATCCTTGGTAGAAGAGTGAGAGGTTATCTCATTGAAGCACACATAATTCTTAAAAGGCTTGAAAATCAAAATTACTGCAGATGCTGGAAATCTGAAATAAAAACAGAACATGCTAAACATACTCAGCAGATCGGACAACATATGTGGAAAAAGAATAAAAACAAATGTTTCAGGATAGATACCTCTTTACAACTCAGAATAACTGAGCAGCCACTTACAACTCAGGTGAGAGAAATTTCCTGCACTTTGGGGTATAGTGAAACTTTGTAATCCATGACGGAAGATAGCAGTGTTGGTTCACTTATTGCAGGAAATTAGTGCTGAAGTAATAATAACTGGCCATGCGCTTATTAAATGGAAGAGCAGGGGCACAGACTGAATGAACTACTCCTGCATCTATTTCTTCAGTCTTTTTTTAAATAACGTTGGTTATTATTACGTTGATGATAGGATCCTGCTGTTCACAAATTAGATGTCATGTTTTTTTAGCACGGCGTCAGTGCCAATAGATTAAAAACACTTACTAAATTTAAAATGCTTTGATAACATTTACAATAGCAAGCTTTTTTTTCTTGTTGGGGTTCTAAGGCACCATTTGTATTCTACTATTTCTGTTAGACAATATTGGTTAATTAAACAAATTAGTGATTTGACACAAAAAACATAACATAGGAAAGACAGCTGGTTCTCAGTCATTAATATTCTCAACTACTGAAACCATGGAGTGTTTTTATTATAATGGTGCTTTCTAAGTTCCTGCCATTCCAGGTGATTCCTCAGGTCTTCTCATCCCTTCCCAGATACCCATCCTAACCGACATTAGCAGGTGATTATTGAGACATTGTACCCAGTCTCATCCTACCCTTGCCGCATCAAGAATTGTTAATAGGCACATGGAGTGTGGCATCTGAGGTCTGTATTTCCCTTCCCTGTACCAGCTCATGGGGACTAATTGCATACATTCACTGCTAGCCAGGTCAGGCAAGCAAACGTTGTAACCACCGTGAAAGCACGTTAGAAACGCAATGAGCTCTGGGAAAGTGTCACATTGTTCTATCTTTCCTCAAAGAGCCAAAATTTACTTGTTTACTCTCTTTCAGAGTTTGAGTTGGAATAACAATGAAATGTATAGATTGAATAGAAGCATTGTGAACTTTCATGATGCAGGAATTAAATTTCAGCTTCTAAAAATGCTGAAATGCCCAAGAAAATGAATTTAATATTTGTGTTTCTCCAGTCACATAATATACTCGTATGAATATCTAATCCCACAATAAATGAACAATGCTGATGTAAATATTCTGCTCTTTTTTATTTATAAGCAACCAGCATTTATATTGCAGCTTTACTTTTGATAGCAAAACTTCCCAGATATTAGTCAATAGCACAGAGTTTTTGAATTATAATATAGGCACCAATGCTGATAAAATAAATGCTTAGCGCAACCAATGAGTTTTTAAACAAATTTATGTTGACTTGGGGAGGCACAGTGGTGCAAGGGGCAGCACAGTGGCGCAACAGTGGAGTTGCTGCCTTACAGTGCCAGAGACCCGAGTTCAACCCTGACTACAGGTGCTGTCTGTAAGGAGTTTGCATGTTCTCCCTGTGACTGCGTGAGTTTTCTCTGGGTGCTCTTGTTTTCTCCCACATTTCAAAGACGTGCAGGTTTGTAAGTTAATTGGTTTCTGTAAATTGTCCCTGGAGTGTAGGATAGAACTAGTGCATGGGGTGATTGTTGGTCAGCGCGGACTCAGAAGGCTGAAGGGCCTGTTTCCACACTGTATCTCTAACTATGTAACTAAGATGTTCCCGCAAAAGACATTTTCACCAATTGCATTCCATGGTAAGGCTAATTTCTACTTTATTAAAGCTAAATTATTTTATTCTCAGAATAATCTCAAATAGCTAAATATTGATGCTAACTAATATGTTGAAACCAAGACAATAAGGGATAAATACGGTTCACCTTAAGCTTTACCGGGTTATTGATAGGGGACGATCAGCCATGATCATAATGAATGGCGGTGCTGGCTCGAATGGCCGAATGGCCTCCTCCTGCACCTATTTTCTATGTTTTCTATGTTTCTATTATCAATGAGCTAAGCTTTAAGGAGGTTCTAGCAAGGATGAGATGGATGGGTTTAAGGAGGGGCATAGTGCATGTATGGATTTAGCAACAAATTTGTGATTCACTAATGTTTCTGAAAGGCACAGGCCAGCAAAGGTGCCATCAGAGTTTTCATGTCATGAGTTAACAAAACATTTCCCCCTCTTATTTCAAAGGATCCAGTACTTTACCAAGCACTATTTTTTTCATATAACATTTTAGATAATATCTGTTGGCGGATCTTAACCCACGATTGTTTCATATCCGCAGGGTTATTGAAAATAAAGATTGAATAAAAATATAGTTACATAGAAGAGTAAAGCACAGGAACAACACCTTGGGCCCACAATGTCCGTGCTGAACATGATTGTCAAGTCAAACTAATCTCCTCTGCCTGCATGTGATCCACATCCCTCCATTCCGTGCATATCCATGTGTGCATCTTAAACCCTCTTAAATGCCATTATTGTATCTGCTTCAATCACTACCCTTTTGCAGTGTGTCCCAGATACCCACCATTCTCTGTGTAAAAAAAAACTTGCCCTGCTCATCTCCTTGTTTTGCCCTCTCACCTTAATTTGAAAATCAGTTCTACCACTGGTTGATCTCAATTGGTGCAGTTCCATCGTGCAATGACTGGGGAGCATATTGACAAGGGAATTGGATTCTGTACTGCCGGCAGCTAATTAATTTCAGGAGATTTAAACAGGGACATCTTTGTCCTCCAACCATTAAAATATTCAGTATAATATTCCAAAAGCTCACAGGAGCTCCTGTGAACCACGTGGATATTTGCAAAGAGCATCTTTGTCCTTAGCCTCATCTGATACTCATTCTTGCAGTGGCCATTTAGTAAAAGCGACTAGCGTATGACCGATGAGTGTAACAAGCAAAAATAAAAATAAGTGCTTTCTGTTTATGAAGGAAATTCACTTTAGCTTGGTGCAGGACGAGCATGGTGTGCTACATTCTTAGTTCAAGGAAGTGTTATTTCTCAAAAATATTCTTCCTCTTTCATTACCACTGCTATTGGGAAGGTGACAATAAGACTTGTATGCTAGAGCTTGGTCATTGTAATGGTTGGTACTACTGTGCTAACTTCTTCAGCTGCATCGGCTTAATCAAAACTCTGGTTTTAATTTGACAAATGTTCATATCCTGCAGGATTGAGTGAGAATCAAGTTGAAAATGTCTCCCAGCTTGCATTATGTAAAATACGGTCCTCAGCTGATTTTAACCACAAAAAAAAGAATTGCTTCTTATCTGCCACAAGAAGGGATTCAATGTAATAAACTGTTACCCAGGCTCCCATGGTGTGGTATACGGGTTTCCCAAAACAATTTGATGGGGGGTTTTTTGGTCAAGTAGAAGTTGAACTGTTAATCCTGGCTAAATTGGAGAGGCTAGAACTTCAAAATGGGGTAAAAGCTTCAGGAGTGCTGGGAGATTTGGTCAATTTGAAATTGCTCTCTGCAGAGCTGGGACAAGCTGCGGAGTGATGCCAGCGTGTCTAGAGCCTAGATACAATTTGCAAGAAAAGAATAAGAACATCTCATCTGCAGACCCTGTCAATTAGGTGCAAAATGCATAGAATGGATTGGATGGCTGCAAACCACACATACACCTTGTAAATAGTTGTAAATAATGTTGCAGAGTTCTACTTTGCCGAGTGTTGATTGGATGAGGTATTGAGTCGTGTCTGGGTTTCCGGCAGATCAGGATAAATGTTTCTAAGTTGGCTTCCTTGCGAAGTCCGGTTTGAATACAATGTATTGAGCTGCTGTATTATTGAGTTAGGGAAATGTCTGTTATGTATGGGGTTAATCGATATCTGTAATTGGGTTATTAAGAGACCACCCATATGTGGTTCGACCCCTTGAGGTCCCGGGGCATATAAAAGTCCACTACCACGAGGTCCAGCATCGATCTTCTGGGAGAGCGCTTGGGACTGCGTGAACTTCTGGAGTGTCTCTGTCTGAGCGAGGCCCAGAGGGCTTAATCAGGCAGATACGAGGATCGAACCGGCGGTGGGATAGGTACAGTGGTTGAACTGTAATGTGCTTTTGTTAAAATAAAATTTTGTTTTTTCAAGTGCTTGATTCAGTGTTTTTACTGAAACTAGACTGGGGGGAAGCTTAGAAACGAGCAATTTACAGAACCTACCTGCTAGAGTGGGTAGAGATGGGAATAAGAGACAAGCTAATAGATGAGAGCTTTTATAGTTAAAATCACAGCCAGGCATGAATCTGATCCACACCAGCAGCAATTAATCAGGTCTTTTTTTCCTGTCCTTGATGAGTATAATCAGGTTAGAAATGAATGCACTTGAAACAGGCACAAATGGAGCAATTATATTAAGAAATAAATGCTGCCTGATGTACAATACCTGAGAAAGAAGGTGCTATTAATGTTAGCATCCTCCCTTTGACTAATAGCCTGTGTCCCTGACATTTCCAGTCATTCAAAAATTAAATACAGCATTTAAATAGTTAAAATGACTGCAATTTTAGAACCTATCACTTACGTTAATACAATTAATAAAAACACACAGAGCCTGAAGCCAGCCCCACTTCCTTGTAGGTGTTTTTGTCCATTGGTGTGAATGATGTGGCTCACCCTTCATTCAGTTTAACCTGACATGAGTTCAGTAGTCAGATTTCTCAATATAACTGCTGGGAAACGTTGGATATCCATTCCTCCTCACTGTACTCCATGGGATACCCAGCACTGTATTTTAATGGTCTTGACAAAAGCAGAAAATACTGACAAATGAACTCCATGTTCACTCATGCTTGAATTTGATTCCTGTGTGTCCTCAGGGTTTAGAAGGTAAATCCCAATATCAATATTACTAAAAGTCTGATCTTGAACACTTCCTGTTGTTCTGTATTTTGATGTAAGAAAAAACGCTGCCACTTACGGCTGTGATTTTTGGCCATCTTACTCAGAGTCCCCCTCCGCTGCACGGGACAAGAAGATTGTTCCCATCGATGAAAAATAAAAGAGTTATTAGTGTTTAAAAAATGTTGAGATTCTCTCTCTTGAAGGCCATGCCCCTTCCAGAGGGACTATAATACCCGGAAGTGTTGAGTGCCTCAGATAGTCTCTGCAAGATGGGGGAGCGAGAGGGTCACGTCTCTCAGTCTGAGCTGTGAATAACACTGAACACATGTCTACTAAACTGAGTGTGGTTTTACTGACCTTGAGTGCCCTTAATGTGTTTTGAAAATGAAAATGTGGTTGGTTTGAAAAAGCACAGCAAATGGTTGTTGGTGGTGGTTGGTTTGAAATAAATGACAGCAAATGGTTGTTGGTGGTGGTTGGTTTGAAATAAAGCATAGCAAATGGTTGTTGGTGGCGGTTGGTTTGAAATAAAGCACAGCAAATGGTTGTTGGTGGTGGTTGGTTTGAAATAAAGCACAGCAAATGGTTGTTGGTGGTGGTTGGTTTGAAATGGCAAATGATTAAAAGTCTAAATTTGATAACTTCCTGTTTGCACTGTATATCCATTTTAGATAAAACGCTACCACTTACGGCTGTGATTTTTGGCCATCTTAATCAGTCCCCCTCTGCTCATCAGGTGCAGAGGATTCTTCCCATCAATCAAAAATAAAAGTGTTAATACTGTTTAAAAAATGTTGAGAATCTCTCTCCTGTCAATCACGCCATGAAGGCCACGCCCCTTCTGGGGGGGGTGATTATAAAACCTGGAAGTGTGGGTATGGCTCAGTCTCTGCAAGATGGGGGAGGGACAGGTCACGACTGAGCTGTGAATCAACTGAACACTGAATGTCTACTGAACTGTGAGTGTGGTGTTTATGTGGTGTTTTGTGTGATTTTATGGTGGTTTCACCCTGCTTGAAATGGTATGAATCTGCATTTGAATTTGGTGGCCTTGCACCCTGCATGAAATGGTATTAAACTGCATTTGAAGTTGGTGGCCTTGCACCCTGCTTGAAGTGGTATGAAACTGCACTTGAATTTGGTGGCCTTGCACCCTGCTTGAAGTGGCATAAAACTGCACTTGAATTTGGTGGCCTTGCACCCTGCTTGGTGGCATGAAACTGCACTTGAATTTGGTGGCCTTGCACCCCGCTTGAAGTGGCATGAAACTGCACTTGAATTTGGTGGCCTTGCACCCTTCTTGAAATGGCATGAAACTGCACGAATTTGGTGGCCTTGCACCCTGCTTGAAGTGGTAGCAAACTGCACTTGAGTTTGGTGGCCTTGCACCCTGCTTGAAGTGGTATGAAACTGCACTTGAATTTGCTGGCCTTGCACCCTGCTTGAAGTGGTAAGAAACTGCACTTGGATTTGGTGGCCTTGCACCCTGCTTGAAATGGTAAGAAACTGCATTGAATTTGGTGACCTTGCACCCTGCTTGAAATGCAATTTCAAGGAATAGCCGTGAGTCAACTGCCAGCCCACCAGCCGTGAGTGCCAGCACATCAGGCTTGAGTGACTGAGCTGCCTCCTCAAGAATCCATTTGGCCCACAATGTCCATACTAGCCCTCTGGAAACCAGTCCCTTCAGCCCTCAACACCCATACCAGGGATCCAGAAAGCCCCCACCCACCCCACTGGCCATCAATATTGGAATTGGTGGAGAGGTGGAATATTGCATTGGGGGACCAGCCCTCCCATGTGAACATGGGACCCAATGGGTCCCATTTACTCTAGTTCAGTATAAAACTGCCAGTTGTTTCACCATAGTTTATTTGATGCTAACGGAGGTGGCATAATGTGTGAAAAAAACCTCCACACGGACATGAAACATGCAACTCCACCATAAAATATTTTTTATGCTACTAGAAATGTTACTTTTATCTGCGCTCTACAATATTTTTGAATCCACTAGCAGGTATGAGGTTTTGCATCATTCGTATTGTAGCTAATAAACAAGTGTTTTACCAGGAAAAACTTCTGAGGGAAAATATTCCATTAATTGGGCGAGCATTAACAATGTAATGTTTGATCCCAATTCTGGTATTTAATCTTGGTCTATGCTTCAGGGGTGACTTTGTACAATGGTGTATAAATGTTTGTATCATTAGTATTTCAAGATTTTGGAGCTTTTGTATCTGTAATACTGGTGAAAAGTGCAGGTCACCTTGACCTTGACGAATGTCTTCATCTAATTCTTTGTTCAATGGCTGAGATCTCAGCCTCTTGCCTGGGCACATCATGCAAAGTATGGATTGGTTTTGAAGACAGTCGAGCATGGGGAATTGATTTAGGTTTACATATGATCTACAGGGAAACTCTTCGGCTTTGTATTTGCATCTAATTCATTGACTGCAGCTAATACATTTGCACTAATTGATGTTTCAGTGAAAAAGACTTGGTAATGATTACTGCTGGTCAAAAGATCACAAATTATAATTAGAGTTGTTTCTCATTTTGTAAACATTCAAATAAGTTTTTTTGCTGCTGTGCCCGAGGTATGTGCTGAAAATTAATTGTTCAAAAATTGTGATGCATGAGGATGCTTTTTGAACTGTTACAAGAAAGGAGTATCAGGCTGATTATCATATGAGAGATGATAAGCTAGGACAAGTAGTTTAAGACACATCCTCCTGTGGGATGCTGTCCAGATGGTGTACATGGATTGGAAGGCAGAGTGTGATTCACTGCTCTAAGCTCTGTGATATATATATTTTACAAGTTTTGGCAAGTTGCACTGTTGTCACATGCGAGTCTCATTACCTTATCAGATAACATGCAAATATATGATAATTGTTCCACCTATGGCAACACAGTGGTGCAGCGGTAGAGTTGCTGCCTTACAGCGCTTGCAGTGCCAGAGACCTGGGTTCAATCCCGACTACGGGTGCTGTCTGTACGGAGTTTATATGTTCTCCCCGTTTTCTCTGAGATCTTTGGTTTCCTTCCCAACTCCAAAGACTTACACTCTTGTTGATTATTTTACTTGGTATTAGTGTAAATTGTCCCTATAGTGTTAATGTGCTGGGATCGCTAGTCGGTGCGGACTTGGTGGACCGAAGGACCTGTTTCCGCGCTGTATCTCCAAACGAAATAAACTAAACTATGATTTGAATAATTTGGGCAAGACCTCTCCCATTGCCCTGTTCTGTCGAAAACAGACTACTTGATATATTCCACAACACTTTTCTTTCTCCTTACTACCATTTATGCGATGAGGTTCTGCGATCTATCTCCCTGGTCTGCTTGAAGTACTTAAACACCCTTGGTGTCATTTTGTCGAAGCCTTTGTGGGAGTCACATGAATTTCGTTAACAAATTTGCACAAAATAACAAAAATGAACACAACTTTGCAAATGCTGGCTAGCAGACTGAAATATTGATGATTGGCATGCTGTGAGGTTTTTACAGTGAGGCATGAAAAATAATTCTGCATTTTCTTAATTGCCTTTCGGTGCTAATCAATAGCAAGTATTCATTGAGGTGCATGCAAAGGTGCAGCAAAAGGGTAAAAGGGTAGCACTTCTTCCAGAGATGAACATCTGCCAAGGCACTAAAAACAGCAGGTAGTGATTTCTGCAGCTAGTGTTCACACGACATATGGATATACTGGTATACATGCTAATATTTGAGAATTTCTTAATTTATTTTGGGATATAAACTGTCAAACAACGTCACCACTCATCTCTGCCCGAGTTGCCATTGAGAAGGTAATTTATAAATTATAAACCTACTTTCAATTTCTCCATCTCCATCGCATCTATTCCCAGGATGAGGCTCTCCATAATAGGACATCTGAGATGTTCTCTTTCTTTAGTAAACATGGCTTCCCCCCTGCCATCACAGATGAATCCCTCACCCGCATCTCCTCTGTCCCCTGGTTCTGCTCTTGCTTCCCCTCCCCTCAGATGCACGAAGGATGGAGTTCCCCTGCTCCTTACCTTTCACCCCACCAGCCTTCTCATCAAACATATAATTGTCTGATGTTTCTGCCACCTTCAACGTGATCCCACTGCCAGTCACATACTCCCATTCCCACACCTTTCCACTTCCCACAGAGAATGCTCACTCCTTGGTTCACTCATCCACACCCAAATTATCCCATCGTCAAGTATTTTCCCAGCAACCGCAGGAAATGTAACACCTGTCCCGACACCTCCTCTATCTTGATCTACAGCAGTCAGTGTTCCAATGTGTCCTCCTTTACACCGGCGAGACCAGGTATCCATTTCACAGAACACTTGCACTCGGTCCACCAACACCTACTGGATCTTTCGGTTGTGAACCATTTTAACTCCCTTTTCCCATTCCCATCCTGACTTTTCTGTCAGTTGCCAGAGTGAGACCACATACAGACTGGAGGAGCACACCTTATAATTAGGAACTTTATAATCTCATGGTATGTGCATTGAATTCTCCAATTTTTGAAAATTAACCTACAAATAACCCCCTTCATCCCCATCCCTTTTTATCCCCACCCTCACTTACCTGTGCCCCACCTGGATTTGCACACTTTCTCCCCTTCCCCCTCCCCTGTCCCCTTCTACTAATATTCCTTGTTGTACTTTCACAATTCGCACCTCTTCTATATCCTAATCTCACATATTTATCTTTTTATCTCTGGTCTTTGTCCAACTATCCAACAATCAAAACAAAACTTCCCCTGTATCCACCAAACACTTGCCAGGCTTTGTCTTGCCCCCACTTCTCTTCCAGCTTTCTTTCTCCCACCATCACAATCAGTCTGAAGAAGGGTCCCAACCTGAAACATCACCTATCCATGTTCTCTACAGATGCTGCCTGATCTGCTGAGTTAAGGGCCTGCCCCACGAGCATGCGACCGCATGCGGCAAGCGCAACTTAACGTGGTCGCTTGAGCCGTACGGGTTCGCGGGGCAGTGATCAAAACTGACAGTGATCAAAAATTCCGCGCGGCAACGGCCTGTCGGCCCGCAGCCGCCTCGACGCCGTACGCACCGCCTCGACGGGCGTGCGCAGCGTCTCGACGCCGTACGTCACGCGCGAACTTCCCGTGGACTTCGCTCGAACTTCACGTCACTCACTTGACCTCCGCGCGGCCTCCGCTTCCGGTTTGGTCGTGCTCGCCGCATGCAGTCACATGCTGGTGAGACCGGCCCTGTACGGGGATCACTCGACCACCGCGTGACCCCCGCGCGGCCCCCGCGCGGCCCCCGCTTCCGGTTTGGTCGCGCTTGCCGGATGCAGTCGCATGCTCGTGGGACAGGCCCTTTACTCCAGCACTTTGTGCATTTTGTCGATTAGAGATTATCTTGAACTGCTGTAGTTATTTGGTGAAGAACCTCATCTGCTGCTGTAAAGGGTGGAATTTCAGCATTTTGGACCCGTCAGTGTAAAGGCTGATGTTATGTGAAAGTCACAAAGGTGTATGATGTGCAGGAGAACATGGGGATGTACTGTTTATATCTGGCTGTAATCATGAATTAAATCCTGAACTTTCCTATATGGCTCACAGGATCACTGAAACATTGCTTAAACCATTATTAAATCAAGAATGATAATGTTGGGATTAAAATGTTCAAGAATTGTATCCAAATAAAGCATTCATTTTAGATTTTTGCAGTCAACCTCAGATGTCCCCATCACCGGTGACTGAGGTCAGACACTTAATTTTAATATATTGCTGCAGAGCTAAAAGAAATCAGTCTCAAATTAATCCCAGAGAGTGTGAAGTATTTTTTAAATAATCTTATTTTACTCCAGTGTTGATCTTGAGGCAATGTGTCCAAACGCTAGCTGCGTGCTGTTGATTAAAATGAAAGTATTCAGGAACAGCATGTGGAGAGGTTAAAGGTGGCTAAAAAGTCTTATAGGCAGAAGGTACTCAATAAATGATGGCTGGGTCATAAGTACAGGCAGTTGTCAAATATGTGCAGTGTCTGATATTTTGTTGGCACTTGTGAAGTTATCGTTTTAGGCAGGTCATTGTGCCAGAATTATTTGAAGGAATATTAGGTCTGGGCAGCTGACTCGGAAAGGACAGCCAAATGGCAATTTGAGAATTCCCAAAACACACAAATGTGGATACAATAAATCTAAAGCATTGATCAGAGGTCGTACTGAAGGCATCATGAGAATATTGAAGCATTGACTATTGAAGATTTAATTTCTTAGACTGATGGCTCTTTTGTCCAGTGTGGACTTTCAGGGTTACCACTGGTTTCTATCCATTGCATAGACACTAATATATGACAAGGCCCTGAGCAGCCAGTGCTGGAGGAAGGATAGTGAAGAAAGGGAGCTACAGAGCAGTTAGACTGACATAAGTACTTGGAAATGATAGAACCTTAGGGTGGGCAGCAGCTCAGGAGGTAGTGCTGCTGTCTCACAATTCCAGTGACCTGGGTTCGATCCTGAGGAGGAATTCTTCTAATAAGGAATTTCTTTAGCCAGATGGTCGTGAATCTGTGGAATTCATTGCCACTGATGGCAGTGAAGGTCAAGTCATTGGGTATTTTTAAAACAGAAATTGATGGGTTCTTGATTTGTAAGGGTGTCAAAGATTACGGGGAGAAAGCAGGACAATGGGGTTGAGAGGGTAAAATAGATCAACCATGATCGAATGGCGGAGCAGGCGATGGACCAAATGGCCTAATCAATGGGCCAAATCGGCCTAATTCTGACTTTTGGTGCTGCCTTTGTGTGGTTTGCATGTCCTCTGTGTGACCATGTGAGTTAGAGGATTAGTGTATTACCCCTGATATTATATTAATAGTAATAATAATAAAGTAGTTGGCAGAAGAATTGGAGTGGAGTTGATAAGCATGTGAGAAAAAATAGGTGTTATTTAAGTGATGGAATGGGATGGACGCAATTGTTCTTGGAGTCGACTAAAGGGAATAAAGGGCTTCTTTTTATATCATAAGAAATTAAATGAGAAATCTGTTATGAAAGAGATGGTAGCTGCACATTTAAAAAGCAATAATCAGATTCAACACAGTCACTATGGATCTTTGAAAGGGACATAATGGTTGACAATTGTTAGAGGTTGCAACAAGCAGAGTATAAGAAGCGATCCTTGGTCCTTGGACTTTAAGAAGGCTTACATTAATATGCCAAACAAGGGGTTAATTAATCAAATTAAAGTGCTTGTTTTTGGGATAATATCCTGGCATGGATTGATGGCCAAGGATATCAATCCTGAGATGACAGATAAAACGTAGCGAATGGGATTAAACAGGTTCTCTATGACTCATGAAAGGCTATAGGGATCAGTTATGGGGCCCCAGAATTTCACAATCTGATGTGGATGAGAAGATATTGTGTAATAAAGTCTGCTGATGTGTGACAATGCAGGTTATGAGGGTAGAGAAACCTCGAGGAAATAGACAGGCTAAGTGAATGGGTGGGGACATAGTAGAAGGATTAGAATGGGAAGAAAAGGTAAGGTAGAGAAATGGAACAGCAAAGTTTTCTCATTTATGCAATTTTGCTATTTGGCAGGATTAAGAACTCACTGTAAATGGTCACATAATTATAGGGAGCAATTAGCAAAGTTAACTGTATGTTGTTGACCTTTATTGCAAAATGATTTGAGTAAGGGGATTTTGTACAGGGCTCGAGTCAGGCTCCACCTGTAATATATACATGTTTCTTTTTTAATAAGATTTGCCTTGTGATTAGTGGTTCACTAGATTGATCCCTGAAGTTGAGAGGACTGGCCAATGCGAAGAGATTAGACAAATTTTGCCCATAATCTATACAGGAACATCAGATCAAGCAGCGTGAATGGAGAGAGAAACAGACTTGAGTCAAGAATGTTTAATTGTCATATGGACAACAGATCAATAAAATTCTTACTTGACATCAAGGATTCTACTCGGAACCAGGGAAGTTAAATCTCTGGTTTATGTTAAGTTGCCAAGGGGGTAAGGTGAGGAGAACAGAAGGAATGTCTGTTGTGACAAGGTACAGACTAATGAGCTAGAGTTTAGGTACGGTTTAGAGAGACAGCATGGAAACAGGCCCTATGGCCTACTAAGTCTAAGCCAGCCATTGATCACCCACCCACACCAGCTCTATGTTACCCCACCTATTCATTCATTACCTACACAACAACCTACAAACCCGCATGTCTTTGGGAAGTGGGAGAAAATCGAAGTACTGGGAGGAAACCCACATGGTCACAGAGAGAATGTGACACCTGTACACAGAAGGCACCGGAGGTCAGAATTGAACCCGTGTCTCTGGCGCTGTGAGGCAGCACTTTACCAATTGTGCCACTATGCCATGCCAATGCTATCAAGAATGGCCCTTGTGGCTAAAGGGATCAGGGGGTATGGAGAGAAAGCAGGTACAGGATACTGAATTGGATGATCAGCCATGATCATATTGAATGGCCGAATGGCCTACTCCTGCACCTATTTTCTATGTCTATGTCTATGTCTAATAACAATCACTTTAAGAATTAGTAGTTGGACCAAAAATGATTGAAATGTGCTGCTATATTTGTAACAAAAACAAGGCAGTTTACCTGAAATGATTAAATTAAATTTTAAATTTCAATGGTTGTTACACATATAATGATAAGAGACTGTTCCTCATGCTTATGCTGTCCATAATTGGAGCAGGAGACAGGGAGGTCAGTGTGAATCTGAAATTGTTACCGGGGCCTACATTCTCCTGAGTTCAGAAGTATGAAAGGTGGTCTCATAGAAAGAAGATAATTCTTGTGGAGCTTGACATGGTAGGTCCAGGCCTAATTTTTCCTTTGGGTTGTATGCCTAGAATAGGGGGACATTGTCTCATATTAATGGGTTGGCAATTGAGAACCCAAAATGACAAGAATTTTCTTCACCCAAAATGATTTCTCTATCCAAATGGACTGTGGAGATTCAGTGGCTAAATATAATTTAGACAGATTGTTTTGATTTTAAGAAAATCAAGGGGTATGAGATTAGTTTTAAAAAAAACTGACATTTAGGTAAAAGAGTGGCCCTTGATCTTATTGAATAATTGAGCAGATATGTGGTTGAATAACATACTAAAACGTCTAATATTGTATCCCTACATTAGAAATCGCAATGGTGAAGGACTCCTGCGTACATTCACACAGAGAAGTACATTCACATAGAGTACATTTTAAGTGTTCCACGCCATTTGTACATCAGACCACTTTGTCATAATAACCGGAAGACTATAAGATGCATAATGCTCAATCGCATGAACCTTCTTTCATTTAACCCGCTCGCTGAACCAACAGAAAATCATACAGAATTCATTTTTTAGGATAACCATTTAAAAATGTGTGTGACATCAATGTTTTCCACTTCCATGTTGGAGAAAATGTATATTTTGTGTCATCCACTCCAATTTTACAGCAAGATATTTAGGAATGCCAACAACATAAAGATTGATGGTTTGGATACTTTGTATTGATGGTTTGGATTGTGTGGAACCAACAGCTGTTCCATCAGTATGATGTTTGATATTATTGGTCCTGCCTGCCCCATAACACTTTCTGACTCCTTGGTAAAAGTAAGCTGGATCAGCCATACTTGGCTTGCCTGGAAAGCAGTTGCCACATCCATATACCTTCTCCAGCCAGACTGTGCATTGTCCTGCCATAAGGACTGATCCAGGGTGTGTTAATCAGGGCAAACTCCATCTCATGCTGGGGCACGTCCATATTTGAGGGATTTCGGTACAGTCCATCCAATGTCATAACATCGTAGTTTGGGCCTCTTCATTTTTTTACATTTATTTTCAACTCGCTCTCACACCTCACTCCAAATCTTCATCCAGTCTTTAGGAAGGTTTCTTGCCATTTGTTTTTACAAAGGTTTGCAAATATTTTCAGGTTTTCCATGTAAATACACATTTTTGTGCCCCTTTTGGTCTTGATGCCTTCTGATTTTCAACCCTTCCCACTGTGAATTTCAGTAATGCACTGGACTCTCAATAATCACTATACCCAAATGTTCACCCTATCAGCTTCCAGTGTGATTTAGTCTTGCACATTGCCAGCATGATCCCAGTGTTAGCTTAAATCGTGGTTGTGTCTCTTATTTCCTTATTTCTATCTTAATCCTCCAGTTGTCCCAGGCTTACATTATTTAGCCTTTCTGTGGTTTTAAGAACCTTAATGCCAAATCTGTTCTTTCTTTTGTATGTGAATTTCTCTATGTTTTATTACTCTGCCTTTCCCTGTGTTCTGTTGGGTTTTATTTTAAATATGGAAACACATCTTTCTTTTCTCGCCGCTTGTTCACAGCCTCAAAATATGATTCTGCAGAAGCTGTCTGAGAGTTTGATTGCTCCCAGCACCGTCTGTTTCTGATCTCCAATGGTTGCAGTATTTTGCGGAAATCCCGGGGGGGACAGGGGGACAAGCCCCCCCCCCCTGTTTTGAGAGGTGGGGGACGATCCCCCCCCCCATTTTTTGTAATCCGGATTTTAAAACTCGGTGAAATATCCGCTTTCCGCGAGACAGTGGGGGTGGGACTGATGATCAAGGGCGCCGACTGGACGAGAGAGACGTCGGTCAGCTGGCAATGGGGGCGACCATAATGATTCAGCGCGGCGATTGGAGGAGGGAGGTGTCGGTCAGAGGCGGAAGTAGGGTGGTGGGACTGAGGATAGAGCGCGGTGATTGGAAGGAGACGTCCGTGGAGCAAAGATCAGAGCGGAGCTTGAATTGCATGCCCAGGTCATAGGTCACAAGCGAAAAACACTCTCGGCAGCCCTGGACACAGACCTGCGCCTCATCCATAGCCAGGATCGATCCCGGGTCTCCGGCGCCTTAATCGCTGCTGAACCGCCACTATCCCCATCCCCACCCGAGTGCCCCCCCCCTCGCCCGAGGGTGGCCAGAGAAGTCGGGAGTCAGACGGGAGCGGTGCCCCCAGGCCACAGCCAGTGCAGAGAAGCAGCGCTTAATCCAGCTCAACTCTGTCTGTCCCGCCAGATTAACCTACAGCCCTGCCTGGACTTACGGGAATGACGGCCCAGGCTTACAGCCAGTGTGGAGAAGCAGCGCTAGCTCCACGGCTCCGGACTGGTGTCCCGTTAGTCCGTAGGGCTGTAGGTTAACCCGGCGAGACAGGCAGAGTTGAACTGGATTTAGCGCTGCTTCTCCGCGCTGGCCGTAAGCCTGGGCCGTCATTCCCGTCAGTCCAGGCAGGGCTGGTAGGTTAACAGGCTGAGTTGAGCTGAATTTAGCGCTACTTCTCGGCGCTGGCTGTGGGCCTGGGGGCGCCGTTCCCGTCTGACGTTAGGATTATTTAAAACTCCAAACGTTAAGTCACACAGTTGGGTTTTAATGAGTCATGAGATCATAGAGCAGAGCTTGAATTGGCCCATTCTTGGGGCTTTCACTGCCCGGCACGGCGCAGCCGGGATCTTCCATCGCCCCGCGGTCAAATTGCTGCGTCAAGTCGATCGAGTCTCCCGATGTTGAAGCTGGCGCTGGGGGATGGAAGGCCCCGTGAACGGGCCGATTCAAGCTCCACAATTTGGGGCGGACAAAGCTGCTGTTGCTGGAGTTCAGAGTCGGTCACCAACCAGGTCAGCAGGGCCGGCATTAAGCCGATTGGACCGATTTCTCCCAATTGGGCCCCGCACCTAAGGGGGGCCCCGCGTTCATTTTCCGTATTTCGTACGGAAATACAAATTCGCTTTGTTAAATAAAGATTAAAAAAAAAACATTAAAAAAACATTCGCCATACGGATTTTTTTACAAAATGAACATGGATAACAACCGTTGCACGGCCATCAGACACAAACGATTTGTTAACTACTACTGTTAGCACTTGTTAACAGCCAGTAGTTAACAAGTAGTTATAGAAACATAGACATAGAAACATAGAAAATAGGTGCAGGAGTAGGCCATTCGGCCCTTCGAGCCTGCACCACCATTCAATGTGTCATCAATGCATCAATCCACATTCCTCAGTAAATGTAATTGTGTTTTGAACAAGTATTAATGACGCTGCGTTCCTTTGAATACAATTCACGCGGTGTCATTAATACTTGTTCAAAACACAATTACATTTACTGAGGAATGTAGATCGATTCATTGATGACACATTGAGAATTTCTTAAAACTCACCATCATGATTGAGGGCTTTTTCTTGGCGAGCTTCTTGGTGTGCAGGTTAGTCATTCAATTTACCTACCGACCCACGTTGTGTCTCTCTGTCTTTCGTTCTCTCCCTCCCTCTCTCTCTCTCTCTCGTGCTCTCTCTCTCCCGCTCCCCATCTCGTCTCTCTCCAGCTCTCTCGGCATTCCCGGAATCATTGACATTTTGCGGTAGACAAAAATGCTGGAGAAACTCAGCGGGTGAGGCAGCATCTATGGAGCGAAGGAAATGGGCAACGTTTCGGGTCGAAACCCTTCAACCTGGCCCGAAACGTTGGCTATTTCCTTTCCTCCATAGATGCTGCCTCACCCGCTGAGTTTCTCCAGCATTTTTGTCTACCTTCGATTTTCCAGCATCTGCAGTTCCTTCTTAGACGTTTTGCGGTGACGGCTGCATCTGCGGTTCCTTTCTATTGGGGGGGGGGGAGGAAGAGTCCTGGCCCGTGGCGGCTCCTGATAAGTGATATATTCCCTCGTGCTGCCTTGCCCGCTGAGTTCCTCCAGCACTCTGTGTTTTTTGTTTGGCTCTGAAGTTGAAGGTGGACCCCTCCTGTGTCTACCTTCAACTCCCTGTCTGTGGTGGCTCAGCGGGACGGGCAGGGGCTCTGGGGAGAGGGTTGCGTTTCTGATCGAGACCCTTCTTCAGACAGTCACAAGTACTATCACCGACAAGAGTTCAGTTCAGTCTGAAGAAGGGTCTTCTCTTCAGAGTCGCTGCGCTGCCTCTCCTGCTGAGCTACTCCAGCTTTTGTCTATCTTCAATTTCAGAGTTAGATAACATTTCTCATGGGGGGCTTATAGCGTCTACCCCCCCCCCCCTTCCTTCCCAACCTCAGCCTCACGGACCTTAGCTTACCCCTAGTTCCTAAAACCCATTTCCATCACTGATTGCAATATATATGTAACACCACATTGCAGGTTCTACAGAGGCTCTGGAGAGAGGGTTGCGTTTCTGGTCGAGACCCTTCTATAGACAATCACAAGTACTCTCACCGACGAGAGTTCAGTTCCGTCTGAAGAAGGGTCTTCTCTCCAGAGTCGCAGTGCTGCCTGTCCTGCTGAGTTACTCCAGCTTTTGTCTATTCTCAATTTCAGAGTTAAATAAAATTTCTCATGGGGGCTTATAGCGTCTACCCCCCCCTCCCCCCCCACCCCCTTCCTGCCCAACCTCAGCCTCGCGGACCTTAGCGTACCCCTAGTTCCTAAATCCCATTTCCATCACTGATTGCAATATATATGTAACGCCACTTTGCAGGATCTACAGAGATTTTGATTATATTGAGTGGATGTTTCTAGATTCATTTATGGTAATTAAACATTAAATTCCTTCCAGCATATAAATTCATGACAGTAAGATTTAAAAATCATGTTATATTGTGAATTCTTGTGCGAATGGGATTAGTTTGATATTTGGATACTTAGGCTATTTTTAAAAATTATCCTTTTCTTAAGAAATGGAATCTACAGGACATTCTTAATGGGAAAGTAGTGGGCAGAAAGGCATGTCATGCGTGGTTTGTAGAGCAAAAACTTGTAGTTTACAATACCAAAATTGAAAAGTTGAGGAAAAACAAGGTGTACAGAGTTGTTTATTGGTTACAATCTGAGGAGTATGATGATGCTACTGATTATGATATGCCAATGTACCAGCTAGCAACTGATCTTCTCCATAAAGACCTGGTCTATTGCTAGAAATTATAATTTATTTACCCATTTGTTACGGACTTACAGCATATAATACAATAATATTAAAGTTCTGATAATATTACTATTTCCGTCACAATGGTCAATTTTGTAATTAGCTACAATTAGGTAATATAACTATATGCTTTAATTTCAGGTCATCCAAGTAAGATGTTTTATATTTGTTTCAAAATGCTTCAATCTAGAATAACTGAAAATTTCATTCAGTTCTCTTAATTTTTAAGAAGGTTATGGGCTTTTGACTGTCCTCGATCACAGCTTTTGTGTTTAGTCAATGGAAAAGTAATAGTGAACAAGATGCTAATTTCCGAGTATGAAAATGGCCATAACTTTTTTAAAGCTGAAGATATGAAAGTGAATTAGGTGTCAATTTAAACTTCTTTTTATGCTTTATCTGATGGGATATATTGCAGACTTGACTTTTAAATTCTCAACATTTTGTAGCATTGCTAGAAAATGTACCTGCATCTTGGAGGCCGAAGGTTAGGTTGTTAGCCAAGAAAGATAGACTTCGTTATCCCTCAGTACAGCAACATTAAGAATGATGTTGCTGTACTGAGGGATAGCCAGGTCCATCTCTCATTGCTAGCAGCTGATGGGAAGCGGCTGTAAAGTGGGAAGTGGCTGTAAAAGGACAGCGCTGCAGGGGGGAGAGTTCCTTTCACAGCGTGTGGGTATTCTGTCCAGGGGTAAAGTTGTGGGGAGGGCAGGAGCATTGAGAAGGAGGGGGTCGGGGATCATGCCAGCATCCAGCTCAAGAGTGGGTCAACGGGCGATGGATAACAGGACAGTGGGCGGTGGAGCTTACTCCATATGTCACTACGAGTAACCTCAATTGATCCCATGTTCGCGCAGACACAGGAGTAAGCTCCACCGCCCGCTGTGATGTTATCCATCACCCACTAACCCACTCCGCTCTATGATCTTTGCTCTTGAGCTGGTCCCCTCACAGTTCAGACGGAGAGGACTGCCAGAGGTGAGCGGGCCGGCAGAAGGCGCTGAGATGGCAGTCGGTTCCGCTGTCTGGTGATGGCGGCCGCTCGTAGCCACGCGAGCTGCTTCCCTCCCCGGCCACAATGCGGTGGGTCCGTGCCCGGAGCGCCGCGGCAGCGGTGATTGAGTGGGTTACGGGCATGAACCCCGACACCCCTCCTTCTCAACGCTCCTACCCTCCCCGCAACTTTACCCTTGGCTGGACTCTCTACATGCTGTGTAAGGAATTCTCCCCCCAATTGGTCCCTTGAACTAGTATAGTCATTCAATAAGATGACAACTGATTCAACTTGTAACTGCTCCCATTTTCCCACCATCTTTCCACCTGCCGTCACCCTCCACCCCCTATCCATTCAGTAATTCAGAAATAAGGAGATTTGGAAGCCTTGGGCATATTGAATTGATACTTTATTTATTTTTATTTTTATTTTTACGGAGAGGAGAACAATCTGCACCTGTGCGGTTTAAGATTATTTTAAAGCCGACGACACGTGCCTGAATATGACTCATTTATAATTATATATTTATATTTCTATGAAAAATGTTCCCAATTGGGCCCCGCACCTCCTAAGGCTGGCACTGCAGGTCAGCTCCCGATGTTACCGTCCACAGGGCCCACGGCCGAAGCCTCGCGTGTGTGCGCATGCGCGTGCGCAGCCGCCAAGAAATTGTGTACCCCCCCCCCCAGGTTTTGACAGCGATATCCGTGCCTGTTTAGTTGATATCATTGCTGATGCTTTGCTGAAGAAATTCACAAGGAAATGCAATGCTTCTTTGTCTCCCCTCAGCCTAGGAAATTCCCCACTTTATCTAATCTTCTTTTAAAAGATACAGTTAAATCTGCTTTAAATCTTCCACGTCTGTGACAAGATCAACTGATCTATTGCCATTGGGCCCCGAATCTGTTCAATAAAACAATATGATGGCACAGTAGCAGTGAGTGTTTCTGTCTCAAAGCTCCCTTGACAAAGGTTTAATCCCGAGTTTGGGTGCTATCTGTGTAATTCCTTTCATAACTTCCTGGGTTTCCTTTAGGTGTTCATTTCCTCCAAAATCCTTCAAAACATGCTAGTAGTTTGCCCCACTGTAAATTACCTGCAGTTTTGGTTGGTGGCAGAAGAATCCGAGTGGAGTTGATATGCATGCGAGAGCATAGATTGCAGAGAAGTAAACGGGATTGGGACTAACACAAATGCTTTGGGAGCATAGACTTGATGGGCAAAAGAGCTCTTTCTGTGTCATTAAAAAAGTCTATTATAATGTTTCTCTTCTCTTTAGCTATATTCAACAGGTGCATATACTCAAACTGATGACTGATGCAATTCAATACCTTCTATATCCACTTTATTTTCTCCATAGGACTACTCCTTGGAATTGTACAAAATAAAATATATATTCTCTTGTTATCCTACAGACAAGAAGTGACACAGTTGGCGTCCTGGTGCCTTCGTAACAACCTGGAGCTCAATACTCTTAAGACAGTGGAATTGATAGTAGACTTTAGGAGAGCACCCCCTTCCTTCCCCCCACTCACCACCAACAACACCACAGTCACATCTGTGGAGTCTTTTAAGTTCCTTGGAACCATCATCTCCAAGGACCTTAAATGGGAGGCCACCATCGACTCCACGGTCAAAAAGGCCCAACAAAGGATGTACTTCCTGCGGCAGCTGAGGAAACACAATCTGCCACAGGCAATGATTGTCCAATTCTATACTGCCATCGTAGAGTCTGTCCTCACCTTCTCCATCATGGTCTGGTTTGGCTCAGCCACCAAGCACGACATCTGGAGGCTGCAGCAAATCGTTTGATCAGCTGAGAAGGTTGTTGGCTGCAAACTTCCCCCCATTGACGAACTGTACACTGCAAGGGCCAGGAAGCGAAGGGGTAAGATCACCTCTGACCCCTCTGACCCTGGCCACAAACTCTTTGAAGCACTTCCCTCTGGAAGGCGACTCCGGACTGTCAAAGCTGCCATAGCCAGCTTTTTTCCCACGAGCAGTCGCTCTACTCAATAACCAAAAGACTGTAGCCTCCTTTTGCTCTGGTATTTTATTACATTCACATGTTTAATCTATAATGTTTTATTCTTAATGTTTTAATGTTTTATGTTTTATTCTTAATTGTTCACTGTATGTCGTGTTGTTACTTGCAAGCGGAGCACCAAGGCAAATTCCTTGTATGTGTACAAACCTGGCCAATAAATTTATACATTCATAAACTTATTCATTCATTCATTCATTATTCATTCAATCATTCATTATTGCCATTTGTAAAAAGTGCTGGAAAATATTTAATTCTTGCTGGGTCTTCAATGTTCACAATAAAACTTTTCATTCTTAATTCTAATTCCTCTTGAATATTTTTTTTCTATGATGCTTGCATAGCCCTTACAATTTCCTTAAAATTATTTTCCTGCAAAATAATTGTAATAGTCCCTTCAGGCATTTTCATCTTTCTTTTCGCTTTCCCAGTACACTTTATGTATATTTTACTATTTACTAACATTGTTTCCCGCGTCCAACGTTTTAAATCTTTTGTTTAGCTCTGAAATGCCTCCTCTTGGAATTTTGCCATTTGGGAATGCATTAACTAATTTGTTCATCAACCTGCATCTGTAAATTTACCACCACTTTTTTGTTGATCTATTTGAAAACTTTCCTGTCTTATTGACTCAGTGCCAGATCAGAGATATTGTAATCATTGCTGCCTTTTATTCTGATTCAACATTGTCATTTTTAGACATTAGGCTTTATGAGTTTCACATTGAACTCCATTGTGTTGTGGTTCCTGTTTTGCAGCTTTATCACTTATTTATTAAATTTGGGTTCCTCAAAACAAAATCACATTCATGCTTCTTTCAATAAACAGCAAACAAAAGGTAGTAGTTAGCCCTCAGAGGCTTTCTAAAGACTGTTCACTACTTTGACCATTATGTACCAGTGTGTCTTTTGACAGCTAAAATTACCATGCTGAATAAAAACTCGATCAGATATGCATGTTCAGTGATAGGAAGGTCATAATAGAAATGAATAATTAAAGTGGATAAATGAGATGTGGTTCATGGGAAGGAATTGGCAAGTATAAAACGACTATAAGGGAAGACTTTGTAGTTTGCTGAAAAATAAATTGCAGAGAGATCAAAAAAGAAACAAAAAGCCATTTAGTCAAATACTAACTGCTTTTAACTATTTTATTTATATTTGAAATTCAGCCACTACAGTAACCCCAGATTGCAGATAACACAGAATCCACACTTTTGGTGCCTCAGTTTTTTCATCAGCCAGTCTATTTCTGGTAGTTTTATTCCTCAACATAGTTTAGTTCAGTTTAGAGATACAGCTTGGAAACAGGCCCTTTGGCCCACCGAGTCTGCACCAACCAGCAATCACCCATACACTAGTTCTTTCCTACACACTAATGACAATCTACAGAAGCTAATTAACCTACAAACCTGCACCTCTTTGGGATGTAGGAAGAAACCGGAGCACCTGGAGAAAATCCACGCGGTCACAGGGAGAATGTACAAACTCCATGCAGACTATATCCATAGTCGGGATTGATCCTAGTTCTCTGGTGCTGTAAGGCAGCAACACTATTGCTGTGCCACTCTGCCATTCAATCTCTCACCTCATTCCTGATTTTCCAGGTGTAAATTTTGCCCTTTTTATGATTTATCTTCTGTGTATTTTCAATATATGTTCTTATTTTCAGAAGCTGCTATTGGTGTGAATTCTCCACATGCACATCCAGCTGATTAGAGTTAAGTCAAAGTGAGATCTACAGGGGGGAAATGCAGTCAAAGGAAATTGAGATATGTTTGAATTTGCTGATTGCCTCCATCCATTGGAGGATGATAATTACAATGTTTGGTTGCATTTAGTGCAATTGCTGACAGCTTTTTGATGTTCATGGAACAGTTAACCACCACAAATTAATCCACAGTAGGGCTTCTTCCAACAGGGATAATCATTCGAATGGCTATTTCTCCATAGGATATTATTGTGAAGGAAGAAAATGAGGAGAGAAAAGGACGCTGAGGCAGACGTTAAGGGTAATGCACTTCAATGGGTTTCATTCCCAATTTTGTCTACGAACGTAGGGCAATGATAGACGATATCAAAGAGATGTGTGTTTGAAGAGCATGCTTCACCAAAAGGCGACAATGACATTTGCGATCTATCACTTGAAGACCCTGAAGTTTTCATTATTTGACATGAGCTCCTCAAGCTTTGAAGAATAAAACTACCGGAAATGGCCTTGGTTGAGGAAAAACAACTGTATGTCGCAAAAGATTTGTGATGTACAGAAAGAGGATTTTAGATACAGTATTCTGTCATGCAGCCATTTAGTTTTTTGTATGTTCATCCAAGATGTGATCAAGGTTTATAATCATTAGGAATGAATACACTTCTTGAGAAACTGGGAATTTCTTCAACTTTGGCCTCAGACCCAAGCAGCACTGTCAGAGAATCACTTGGTCTGATGGAGTTGAAGGCATTCCCATAGTGTAAGATTAAGAGGGTGCTCACTGCTCAACATAGAACTCCTACAATGAACCTTGTCTTGTTCCATTAGCTGTTTGTATAAAAAACAAAGTAATAGAAGTTTGTCTTTGATTTTCTGAACTCATCAAGCTCTGTAATAGTAGCATCCCATTACACCCTCCTCCCAACGTTTAGTTCTATGGAACTGACACTGGTAATCAAAGATTGATTTATAACCAACAATGTTATTATTTATGAATACAGCGCATTTTGTCGAAGCGTGAGGTTATTTGGTGAATCAGGTTATATGACCAATGCTCTGACCACATGAGAAATTGGATGAGCTTGTTTCTTGCATAGGTCTGAAAATTCTGTATTATTTGAAATTTGATTTTGCCTATTTTGATTCTGATCTGAATTTAGTTTTATTTGAGGCAGGCATTCAGACCATGGAAAGATGAGCTGCAGAGCATAATCAGTAAAGTTACGGTAATTTTCTTTGAGCCATTGTGGATACATTTGTATTATTGGAAATTACCTCGAGCTACCTGTGCGAAGGGGAATAACAACAGTTAAAATATATATTAATTTGGTATTAATTGGGTAGGTGAATAATGACTTGTTTTGGATAGTGACATAAAATAGTAATGCCAGTGTGCATCATAGTCAACTTAAAGGTCACAATTACATTTGATTGAAATGTATGATTTGTTTAGAATGTCAATAAAGCATGATACATTTAATTTCCTATAGGATTAAATAAACAATCACATTATTTCTGTTTTGTTTTTTCAATTTAGAAACTTTGTATTCATTTACATTGCCAGGTCACTTCTTTTTAACAAAATAGAATGCAAAACTGCATTATAATTAGAAAAAATATATATATCAATGGAACAATATGCAAAACTACCAAGTATTTTAAACATAGTATTAAGGGCTAGTTTTTTTTTAGATAAATGTTTGATCTGGTCAAGGCAGGTCCTTGGAACTTACACATTTGCAGTCAATGCCCATTTGAGCTTTGGGATTTGAAAATTAGTATCATTGGTTAAATCTGGTTTCATTGCACTGTTCTGGAAGTTGAGAGATAATAGATCAGAAAGTCCTGTGTTTGCATCAGTTCTGACATTTAAACTATTCATAACCCCATAACAGTCTTATTTTGTCCTCTTATTGCCTTTCCATGCATTAATCATTAATCAGCCAAATGCTAGACAGATGACCTTTGCCCAGAACAAAACTACTGATGACCTTGACAATGACATGTGAGTGACAAAAATGGACATCTGATGATGCAATTATGATATTTATTCTTTTCCCTGCCCATTTAGGAACTGCCAGACACTAATTATTACTCTCCTGCCAACAGATCCAAAATGCAAAGCAAACCATGACGAGATATGAGTAGTTCTGTGGAGAAGGATCTTGATACTATTCTCCCCTGTGATCAATGTAGGTTTTCAGTGTGTCTGCACATACAGATATATCAGAAATTGCTTGATCTGTATCTCTCACTTTGAAGCAATCCTCTTATCGCATTATCTAACTGATTTACATGTGCCACATTGAATGTAGGATTTTACTTTATCGGATTGCTTCCTGTTAAATTAAGTTGACTTAATATGACTTGTCTCATTATTCTGAAGAGTAAAGAGAAACATCTGGTACCCTCATAAATATCGGATATTTGTTGAGGTATTCTAGCCAAGGTAGTCAACAGGGGACGCAATAGCTGACTGTACGTCTATGCCTGAGTTGCTATTGGAGGACGTTTCATTGGCTGCATAAGTGGAATGGTCTGATCTCTTTGAAGAAGATTCTGTCCAACAGTAAACTATTAACCCTCTCATGGTGCATCAGAAAGATTAATTTATTGATTAACTACATTTGAAATAATGCACCAATGAGTTCATGGAAAGAGACAGAATAATTATTTGCAGCTGGGCTGTTCTCGGTAAAATCCAATTCACTTAATTATTGACATATTTATTATTGAGAAAGAGCAGCAGAATTGCATGCTAATTTTGAGCAATTCATTGGGGCAGTGCTGATGCAGGGCTCCATGACAACGTGCTCCATGCTGTTGGTGATGGATTTTAATTGGTGCTCATCGATTAAGGCTTCTTGTGCATAAGCAGTACAATTCACAATCTTTGTTGTGGTTATGCAAATTAACCACTTGAACTTTTGGAAGTCACATGCACTGCATAAATTAATCGTGCTATTTGCCTTTGTGCCTGGATCTGTTAAAGTGACAGTGGTCAATATAACTGCTCTTGCGAGTCATTCAAGAGTTTGGACGGATTAGCAATGAGACAGACATGACCTCCACTGCCAACGTTTGTGGTGACAGATGTAGATATTGCAGAGAGAGAATTGGATCCCTTGGTAAGGGGGAGTGGTCTTGAAAAGATTTTGTCTCACCTGAATGACAACATTTGTTCCATTGTAAAAGCAGTGCTGAGCCTGTTTTGATCTGCTGTAGTAAACTCTACAACAGAGATGCAGGTAAAGCAATACCCCTTTAACTGTTGCGAAAGCATGACTGCTTTCTCTGTTTTGCCCATGATTTTTTTTTTCAATGCATATGTGTGGGCTTTTATGGCAGCTGCAGGTCAAATGTGCAATACATGATGGTTGATCTTGATGTTACGTTTCAGGCATTACAGGTATTTGATCATTTACATGCCAGAAATCCTGCAATCAAAAGTGTCACTATGTTCTGTCTGTGCTATAAGATGCCAATCACATCATTTTTTCTATTACTTTAATCCTGCAACACCAAAATGATTGACTTTCTGTGCAAATGTCTTTCATGTGTGACAAATGACCCTAATTAACCAATCACACCTTGATACCACATGTTGAAATTAGCTCAGCTGTGGGACTGAGCCGCATGCCAACTCACACTGACAATTGTTCAAACATTCAATTAACATACACAATTGCAGTCAAACAATAATATTCAATGAATTGTTGGACACCCTTTTGCAGACTGCCCAATCTGTTTCTTCTTCCTCTCCTTCCTTGTCCCTGCCTCTCAAATTCTGTAAACTGTGAAATAATTTCCATATCTGATGAAAGATTTGAAGAATTCATTTCTGTAAATTATATTGTTTTATTTTAAAGTTGTATCTAGCAAGAACAGGACAGGTTAAAATCAATGTATTCAATATATTTAGATTTTCAAAAACATATTTAATAAAGTATTACATTAGTAAAAGCTCACATGGTTGTTGTAATATTTTAGAATTATGCAAAAGGACATAGATTAAAGGAGTGGTGCAGAAAATGGCAGATGAAGCTCAATGAGTGGCAATGTGAGGCTGTACACTATTGTAGGAAGAATAAATGAAGATAACATTTTTTAAATGGCTGGAGTCTGTTTGACATTTGTCCACAGAGGGATCTAGGTGTGCTGGAGACATAGAAAGTGAAAGTATATGCTCAGGAGATAATAATGAATGCAAATGGTCTTACTACAAGGGAGTTGGAGTACAGTAATAAGGATGCTTTGCTGAGACAGTATTAGGATTTAGTAACATTATATTTGGAATATTGTGTACAATTGTATCTGTGAATAGTGGATCTGGAATCAATGCAGATACATTTATAAGGATCTTTCCCGTGTTAAGGAAGTTGTATAATGAAGAACAAGCACATGGACAGTTATATGGATAGGATAGGGTTAGAAGGAAATGGGCCAAACACAGGCAGGTAGGACTAGTGCAGATGAGGCATCTTGGTCAGCATGGGCACATTGGGCCAAAGGGCCTGTTTCCACACTACATGGTTCTATGACTTTATGACTAAGTAAAAACAATGTAATTTGGTCTATATTTACTGCATTATGAAAGAATGAGAGGCGATAATTTATTGGCTCCTATTAACAATATTTAATTGTGGATTTATCACATATTCTGGTTATTAATTGGATTGATTTGGGGAATGTTTGTAGGTTTGCTACTTACAGCCAGGTAAACTAGAGCCAAGCTAGAAATAAAGTATTGGAAGGAAAAATGTTGATAGTAAAAAAAATACAAATGTATTAATATTATTTGTAATACAATCGTGAAAAGAACAGAGGGAGGTATTCATCTTTAGTTGCCAGTGCTAAACAGGTGCATGTTTATAGACTGCTAGAGGAACTTGCCTCAGGATATTGTTCCCCCTAAGTTCCACTTAAGCCTTAGTGGAACTTAATGGAGGAAGGTGAGTGGATCCATTGACTGATACACTTGCACCAGTACAGCACCTGTGACCAGAAAGGAATTTCCTCTTTTGGCCAAAGGTATGATGATAGTACATGCCAGGTTAGGTAAAAGAGGAAGAAAATAGAGATTAACGTTGCTTACCAGGTTGGAAATATCTCATTTCAGAACAGTTAATGGGTGTTAACATAAATAGAACGTAGCGCAGCACAACACAGGAACAGGCCCTTCGGCCCACAATGTTTGTACCGGAAATGATGCCAAAACCAAGTCATATCTGCCTGCACATAATCCATATTCCTCCATTCCCGATATATCCATGTGCCTATCCAAAAGTCCCCCTTAAATGCCACTATGGCACCTGCTTCCACCAAAACCAGTTGCAGCACGTTCCAGACACTCACCATCCTCTGTATCAAAAAACATCACCACCAAACTTTGCCCCACTCACTTTAAAGCCCTGATATTTGTATTTCCACCCTTGGAAAAATGTTCTGACTTTTTACCCTGTGCTCTCATAATTTTATAAACTTCATCAATATCTGTCGAGGATTTAGAGTAAGAATTGTCTGGTACAATATAATTCTCAGTCTGCTTCATCTGCAATATATGTGATACACCAGAAGGAATTCTGCTTGGAGGTTCCATTTATACAACATTTTCTAGAGAGGAATGTTCCAGTAAACCATTTACTAATTTAATGGAGCCATTTTTCACGTTAGTTCCAATACTGAGTGCCACAACAAATGGGTACAGAAAGTAGGGCAACTGCTCTGGCTCACCATGAATCATAGCATCCGAGTAGAAAGCTGCATCAACCCGGCTGTCTTCGGGATTAATCCGTGATCTGCCTTATGTTAGTTAGTCTTTGCTGACACATTATTATTGATCTGATATACGGGAAACTTAAATCAACAAGGGTTTTTGCCAGACGGATCATAATAAAGCTTAGGGAAACCTATAGGCCACTGAAGCCTGGTATACTCTGCCATAAGAAGATGGCTGAACTTATACAGCAACATTTTCCAGACTGAATCCGTGCTCACTCGCTAATCCTCTGTGATGTTTGGTAAGATCAATACCAATGAGCCAAGCAGTAACAGCATGCAAGGCTCATATGAAAATGTCTCATTTGAAGTTTTTTGAAGCAATACTCAGGTCCATAGAATTCAAATATTTCCCATTAAATTATTTCTTCGAAAGGGAAGAGAAAGGAAGGAATGATGAAAACTGACTGAATATCTGCCATGCTCTGGGTGAATGATGGGACACACTCGAAGGGCCAAATGACCTACTCCTGCTCCTTTTTTTTACGTTCTTTGGTTAATCTCGCTGGACCAAAGTGTGCCAAACCCCACTGGCACAGTCTCAGCAATAACTGGGAATGTGGTTCTACAGCTGTGAAAGCTGTGAGTGATTTTTAACAGTTTTTTAATGACTATGATCTTTAAGAACATTATAAAACCATTAAAATTTATGTAGATAATTTTTAAAAATCAAACATTATCAAAACAATTTTAAACAAAGTTAGCCATACACTTACAAAGATAATAATGTTAATTATTAACATGGAGTAATTTCTTTAAAAATAAACAATTTCACTTTTGCGTCCTAGCCTAAAGCCCTGCAATTGTAATTATGCTCCTAGAGCTAACCCCCCTTAGTTCAGTAAAACACCGAGTCAAGCACTGGACCACTAAACTTTATTTTATGAAACAATAACGAACTCCCTATACAATACCTGACCACCGCGGGTTTGATCCTTGTCTCTGCTTGTACAAGCCCTTCAGCCTCATGCAAGCAGATACCTCCAAAAGGTTACGCAGTCCCAAGCACCCCTCCTGAAGATCGACAACGATCCTCTAAGAGTAAACGTAGCAATTATAGACCTGTTAGATTGACGTCAGTTGTGGGCAAATTAATGGAAAGGATACTTAGAGATAATATATATAAGCATCTGGATAAGCAGGGTCTGATTAGGAACAGTCAACATGGATTTGTGCCAGGAAGGTCATGTTTGACTAATCTTCTAGAATTTTTCGAAGAGGTTACTAGGGAAATTGATGAGGGTAAAGCAGTGGATGTTGTCTATATGGACTTCAGTAAGGCCTTTGACAAGGTTCCTCATGGAAGGTTGGTTAAGAAGATTAAATTGTTGGGTATTAATGGTGGAGTAGCAAGATGGATTCAACAGTGGCTGAATGGGAGATGCCAGAGAGTAATGGTGGATGGCTGTTTGTCAGGTTGGAGGCCGGTGACTAGTGGGGTGCCTCAGGGGTCTGTGTTGGGTCCACTGTTTGTCATGTACATCATGATCTGGATGATGGTGTGGAAAATTGGATTAGTAAGTATGCAGATGATACTAAGATAGGTGGTGTGGTGGATAATGAAGTAGATTTTCAAAGTCTACAGAGAGATTTAGGCCATTTGGAAGAGTGGGCTGAAAGATGGCAGATGGAGTTTAATGCTGATAAATGTGAGGTACTACATCTCGGCAGGACAAATCAAAATAGGACGTACATGGTAAATGGTAGAGAATTGAGGAATGCAGTTGAACAGAGGGATCTAGGAATAACTGTGCATAGTTCCCTGAAGGTGGAATCTCATGTAGATAGGGTGGTAAAGAAAGCTTTTGGTGTGCTGGCCTTTATAAATCAGAGCATTGAATATAGAAGTTGGGATGTAATGTTAAAATTGTACAAGGCATTGGTGAGGCCAATTCTGGAGTATGGAGTACAATTTTGGTCGCCTAATTATAGGAAGGATGTCAACAAAATAGAGAGAGTACAGAGGAGATTTACTAGAATGTTGCCTGGGTTTCAGCAACTAAGTTACAGAGAAAGGTTGAACAAGTTAGGTCTTTATTCTTTGGAGAGCAGAAGGTTAAGAGGGGACTTGATAGAGGTCTTTAAAATTATGAGAGGGTTAGACAGAGTTGACGTGGATAAGCTTTTTCCATTGAGAGTAGGGAAGATTCAAACAAGGGGACATGACTTGAGAATTAAGGGACAGAAGTTTAGGGGTAACATTAGGGGGAACTTCTTTACTCAGAGAGTAGTAGCTGTGTGGAATGAGCTTCCAGTGGAAGTGGTGGAGGCTGGTTCGATTTTATCCTTTAAAAATAGATTGGATGGGTATATGGACGGGAAAGGAATGGAGGGTTATGGTCTGAGTGCAGGTAGATGGGACTAGGGGGAAGTATTTATTTTAAAAAATAATAAAAAAATATTCGGCACGGACTTGAAGGGCCGAGATGGCCTGTTTCCGTGCTGTAATGGTTATATGGTTAGTGGGGATCACTTTTTATAGGTCATCGGACCCTACGGGGCAGAACTACAATGGGGTGGCAGCCCCTACAAACCAATCACAGATATCGATTACATTAAAGTGTTATTGACAGTTCCCCAACCCAATTACAAAGCGCCCCATTACAATGTTTCTACAGCAGATTCTGGAAGGGAGTCAGTTGACCCAAGTAATGCAACATTTTCCCAGGTACTATAAACAATTTAAACAAGGCTTCACACTTCAGCCAATGATCAACAACACCACAATCACCTTGCAACATTATTAACAGTATTTACAACCCTTCAGCAATGGGCCAATCCTGATAATGTATCTCCAACACCTCTGAGCTTCTCTGCAAAGTCTTCATACATTTTAACAATGAGGAGGACATCTGGACGTCACCTTATCTGATATTTCAATCTAGGACCTAGACTTTCTGGCACCGGCTCGCAGCTTGCAGCTTTACACAGAAAAAGACCAAGCAGGCCCTGCAGTTGCAAAGAGCCTCCATTTTATAATAGCTCTATTTTGGCCAATATTAAAACAATCATCAATGCATTAATTGAATTAATGGTCTTTCAGGTTGATTGCAGGATTTAAGAAATTAGATCTAATTAGTTCTTAGCCTAATGCTGAGTAATTTCACTCGGACTGTGTCCTGCTGTGGGACCCCAGGTCAATCCACTCAGCCCCAATTCCCAGGCCCAGCAAATTATCTTTTTCAAGCATTTATCCAGTTCCCTTTCAAAGCCAGAGTCAGATCTGTCCCTGTCACCGTTTCAGAAGTGCATTCATTCTAGGTTACAACAATTCATTGTGCAACGGAGCAAGTTTTTCACACATCAGCACTGGATATTTCATCAGTTGTTTTAAATTCTGTCACTTAAAACCCTACTTCTGTTTATTTCGGTGAAACAACAATGAGTGACAAAGTCAGTGTTAGTTTCCCTTGGGAACGTGCTGGTGGATTCACCTTTTCGACTGTGGTGCTCATAATCCCATGATGTTCTTGGGGAGAGCGATTCAAGGATTTAGACCTGGATGAAGGACCACTGATTACATTCTCAAATCAGGATGGTGTCACCAGGGGAATCTACAGATGGTAGTGTTCCAATGTTTAGTTTAGTTTAATTTAGTTTAGTTTAGATACAGCATGGAAACAGGCCACCGAGTCCGTGCCGATCAGCGATCCACGCACACTAATACTCTACTAAACTCACGAGGGACAATTTACAATTTTACTTAGCCAATTAGCCTATAAACATGTATGTCTTTGGAGTGTGGGAGGAAACTGGAGAAAACCCACGCAGGTCTTGGGGAGAACGTACAAACTCTGTACAGACAGCACCCATAGTCAGGATGAAACCCGGGTCTCTGGTGCTATAAGCCAGCTACTTACCACTGCGCCACCCGTGCCAGCACTTGTATTTGAAGCCTTTGCCATTTTTGGCGATGGGGATCAAGGCTTTGGGAAGTGTTGTTAGTAGAACCGATGGTTAGTAACTGTCACGCATTTCGTAGATAGCACACATTTGCAGCCAAGTTGCAAACCGATTTGGTTCTGATCAAGCGGTTTACTTTGTACTGGATGGTGTCAAGCTCCTTAGGTGTAGTTGGAGCAGCACTCATCTAGATAGATGGGCGTATTCCATGACATTCTTGTTTATACCTGGGTTATGGAGGGAAAGGCTTTTTTGGCTAACAGGAGATCTGAGGCAGGATTCCTAGTCTCTAACAAGCTCTCGAACCATGGTGTTTATGGAGTCATAACAGCATGGCTGCTGCAAATAAGAATATTATTTTTCTGTTTTGGAACATATGATAATAAAACACTCTTGGCAATCCCCTGTTTCTGAATCTGTAATTGTATCCATGCCAGCCAATAAGCCCTTTCAGCATCCAATTACATTTTCTTCTTGTATATCAACTCTCACTGCCAACACACACATACACACACACTTGTTTATTCTCACGGCACCCACCAACATTTGAGAAGCACTACAGGACCAATTAACCAACCAACTTACAAGTCTATGATAAAAGGTAGGAAACCAGTGCACCTGGAGGAAATCTTTACACAGTCACAGCAAGAACTTGGAAAATCTACATGAACTGCATGCTGGTCAGGATTGAACCCTGGTCTCTTGAGCTGTGAGGTAACAGTGCTAACCACTATGTGGCTATGCTGCCCCAATGTCACCGATTCAAATTGATCAGTGATGATTTGTAGAATGCTGATGATGGATGACTTGGTGATAGCAATGATGAGCATCAGTGAGCGGATTATTGACGTGTTCCACTTGATAGCACTGATGACAGCACCTTCCATCAATATGCGGATGGTTGAGTGTAGACTGATTGGATAGATTTTTCCTTTTTTGGTAGACTGGATAGACATTGGCACAGTGGCACATTGTTGTGTATTACTTGTGCTGCTTGACACACGTGTTGGCCTGCAGTGAAGATTTACCAGTTTTCAATGTCATTTTTAGGTGCACCTGCTACTCATGACACATCCAAAGTTGGTCCCCTGGCTTGCTTGCAGTGGCAGTATTACAGTTAGGGTGAACCATATACATAGACAGTGGAGGAATCCAAGTCTGCAGCTGCTTAAGTCGCTCTCTGGTTACTTACCTAATCTCTGATAACCTATGTGCCTTTACTAAATCTCTTCTCAATCTTCTCGGCACCATGGAGAATGACTCCTGATACTCTTGTCTCTCCTTATGTCTGAAATTCCTCACCCGTCATCCCTTCCTGTATCGTGTTTGGCACTTTCAAAGGCTTGAGTTGGACACGTAACTCAGGCGTGATCTAACTGGTATTTTACTGAGGTACAATTTCATCTCTTTGATTTTGTTCTTCCTGCAACTATTATGAATGTCAAGACCCCATATTCTTTATTAATCACTTTCTCAATTTGCCCCGCTATCTTCAAAGATTTATGTGTATAAAGACCAAAGAGTTGGCACATTAGTTTTACAAACCTTAATAAGAGAGTATCTGATCAATAAAATCCTTTTCATAGCAAGGCATTAACAGACGATTCCATTACGTTCACAAAATTCAGGGCTGCTACAGAGCCTGTTCTTTGGTGGCAGGCAAACTGACCTTCTATTCCTTATCATTAATACCAGATAAAGCAGGGGACAGTAAGTTCACAAGGTATTAGCTGACTCTAAGCCTTTGAGTGCCTGATATGGAAATGCCTTTATAGATCATCCTAACTTTTACTGTTAATATTAATTATGGAGGTTGATCAATAACAGAGAAATGAAGGGATCTCCATTTAGAAATGCTTTGCTGCAGAATTTTTCTGCACCAGGCATAATTATACTGATGATCAATGACAGCAAAACCATCCTTCCTCCCAATCCCCCCACCCCACCCCCGCACTGTTTTTTGTCTGAAGCCACAGTTCTGATGCCTTCTGAGAGTCTTTCTTTGATTCTCTCTCTCTTATACAATCTGCATTGCCAGCCATCTTTCACAGGAAGGGAATTTCCTTTGTGCATGAGGTCTGTTTAAATGTTAATTCTTATAATTTGTTAATTATAATTAGAATGTTATTCCTTATAATTTAGCATGTAATTTTGCTGGACCAATTGATCCTCAATGAAATTTTCCATTTTGGCAGCAATCAGTTATTTGACCAATATGGTGACATTTTTCAAACTGCCTGTTACCATCTATTAGTGGTAATTTGTTAAATGACATGAAGCACGGTTGTATTGCCTCAATCCTATCAATGCTTTCTCAAAGTTGATATGCTTCCCTTGTTCTTAATTCTTACTTATATTTCACTTATATTTACCTATGTCATTGAAAGAGGACATTTGATCCATTAAGTCCATGCTTTTAGAACATTCCCATCAATTCCATTATTTCCCGTTAACACCTGAGGGAAACACAAATTCTCCTGTGACTCAGAGGTCAATATTAAACATGGGATGATGTTGCTGGAGCTCCATTACCAACTCCACTACCAGCTGCACTACCTGTGAGACAGATGCATTACCGGTTCTATCATCATTCATCATTCTACCTTTATTGCAGACTCTTATTGGTAACCTTTTTTTTCTATCAATGTTACCCCAAGAAGTCAGCATCAATTATCAGGTATTTGTATTTGTCATCAGGGACGACATGGTAATGCAGTGGTAGGGTTGCTGCCTTACAGCGTCAGAGCCCTGGGCTCGATCCAGACTATGGGTGCTATCTGTACGGAGTTTGTATGTTCTCCCCATGACCATGTGGGTTTTCTCCGGGAGCTCCAGTTTCCTCCCACACTCGAAAGATGTACAGGTTTATAGGTTAATTGGCTTAGGTAAAAATTATAAATTGTCCCCAGTGTGTAGGATAGTGCTAGCGTACGAGGATCACTGGTTGGTGCGGACTAGGTGGGCCGAATGACCTGTTTTTGCGCTGTATCTCTGAACTAAACCAGACTAAATCAAGTATCCCTACTATTCAGGCCAGGCCCTCATCTCGCTGCTACCATCGGGCAGGAGGTACAGAAGCCTGAAATCCCACACCACCAGGTTCTGAAGCAACTGCTCTCCTGCAATCATCAGGTCTTTAAATGACTTGCACAACTCCAATCCTACCTTGCCAACGGAAAACACTATGAATCACTTCTTGCACTACCAGGGACTTGTTTTATTTTCTAATTATGTTTTGGCCTAATGGCTTTTTTTTGCAGAGTCTTTATTTTCATTTTACTGCTTACTGAACGTATTTGTAATTTATGTATAATTTATGTTTCTGTTTGTTGTCTGAGTCTGTGTGCCTGTGATGTTGCTGCAAGCAAGATTTTCATTGCACTTCACAGTGCTTGTGCATATGACAATAAACTCGACTTGAGTTATTATTCACATGCATTTGGGGTATTATACAATAGTCATTTAACCCTATCATTTCTGAAACATGGGGGGTTAAACTGACATTTGATTTATTACTTGAGGTTTTGGCCATAGCGTGATGGTGTCGTAGGAAATACACTGTACTGTGACCATGTCCACAAACACACAGCACTAGAGGTCAATATTAAACATAGGTCCCTGGAACTGTGAGACAGCTGCACAATTGCTTCTATTATCGCTCATCATTCTATCTTCATTGCAGACACTATTTGGTATCTTTTACAATGTAAAGATTTTAAAACTGCAAATTATTCATTTACTTGTTGCTCTTCTTAGACATGAAATCACACGAGGAATGGTAATGCATCCAAAAGGTAATTCCTCACTGTTGATAATATATCAACAATTTTACTTGAAGCTATTTAGTCAATTATGTTCCCTTTTTAATTCATAATTACAATATGGAGAACAGATGGCTGGTTTTGTGTTCAAGTCTGCCACAGACACATGGGGTAAGACATTTGAGGCTTGTGAACATAACCTGAACCCTGACCGTATCTTATGAGTGTCACTGGTAAAGATCATGCTTTATTTTATGTCCTACATATGTTACAATTTTGCCACAACCTGCACATGACATGGTTTGTTTTGTAGAATTATTAAGGCCTAGTATACAGCTTTGCAGCAAATTTCATGAACAGCTGGACTCAGAAAACTCATCATTGTTACAGTTCCCAGCTGTCAGTACAAACAAAATCTGATTGTGTTCAGACCTTTTAAAGCTCTTTAATAGGGTTAGTTCGGGAAGTGCAATTATGCTTCAATGGGAACCAAAATGAACAAATTGTACGGACTGTTGATATTTTGTATTCACAGCACAGCAGCATTCGTAGTTTTTGCCCTCAAGTTCATCAAATACTAAACTGTCCAGGAATATAGTTTGAAGGGAAAGTTATGATATTCTGCCGCACGAGAGGCTGTGAACAAATCATTGGGAAATAAAATAATCAAAGGGTTGTTTTAAAACCACTGGACAAATGCCAAAATAAGGACTGGAATCCCGTGTTTTATCTCCTTCCTGCTTATGAATCCCTGTGATGGTGTTTATGAAAGCAATATCTTTCAGATACTTCAATTGCACCTTGTTATGTCCTTTCTAATGTAAAATATAGCTGATAAGACTTGTGGCAGCAACACCCAAAGGCATATGTGATGGTATTTTCTTTAGCAGTTGTTATCTCGTTAAATTCTGTTCTGTTTTCAAATATTTTCATACCCGAGTGTGGGAAAGAGATTGTTCACTGTCGGATACTGGTATTGAAGATAATTTTTGATGAATTATTGATAATTTTGGACTAATCTTGCAAGCTTGATTGAATTCTTGGAATGCAATGTATTTGAGCTGAAAAGAATAAGAAGTTAAGGGCCCATCCTACTTAGGAGTCATTTGCGTGTCATTTACGTGGCATCATTTACGTGATGTGCGCATGGTGCGTGGTGACATAGGCAGTGACGCGTGGGGTGCCCCAGGATTTCGGGATGTACAAAATCTTCGCACGCCATCTGCGTGACGCGCAAAGACACCCAAGTGGGACAGGCCCTTGAATGTACTGGGCTGCCGACAGATTCTCAGGGAAATACACACCCAAGACAATAGACAATAGGTGCAGGAGTAGGACATTCGGCCCTTCGAGCCAGCACCGCCATTCAATGTGCTGATCAATCCAATCAGTACACCGTTCCTGCCTTATATCCCCTATCTTTAAGAGCCCTATCTAGCTCTCTCTTGAAAGTATCCAGAGAACCGGCTTCCACCGCCCTCTGAGGCAGAGAATTCCACAGACTCACAACTCTCTGTGAGAAAAAGTGTTTCCTTGTCTCCGTTCTAAATGGCTTACCCCTTATTCTTAAGAACTTGAAGCTGTTGACTCTACCACTGTCCCATTGATGAAAACAGTTTCATGGATCTTCGGCTTTCCCTTGCTGAAGTCAACAATCAACTCCTTGGTCTTGCTAACATTGAGAGCAATATTGTTGTTTTGAAAAAACGATCAGATCATCAATCTCCCTTCTATGTAATATGTGAATGATACTACCGTTGTTGGACAATTTATCGTCTGACAACATAGGTATCGTCAGCAAATTTAAAGATGGCATTGAAACTATATCTGGCGACACAGTCAGGGGCATAGAATGAGTAGAGTGAGGGACTGAGCATAGCCCCATGGTGCTCCTGTGTTGATGAGTATTGAGAAGAAAGTGTTGTTGCCAATTTGTACTGTTTGTGGTCAGCTGATGAGGAAGTCAAGGATCCAAGTACCTAGGAATGAGCAGATACGCAGTTCTCTGAGTTTGATGATAACTTTAGAGAGGATGATAGAATAGAATAGAATAGAATGCCATTTATTGTCATTCAAACAGATATGGTTCGAACAAAATTTAGTTCCTGCAGTCATAACATCAACAAAAAAAAAACCAAGACACACAATTAACACAATTTACATAAACATCCATCACAGTGAATCTCCAAACACCTCCTCACTGTGATGGAAGGCAAACGTCTTGTCTCTTCCCTGTTCTTTATTCTTCTCCCGCGGTCTAGCAGTCCAACTGCTGCGTCGAGGCGACCAGGGTTCCCGATGTTAAAGCCCCCGGCGGGCGATGGTAAGTCCCGCGGCCGTTAAAGCCACGCCGGGCGATGTAAGGTACACAAAAATGCTGGAGAAACTCAGCGGCTGCAGTAGCATCTATGGAGCGAAGGAAATAGGCAACGTTTCGGGCCGAAACCCTTCTTCAGACTGATAGGGGGTGGGGAGAAGAAAGGAAAAAAGGAAAAAAGGTGGAGGAGGAGCCCGAGGGCTGGGGGATGGGAGGAGACAACCAGAGGGCTGATGAAGGGGAGGGGACAACAAGTGCTAGCAGAATTGGGAGAATTCAATGTTCAAGCCCCCAGGATGTAGACTGCCCAAGCGGAATATGAGGTGCATTTCCGGGCGATGTAAGGCCCTGCTCCATGTTGTTTTAACCCCGCGATTCGGGCGGTAGAAGTTGCCGTTGCGGGAGCACCGAAAAGCAGTCTCCTACCATGGACCTGCGAACTCCAGATGTTACCGTCCACCGGGCCTGCAGCCGGAGCCTCCGAAGCTCCGAAGTCGGGTCGCAGCCGCGCGCCACCACAGATCTCCATGCTCCGAAGTCGGCCAGCTCCATGATGGTGAGTCCGCAGGCTCCACGACAGGAGCCCTCAGGTTCATTCCAGTTGGAGGCCACCGGCTTCACGATGTTAGTCCCAACAACAACCCGACAGAGAAAAGGTTGGGTCCCCGTACAGGGAAGAGATTAAAAAGTCCCCCCCCCCCCCCCCACATATACACATCTAAAAAATAAAACCAAAAACATACACCTAACGGGACAAAAAGAAAGAAAAGATGGACGGACTGCAGTCGAGCCGCTGCCACAAGGCGCCGCCACACCAAAAAAAAAGTGTTGAATAGTGTTGAAAGCCGACCTATAGTGAAAGCCGACCAATAGTGTTGAAAGCCGACCTGTAATCGATCAACAACTGCCCGATGAATGTGTTCTTATTGTCCAAGTGATCCAGTGCATGGTGAGGAGCCAGCAAGATCACTTCCCCTGTTGATCTGTTGTGGCAGTTTGTGAATTGTCGAAGGTCCAGGTCCTTGCTAAGGCAGGAGTTCATATGTGTCATAATCAATCTCTCAAAGCACTCCATCATCACGGATGTTAGTGCCTCCGGTCTGTAATCATTGAGGCGTATAATTTTATTCTTTGGGTAATGGTATTATGAATGTCCTTTTAAAACAGATGGGGACCAAAGACTTTGCAATGAGAGCTTGATCTCATTTAATAACGTGGCCAAGTTCTTTCCAAGGGTTCACTCACAGGAAGGATCTTCTGATATTGGCCTAGGTGACTGATTACAATGCTGTCAGGGGCTGGAGGCACGTGAAGGTGCATTAATGTTCTTCTTACTAAGGTGGGCAAAGAAAGCATTGAGCTCATCTGGGAGTGATGTCTCACTGACATTTGAGTCATTACTTGGTTTTGGCCGTAGGGTAATGGTGTGCAAGTCTTGCCAAATGTCAATCTGATCCTCCAGTTTCTCTTCACTTTTTTGGTATCCTTTTCATGATTGTACCTGTATTTCTTACATGATCCTGTATCGCCATACTAGAATGTCAGGGGGCTGAGGGGACATTTGGATGGTCTTGGTGGGAACACACTCCTCCACACATTTCTTTCTGAAGTTGCTGACGACCATGGCATATTTGTTCAAGTCCATTGCTGAGTGCTTGAACATCACCAAGGAGTCATGTAATCATTCCTCTGCTTGCCCTGGCCAGCTCTATGCAATCCTCGCCACTGGAGCTGCCCTCTTCAGTATCTGCCTTTATGCAGCAAGAAGGAGCACAGCCACATTATTGAATTTTCCAACGTAATGGTGAGGGATTAAGCCATAGGCATCTTTGATGGTCAAGTAACAAAGCTCAAGACTATTTGATCCTCTGGTGCTGCAGAATGTGCTGGTGGTAATTTAGTGACTACTTCAAACTAGCGCGAACATTTGCCTGGGGTGGGTTGTAGATTGCAGTCATGATGATGGAGCTAAATTCCCTCGGGTGTTTGAAGGGACTGCACTTCCCTCTTAGATGCTCCAGATGTGGAAAGCAGGGGTTTGACACAACTACTAAATTTAAGCACCACAAAGACTTTACTGTGAGACAGAGATCCCACCTCCTCCTTTTCCCAATGTGACCGTCCATTCCATGTGATGAATCGAGAAAGCATCGGGCTGGAAGGTTTAGTTCGAGAGTTGGAGGTGGGCTATGTCTCTGTAAAACCCGCATGAATGTTCCATCATGTCTTGCTGGTAAAGCAGTCTTGCCCTTTTGTCTGCAATCTTATTTTCGAGGGACTTGGCCAAAAGGATGCTGGGGAGAGGGAGTTGTAGTCCCCAGCTCTTCATTCTTACTTGCAGGCTGCTCCATTGACTACATTTTCACAGACAGTGGAGACCCCCCCCCCCCCCCCCCATCATTTCCAGGGCTTGATTGGTTTGGGATTATTTATTTTGGAGCAAAAGAGATTGAGGAGAGGTTTCCAGGTGACCAAATGGCCTCTGTCTATGTTGTAAACTCGTATGATTCTATGATAATTGATAATTTCTTCAGAAGAAGACAGACTGCAGGGGATGAGTACTTAATCCAGTTAGAGCACACATTTGCCAATGGAACAGAGAGTAAAACCATTTGTACAGCATTAAAATTAAATGTGAAATTTGACAATGATATTTCTTTTGCTGAAGCCAGCAGTTTAGTGTTGTGATGAAACCATCTTGGATAGGCTGCCCTACTTGATGAAGCAATGCCCGGAGTGCAACTTTAATGTGGCTTGATAGCCTGAGGGAAGAAGAAGCTTTTCTGTCTCTGAGTCAGGTGATCATGGGTTCAAATCTGACTCTGGAGGCTTGAAGACATAATCAGTGTTGACACTTCAGCACAGAACTGCTTTGCAGTCGTCCGAAGTGTGTTTTGAACAAGGTGTTAAACTGTCGCGCCTCTCAGTTGAATGTAAAGGTAACCATAATACCATTCTCAGAGCAGGAATTTCTCCCTGATGGCCTGGCCTAAATTTGTCTTTCAATATTTATCACTGCAATAGATCAACTTCCATTATCACTTTGCTGTTTGTGGGAGCTTGCTTTGCACAAATTTCTGACCCTCTTTTGTATATCCCAATGGAGACCGTATATCAAAAGTGCTGCATTAACTGTAGAGCGAATTATAAATTAATTGTTGAGAATATGGAAGGTGTGATAACATAACAAACATCTTTCTTTATGGCTCGGTAAGTGTTTTTGGTTTAAGCCAGTTTGGCAGGGGAAGGGAAACCTCAGAGGGATTTCAGGAAGGTGCGAGACAAAGTGGGAAGTTAGAAAAGAAATCTGGGAAATAAATATATGGCGAAACAAAGTTGAGTGACAATTGTCGTTAAAGGACAGAAAAATGTTAAAATGGTAAAATTAAGGCTGCTGCATCCAATTGCTCACAGAATTTCAGCAAGAAAAATGAATTAATAGCGCAAATAGGAGTAAACTGGCATTGTCCCATTGTCATTGTAGAAATACGGTGCAGTGTGATCAAAGGGCATTCAACAATTGGGAAGGATGGGACAAAGAAATCGGGAAGTGGAAGAAGATGAGTGCAGTAGAGCAAAGCCATATGCCACACCCCTGCTCCCATTTCTTCGGTTTTCTTATACAATGGTTATCAGTAATGGCAGGGTTCAGGCCTATTTGACAAGTGTTGCTATAACTAGAAGCAGGTATGTTTAAAGGTAATTGAGAAAATGTTAGGTTCCCCAGAAAGCAGAACCCATTTAGTGCCCTCAGTTGGTCTCCAAAATAAATGGAGAGAAATTATGCCTGGTAAAGACTGTGTACCTACTTAATCTGCATCTTATTCCTTTGTTCGTTATTTTATTCAAAATCAGCTTTGAGTCTGTAGAATTTTTTTAATTAAATGTTTTGCTTTTTTTTCTGTCTGCCTCCACAATGATTAACATAATTATTTATAATTTTACAGAAGTAACTCCAACCCATTTTGCTCATACATATCACATGGAATCCACTTTGACTTATTGATGATGCTTTTGAATCTCTTTGTTGTAGGTTTAAGGGCATAATATCACCAGAAACCTCAAGACAAAGCAAGATATTGCACTTTTGGAGATACCATGTTTTTGCTGAAATCTTTTCTTTCTGGTAGTTGAGTAAGATGTTGTAGGACCTTTCAAAGAGGAATAGGGGTGTTCTTTTGAAGCAATGTGCAATAATTCTCACAACAAATAAAGGGATGATTTGATAGCTTCTGTTTGTTGGGCATTTATGTGTGCAAATTGACTGCAATGACTGCTTCCACAATTATATTTCAAGAAATAGCCCATAATCTAAGAAATACTGTATGTTCAGTGTATCTTGAAAGTCTGTATATTTACTGATACACAAAAGTCATACAGTAAGAACAACAAACCAACCTTTGATTAAAATACAATTGTGCTTATAATGTATAGACAGATTGGACAGCATCGAAAAGAAAAAGGCTTATTAAAATTAGTCATCTGACGTTTATTGGAATGTAATTGGATATTTCTCATAAGGTGATTGCTGTGCTTTAGTGTTTTTACTGTTGTTTTCAAGCTTATATAAATTCCCTTTTTATCTACCTTATTTAGTGTAATTATTCTGGTTGGGATGGTGATGGAAACTGGGTTTAAAATCAATTCTTTCTGAAGTGGAATCATTTTCTGGAAAGCAAGCAGTTGAACCTGATATTTTCATTTAGTTGAAGAACCATTACACTGATGGTAATACCTCTTTAAAAGCACAGTTGCTATGTTTATTAATTTGCATGGAATATATTAAAAGCCTAAATCTCTCCTAATCCACTTTGACACAGAGCCCTTTTCACACTGTTGCAGCACTTATTATTAGATTTTATAAAGTAGTTTGTCATCCCATATATACATTGACAGTATCAGCTTAATGGAATCGGAAGTTCTCTGTACTTTGAGCTTTAGCATACATTTTTTTAATTTAGTTCCCCAACTGTGTGTATTAAAAATATATATTTAATACCTTGAAGGCATTGTATTGTGAGTGTAGAAATACAATATGCCAGGTGCAATAATTACATTTGGTAAAATATACATGGATGATTTTATTCATTTTCCTGCTCTCCATCCACACATTCCTTTCTGCTTTATGGTTAAACTAACATCAACTGTCCTTGGATACCTTACCCAAGTAATTATTCTTCTGGTGTGAGGCCAGCAAAAAATATCCACAGATATGTATTTTAATACATATCTGTGGATAGAAGACGTTAACACACTGAGCGGCTGACAGGCTTGTGAAGCCAAGCTGTTGAGCCAAAACCAAAGAGGCCGACGTCAGGCAATGCCATGGTAGTTGGAGACTCCATTGTGAGAGGTACGGACAGGGGTTTCTGCGGCAACAGACGGGATTCGAGGATGGTGTGCTGCCTCCCTGGTGCCAGGATCCAGGATGTCACGGACAGAGTGCAGAAAATCCTCAAGGGCGAAGGTGAACAGCCGGAAGTGGTAGTGCATGTAGGCACAAACGATGTCGGAAAGAAGGGGATGAATATTCTGCAGCGTGACTTTAGAGAGCTCGGAAAAATGCTGTAAAGCAGGACCTCCAGGGTGGTTATGTCCGGTTTGCTTCCAGTTCCTCGTGCTGGCGAGATCAGGAACAGGGAGATACAGGACCTGAATGTGTGGCTGAGGAACTGGTGCAGGGGATAGGGATTTAGATTCTTAGACCACTGGGATCTGTTTTGGAGTAAGGGGGAACTGTACAAAAGGGACGGATTGCATCTTAATAGGTGGGGGACCAGCATTCTGGCAAGCAGGTTTGCCACTGCTACATGGTTGGTTTTAAACTAAATAAGGGGGGGGGGGGTGTCAGTCAAATGGGATAGTCGAGGACGGAATTAAAGGTAAAGAGAGTAAAGAGATAGTTAATGACCCCAGAATTAACGGGAAAAGAAGCTCACAAAGGGATAGGAGAGTATGGCCAAGTGTAATAGGGATCGATGTGAAAGGTGAGATGCGTAAGGAATTAAAAGTATTGTACATGAATGCGCGAAGTATAAGAAGTAAAGTAGATGAGCTTGAGGCTCAGTTAGAGGTTGGTAGATATGACTGTGGGGATTACTGAGACGTGGCTGCAGGAGGATCGGGCCTGGGAACTTAATATTCAGGGTTATACATCCTATAGAAAGGACAGGCAGGTGGGCAGAGGAGGGGGGCGGGGGTGGTAGCTCTGCTGGTGAGGGATGGAAATCAGTCATAGGGAGACATAGGGACTGACGAGGTAGAGTCACTGTGGATTGAGTTGAGGAATTGTAAAGGCAAGAAGACACTAATTGGTGTTATCTACAGACCCCAAAATAGTAGCCCGGATGTAGGGAGTAAGTTGCAGCAGGAGGTAAAACTGGCATGTAACAAAGGTAATGCCACTGTGGTGATGGGGGGATTTCAATATGCAGGTAGACTGGGAAAATCAGGGTGGTTCAGGACCCCAAGAAAGGGAGTTTGTAGAGTGCCTCCGGGATGGATTCTTAGAGCAACTTGTAATGGAGCCGACCAGAGAAAAGGCAATTCTGGATTTAGTGTTGTCTAATGAACCAGATTTGATAAGAGAACTCGAGGTAAAGGAACCGCTTGGAGGTAGTGATCATAATATGATTAGTTTTAATCTGCAATTTGAGAAGAAGATTAAATCGGAAGTGTCAGTAATGCAGTTGAACAAAGGGGACTATGAAGGCATGAGGGAGGAGCTGGCCAAGGCAGACTGGAAAGGGATCCTAGCAGGAATGACAGTGGAACAGCAATGGCAGGAATTTCTGGGCATAATCCAGAAGACGCAGGATCATTTCATTCCAAAAAGGAAGAAAGATTCTAAGGGGAGTAGAAGGCAACCATGGTTGACAAGAGAAGTTAGGGATAGAATAAAACTAAAAGAAAAGACGTATAACACAGCAAAGAGTAGCCGGAAGCCAGAGGATTGGGAAACTTTCATAGGACAACAGAAGGAAACAAAATGGGCAATACGGGCTGAGAAGATGAAGTACGAAGGGAAGCTGGCCAGGAATATAAAGAAGGACAGTAAAAGCTTCTTTAGATATGTTAAGGGAAAAAGAATAGCAAAGTCAAATGTGGGTCCCTTGAAGGCAGACACGGGTGAAATTATTATGGGGAACAAGGAAATGGCAGAAGAGTTGAACAGGTACTTCGGATCTGTCTTCACTAAGGAAGACACAAACAATCTCCCAGATGTACTGGAGGACAGAGGAACTGAAAGACATTTTCATCAGGTGAGAAATAGTATTAGGTAGGCTAATGGGACTGAAGGGTGATAAATCCACTGGGCCGGATGGTCTGCATCCCAGGGTCGTCAGGGAGGTGGCTCTAGAAATAGTGGACGCATTGGTGATCATTTTCCAATGTTCAATAGATTCAGGATCAGTTCCTGTGGATTGGAGGACAGCTAATGTTATCCCACTTTTCAAGAAAGGAGCGAGAGAGAAAACGGGGAATTACAGACCAGTTAGCCTGACTTCGGTGGTGGGAAAGATGCTGGAATCAATTATTAAAGAGGTAATAATGGGGCATTTGGATAGCAGTAAAAGGATTAGTCCAAGTCAACATGGATTTATGAAAGGGAAATCATGCTTGACTAATCTTCTGGAATTTTTTGAGGATGTGACAAGTAAAATGGATGAAGAGGAGCCAGTGGATGTGGTGTCTCTAGACTTTCAGAAAGCCTTTGATAAGGTCCCGCACGGGAGACTGGTGACTAAAATTAGAGCACATGGTATTGGGGGTAGGGTGTTGACATGGATAAAAAATTGGTTGGCAGACAGGAAGCAAAGAGTAGGAGTGAACGGGTCCTTTTCAGAATGGCAGGCAGTGGCGAGTGGAGTGCTGCAAGGCTCGGTGTTGGGGCCACAACTGTTTACCATATATATTAATGATTTGGAAGAGAGAATTAGGAGCAACACTAGCAAGTTTGCGTATGACACAAAGCTTGGTGGCAGTGTGAACTGTGAAGAGGATGTTAGGAGGTTGCAGGGTGACCTGGACAGGTTGAGTGAGTGGGCAGATGCGTGGCAGATGCAGTATAATATAGATAAATGTGAGGTTATCCACTTTGGCGGCAAAAACAAGGGGGCAGATTATTATCTCAATGGGGTTAGGTTAGGTATGGGGGAGGTACAGCGACACCTGGGTGTCCCTGTACACCAGTCACTGAAAGTTGGCGTGCAGGTACAGCAGGCAGTGAAGAAAGCTAATGGAATGTTGGCGTTAATAATAAGAGGATTTCAGTATAGGAGTAAAGAGGTTCCGCAGTTGTATCGAGCTCTGGTAAGACCACATCTGGAGTATTGTGTACAGTTTTGGTCTCCTAATTTGAGGAATGACATCCTTGTGATTGAGGCAGTGCAGCATAGGTTCATGAGATTGATCCCAGTGATGGCGGGACTGTCATATGAGGAAAGTCATATATGAAAAGACTAGGCTTGTATTCACTGGAGTTTAGAAGGATCTTATAGAAACATATAAAATTATAAAAGGACTGGACAAGCTAGATGCAGGAAAAATGTTCCCAATGTTGGGCGAGTCCAGAACCAGGGGCCACAGTCTTAGAATAAAGGGGAGGCCATTTAAGACTGAGGTGAGAAAAAACGTTTTCACCCAGATAGTTGAGAATTTGAGGAATTCCCTGCCACAGAGGGCAGTGGAGGCCAAATCACTGAATGGATTTAAGAGAGAGTTAGACAGAGCTCTAGGGGCTAGTGGAATCAAGGGATATGGGGAGAAGGCAGGCATGGGTTATTGATTGGGGATGATCAGCCATGATCACAATGAATGGCGGTGCTGGCTTTAAGGGCCGAATGGTCTCCTCCTTTACCTATTTTCTATGTTTCTATGTTAATATTCATTCATATGACTTGTAAGTCACTGGGCATGCCTTGGTTTTCTTAATAAGGTGGTGCTAAATCATTGATAGACATAAAATGCCGGAGTAACTCAGTGGGTCAGGCAGCATCTCTGGAGAAAAGGAATAAGTAATGTTTCAGGTCGAGACCCTTCTTCAGGTTGAGAGTCAGGGGAGAGGGAAACTAGGAACCATTGGTGATAAGCCATTGATTAGTATGGTGTAGGGCAGCATCCAGAAATAAATCAAATTTTACCTAATACCACACATCTGTTTTTTCTGGTCACCAGAACTTTGGAAATATAAACATACCACGTGGCAAACATACAGTAAGTCAGGCAGCTTCTGTGGAAATATTTACGGTCCGAGACCCCTTGACAAAACTGGGAAAGATAAAACAAGTTAGATTTTACCAGCTGAGGTGGGGGGGGGGGGGGGGGGTGATGGATAGAGCAAAGGGGTAAGTGTAATGCAGCAGTTTGAATTGGATTAAGCCTCTATATGTTGCTAATAGCAAGGTGATGGGATAACCCTGCAGGGCAGATAATATAAATAGAAAATGAAACAATGTCAGGTGGAAATGGTCAGTTCTGATAGAGACAGAAAGAAAGACTGAGTTACCCAAAATTTCAGAATCAATGTTGAGTCTCGAAAGCTGCAATGTGCCCAACAGAACATGAAATGTTATTACTGAAGTTTTGCATAATCCTCAAGGTAACTGTGCATAAGGCCACAGACAAATAGGTCGGAGTGGGAGTGTGATAGAGAAGTGACGAAGGCCGGAAGCTCAGAATGACAAAGAAGCATATTCTTATATTAACTACCACGTAACACATTTGGTCTTATCCCATCAGAGATATTCCTTTGGTTCTAACCTTCCCTCCCCTAACTTCCCAACTACTGAAAATTAACTTGGATTCTATTTTTCACAATTCTAATGAAGAGTCCTGAACTTGAAATGCTAATCCTGTTTATCTTTCCACAAATGCTGCCTGTCCTTCTGACAGTTAAAGGTCAGAACGCCAGGGGAACTATATCTGTTCTGTCTGAAAGAGGATGGAGTGAGAGTACTCATTAACACTTTCCTTATTTACCACATTCTAGTACTGGCAGACTTTGTGTTTGTGATTTCTATCTTCCAGCAGCAGTTTCCTCCTTCAATTTCTCCTCGCCTCACCTGGCTTTATCTGCTATATATATATTTGTCCTCCATATTCCCCTTCTCTTTATACTGACTATCTTCCCTCTCCACTATCAGTCCTGATCCAGGGTTGTGATTAGAAATATTCACCATTGCTTTCCATTCACCAATACTGCTCAACCCATTGATTTCTTCTTATAGATTTTTTGATACTTTTTAAAAGTAATATTGTTTTGTAACATATTTTGTACTGTTAACTTTTCTGGGATGCTCTGAAATTATGTACATAATGTATATTAAGGTAAGGGAATGCCTGTTAGACATTGCTAACATCTTGGTGTCATTGCCATCTTCAAATACTCTGTACAAAGCAGAACCCTAAAGGGCCTGTCCCACTTGCATGCGATTGCGTGCGTTTGGCGCGACCAACCGGAAGCGGAGGTCGCGCGAAGTTCGCGCGTGACGTCATTTAAAGGCCTGTCTCACGGATTTGCGGTCATTGGCGGTGAAACAGGAAGTTTCTACCGCTCGTGGACCGCCAGAGACCGCGGGTTCGGTCCAACGCACACCGCCGGGGCCGTGCGGTGTTGGTCCCAACACCGCACGGTGCTCACAAAAAACCAACAATGTCTAAAAATCTGTTCCTACCGCACAGCCGCCGCCAGTGAGGCACGAGTGCGGCACGGGCACCGCCACAGCCGCCGCCAGTGCGGCACGAGCGCCGTCACGGCAACCTTCGCCGCCACAGCCGCCGCCAGTGAGGCACGTGTGCGGCACATGCACCGCCACAGCCGCCGCCACAGCGCCGCGATCAGCACTACCGCCGCCTCAGCCCCGCGATCCAAAATGACGTCATCGCGTAGCGCGTCGCGTTGCGCGATGTCGTCATCACCCGACGCCGCAAGCTCGTGGAACCGGTCGTATGGAGATCACTCGGCCCCCGCGCAGCATCCATGCGGCGCTCTCACGGTTGCCGTGCAGTCCCCTCTTCTGGCGACGCCGCGCTTCACCGCCAATGACCGCAACACCGTGAGACAGAGCCATTACGCATAAAAAGGAGGGTTGCTGGCTGCTATTCCATGATCATCATGGAAGAGATGCAGACTGCATTGCTGCAACAGCAACAGAGACTTCTGTTAGCAGCAGCCCCCATGCTTACAAATCAGCTGGGCAGGAGGCAGGCCGACTGAATTTCGGGCGGTGACGTCATCACGCAACGCCACGCCGGGCGGTGCCGTCATCACACAACGCCACGCGCTAGGCGTACGCCGTCAAGACGCTGTGTACCCCGTCAAGACGCTGCGTACGACATCAAGACGCTGCGTATGATGCAATGCGCCTGCGTGCGTATGCGGGCCGAAAGGCCGTTGGCGCGCGAGGATTTCGGTCACTGCAGGAATTTCAGAGCCCCACGCGATGTCGGGACCAGCCCCGCACAACTCCATACCCCTCCGCGCTTCTAAGTGGGACCGTCCCCGCGCGGCCATACGGTGCCCGTACGCCTCAAGCGACCACGAGGTTGTGCAATTTGCGAGCCAAGGTCGCGTAAGTGGGACAGGCCCTTAAGGCACATTATAGTCATCCTCTCCCTTTACACATTGATGTGGAAACACAATCTAAGCAGCCAAACTTTCGTTGACAATGAACTTTAGTTGACATTGAACTACCAGCACTTGATGATATCCTCATCCCCTGTTCACACATGCTCACACCGCATTTTAAGACCCTATTCTTTCATACATGAACACACATCTACCCTTTCAAGTGCATTTTGAAGAGATATTATTTGCTTATAATATTTTAAGGATATTGGATATTTTCATTTACTTGAAGAATCATCTTGATGATAGTACTGCTTCTCCAAAAGCAGTATTAACACCCTGACACCAATGCATGTTTTTGCTGCCCAACATATACCTTTTGATATCACCTCTCACTCTCCCACAACAAATGCATCTCCTACACTAGAAGTCTCCTGGCACACCAGCTCATGCCTTTCATGCACACTCTCTCATGAACACCTATTCATAAACAACCCACACTCACTGTTTTCTACATTCACCAACACATTCCCACACTTTAATGCACCGCGTATACCACTCCCACTAATCTATCTTGACACACATTACCCCTCTTGTCACACACTCTATCTACTCTATTCCTCTGCTTAATAATTGGTGCTGAACTTCATAGCACCATCAATGTGAAGGAAGGAACTGCAGATGCTGGTTTAAACCAAAGATAGAAATGAAAAGCTGGAGTAACTCAGCGGGGCAGACAGCATCTCTGGAGAAAAAGAATAGGTGACGTTTTGGGTCGAGACACATCTTCAGACCCGAAACGTCACCTATTCCTTTTCTCCAGAGATGCTGGTTGACCCTCTGAGTTACTCCAGCATTTAGTGTACAGCAACATCAATGCAGTGGCGGAGATCAGCTGAGTGTGTAAAGATAAAGGTTTAGTTCTGGGACCCGATCTGCATGTTTCAGAAATTTACTCCAATAATTAAGTAAGCCATCAAGCTTACTATCTAGAATGTATTTTAAATCATTCTTTCCTTAAACTCAGCTCATGTAAGTATCAACATGAACTTGCACAACAAATGTGATTATATTTTCTAAGATTTAAAATTTAGCCAAATTTCGAAAGTTTATAACAGATAATGCTGGAAACACTCGGCAGGTTAGCCAGCATCTGTGGAATGAAAACAAGTGCTTCAGATTGAATTGCATTGATACTGCTGAGCTGTAATATATTTCCATCATATTTTGTTTCTCCTTCAAGTTTCTTGCATCTATTTTATAAGACATTCCTTTTCCAAATTAAAACAATTATTTGCTAGTAACCACTTCGCTCACTTCACCGTAAAAAGGTAGCTTTCCAGTCACTTTTCTAAAAATATTGTTCTGTGAGTTATTAGCATGCCACAATTTTCAAGTCAATTTAGATACCATTGTTCAAAGTAATAGATGTTTACTTGTATATGCAACTGACGTTAAATTTTTTGCTGATATATATCACCCAGACTTAGATTTCAGCATTTCATTCAAGTGACAATGGCATAATACCATAGCAGAAGGATCTAAGTGACAAATAACAAAGTCATCAATATCCTGATTAAAGAACGACGGTTATAAAACTCTAGTGAAGAACTTAGGTTTTACTTTATTATTTGTCTATTTCCTTTCAGTTAACTTAGTCCAATTACCATAAAAAGCATCGATTGCATTTGTAAACTTAATCTGAAGAAAATTGCAATTGACTGTCAAGAGAAATCTTATTGGAATGTACAAAGCAATACATTCCCAGCAGTAAGAAATTGAGCACAGGAGTCAGAAGAGAATCTCCTTGAAGAACAGTGGTATTTTAAAATGTTCTAACTGTCATCACGTTACTGCCACACTGAAATAAAATATTGTGTTTTATTGGGAAAGAATAGTAGGAAGCATTTTAGATAAGGTCGGAAGGACACGTTGTCTTGGAAAGAAAGGCAAAAATAAATTGCTTGAAAATAATGAATGGAAAAGATTAATTGAGCCAGATTGGAACCTTCATCGCTAGCTACGTTTAGCTCATATTATATTAAATCGACCAGACCACCAGTTTGATTTTCATGCTAATGTAGGAGTGTAGAGGAAATAAAAGTTGAAGAATAGATAAAAAATTGAATTGAACAGGCTAAATGGTATATGCCTGAATGTAAGGGGTAAAGCTAAAAAGGCAGGTGAGCTGAAAGCTCTGATAAACATGTATCTTCATTTGATAACTTGGCTACTAATAAAGCAGGGTTCAAAATGCACCTGAAATAGCAGGTAAAATCCCTAGTTGCAGCTATTTCCAAGGAGTCTGAGTGGACAATATAATGTATATACAATATCATAAATGATGATATCAATATCGAGGGCAATAATATCAATATTGTGGACAAAGAAGTATTCACGGATATGAAAGGGGAATGGTATATTTGAACGATTGACAAATTAGTTTATAAGTGTTGAGATAAATGACAAACAAGGTTCAATCACATTATATAAAATGTCATAAAAATCCTTTGGACAGAGGGAGTGAGAGGAACACATTTGTCGGCAAATTTCTGAGGTGCTAAATAATGGGGGATTTTAATTAATATTAGCAGTTAATATTTATATATTAACTATTAACAAAACCCCTAAATTACAATAAGGAGAAAATTTATAGCTAGTGTGCAGCAAATGCAATCAAATGTGGGGAGTAATTCTGGATTCAGTTTCAGGAAACGAAACTGGCCAGATGGAAGGAGTATCAGTGGGAGATTGAATAATTCAAAGATAATAATTCCAGTTAGATTTATCGTTGTCATGGAAGAGGACAAACAAAATGGAGTAAACATCCTAAATTGGGGCAAGGCCAAATTTATAATTCTGAAAAGTGAATTAGCAAAAATAGATTGGAAGCAGTTTCTTGAAAAGAGATCAATCTCACAATCAGTAATGGTAGTATTCAAGAAAGTAATTCAAGGTGTTCAATGTAAACATGTTCAACTAAAAACAAATGGTGGGACTGGCAAATCTGCTGTATTTTTGGTGTGATTTGCCTATTGGTGAAAGTAAGGCACATAAGGGATGCTTTTGTCAAATATTGAGGGATTAATGCAACATATGAGATGTAGGGGTGACACAGTGGTGTAATGGTAGACCTGCTGCTTTACAGCACCAGAGACCAGGGTTCAATCCTGACTACGGATGCTGTCTTTGTGGAGTTTGTTTGTTCTCCCTGTGACCATGTGGGTTTTCTCTGGGTGCTCCAGTTTCCTCCCACACTCCACAGACCTACAGGTTTGTAGGTTATTTGGTTTTGGTAAAAATTGTAAATTGCCCCTAATGTGTAGGATAATGTTCGTGTATGGGTTGATCGCTGGTTGTTGTGGACGCAGTGGGCCAAAGGCCCTGTTTCCATGCTGTATTTCTAAAGTCTAAATGTGAAAAGATAAATTAGGAAAGCAAGGAGAGTATGAAACATTACTGGCAAGTGAAATCAAATAAAATGTAAAGATGTCTTGAGAAGCAAACCAAGGAGAGACCAGGGCCAATTAGACACCAAAACAATGATCTCTGTGTGAAGGTGGAGGATGTGGAAAAGATTTGTAAATGATTACTAAAAATAGGGATGGTGTAGTTATGGAGGAACAATGTGGAATGTTGCATGGTATAAACATTGCAATTAAAATAAATGCTATGGTGTTCAGCATCTTGTCAATTGGATAAATCACAAGGCCCAGTGATAAACAGAAGGAAATTGATGAGGTTCTGCCAGAATGTCCAAGGCATCCTGGTGCAAGAGGGATTGGAGAACTGCTTGTTTATAAGGGAGGATGTCTCAAACTTAAACTAACTCCCCTTCAATTGTTATCTTCAGTGGTGGGTAAATTATTGGAACAAATTCTGAGGGACAGTATAAATCTTCACATTAAAAAAAACACAGGTTAATCAAGGACAATCATCATGAATATTTTATATGAAGGTATTGTTTGATTAACGATTGAATTTGAGGGGTAATATAGAGGAATGATGAGGGTGGTACATTTCATGCAATTCATGTGGATGTTGGCGAGAAGACTCACGTGGTCAGAAGTTCAACAAAGTAGAAATTCTTGGGATCCAAGGTAGAGTGGTAGATTGGATTCAAATCTGAATCGGTGTTTGGAAGCAAATTGTGATGTTCAAGCATTTTTCTGCACCTGGCAGGCTGTTCCCAGAGGGGTCCCATAGGGTTTGGAAATTGCTTTTTGTAATATTGCTAAATGATTTAGGCTTAAATGTTGGTCGTGAAGTTGCCAGTGAAGAAAAAAGCTTCAGATTACAGAAATATTTTATTGGTTAGCTTGGTTGGGCAGTAAACTCACAAATATAATTTGATCCAGAGAAAGTAAGAGTTCATAAAGAAATGTTGGATGCTTTTATTAATCAAGACATGGAGGTCATAGTAAAACTGTATATAATACTGGATAAATCACAATTGGAATACAACATATATGCTTAGTTACTGCATTAAAAAAGATATATGAATGCCCTGGAGAAGGTGCACTGGAGATTTACAAGCATGTTGCCAGCAGAGAAAAATATTAGCTCTGATGAAATGCATAAGATGGGGTCATTTATTTTGGAAAGGAAGAGGTTGTAGGTAGATTTAATTGAAAGGTATAAGGCAACGAGGGGCTGAGATAGCTTAAATAAAATGGACCAATTTCTCTAAGCTGAAGTGTCAAAAACCAGTAGGCATAGATTTCAATTCAGTGAAAATTGCTCACTGAACAAATCTTCACACTGCTTTTCGACTTTACATAGAGACATAGCGCGGAAACAGCCCCTTCGGCCCACCGAGTCTGCACCAACCAACGATCACCACATACGTTACAAACTAGGGACAATTTACAATTTTTACTGGTCAATTAACTTGCAAACCTGTATGTCTTTGGAGTCATATAGTCTTACAGTGTGGAAACAGGCCTTTCGGCCCAACTTACCCACACCGGCCAATATGTCCCGTCAACACTAGTTCCACCTAAATGCGTTTGGCCCATTTCCCTCCAAACCTGTCCTATCCATGTGTCTATCTAAGTATTTCTTAAATGTTACAATAGTACCGGCCTCAACTACCTCCTCTGGAAGCTCGTTCCATACACTTACCACCCTTTGCGTGAAAAATGTTCCCTTCAGATTCTTATTAAATCTTTCCCCCCCTCACCTTAAACCTACAGTATGTCCACTGGTTCTTGATTTCCCTACTCGGGGCAAGAGACTCTGTGCATCTACCCAATATATTCCTCTCATGATTTTATACACCTCTATAAGATCACCCCTCATCTTCCTGCACTCCAAGAAATAGAGTCCTAGACTGCTCAACCTCCTCATAGCTCAGGCCATCAAGTCCTGGCAACATCCTCGTAAATCTTCTCTGCACCCTTTCCAGCTTGGCAACGTATTTCCTATAACATTGTGCCCAAAACTGAACACAAAACTGAGTGTGGGAGGAAACTGGAGCAGCCGGAGAAAACCTACTCAGTCCCAGGGAGAAAGTACAGACAGACAGCACCCATAGTCAGGATCACCAACTTGGGTCTCCGAAGCTGTAAGGCAGCAAATCCACCGCTGTGCCGACCTTTAAAGAAGTAATCTTCTGCATCAGGACGGCACAGTAGCGCATACGGTAGAGCTGCTGCCTCACAGTGCCAGAGACCTGGGCTCGAACCTGACCTTGGATGCTGTTTGTGTGGAGTTGGCAGATTCTCCCTGTGACCGTATGGGTTTCCTCCAGGTGCTCCAATCTCCTCCCACATCATAAAGACGTGGGTTTGCAGCTTAATTGGCCAAATTGCCTTGAGTATGTAGGGAGTGGATGAGAATGTCAGATAACATAGAATTAGTGTGAGCGGGTGATCGATGGTCAGTGTGGACTCGGTGGGTTGAAGGGCTTGTTTCCTTGCAATATCTCCAAACTAATTAGGGATAACTAGCCACCTAACTTTGGACAGCCTACCAACTCTCACATAACATGTCGCTTTAGTACAATTCACAGATCAAAACACAATCATTCTTCTTAAAATCCACTGGTAATCAGAGAGATGGAATTCTCTCTACTTTAGAGCAAAATGAGGAAGGTATGTTTATACCCTGTGCCTCGCATGGCTTTAAGTCATCATCAAGTGTTTTACAAGCAGCTAAATATTTCTGAAGTGGCCTCATTGTAACGTAGGACAAACATCAGAAAACAATAAACTTCCACACATTGCAATGTGAGAATCAGTGGTTATCTGCTTTTTATGACATTAAAATTAGTTGGGACATCGGGATATCTTTCCACCTATTCTTCCAAAAAGAAGTATTGGATTTTCTATATTTGCCTCAATGGGTCAGTGGGACCATATTATACTCAACACATCACATCTCTGTTATCAACGTACCAAAGCGTTGCCCCAGATTTCTATGCTGAGGTGCCACAACCAAGGAGTGCTACCAATGGAAGCACAGCTGATAGTTACAACTCACCTTACTATAACATCTCCCCTCAATGGAAAAGTAATGTCACTATAATTAGTACCAGTGTAAATTTATCATTTCACTTTTCCCGTCCTCCAGGGGACATAAAGTAAGATTACTGAATTAGTACAGAATCCAAGAAGTTTTGAGCTGCACATGTAACCCACTGGGAATTATCTACGACAGCTGAACTCATTTATTTCATGATCCTTGACGGTCAACAGGGAGGAAAGGAGACCTTCCTTCTCTGAAAGTCACCTGTGTCTTTGAAATAATATAATTACAGGGCTTAAAATTAATATACGTACAGTAGCTTGAGATCTAATTTCTACATAAGCAGAAGTTCAGCTAGGAGTTTACAGACTAAAATGAGCATATTTTCCATTGATCGGGTTAGCATTTATTTCTGTACATACTTGTCTTTGCAAACGTTTGTCTAAAATAAAAATCATATTTTTTCCCCCTCTACCATAGAAACTCAATCTGGCAGCACACATACAAAGGGAAAAGAAACTGGACAACAATGTGTATGTACATCAAGTGAAGGTCACTTGAGTAGGAATGCTTGCCAATTAGCCAGGGGAAACTAAGGTCAATGTTAATGATTCTATCATTGTCGGTTCCAATAAGCTAACAGCCTCAGTCAGGACTGCGTGGATGTCAGCTGTGGCTCAACTGGTATTAGGTCGAATCTAACCTATTCTAGAGCCCTGCACATGAAAACTAATCTTATGTTCAAAAGCAGTTCTGAGAATGTGTTGCATGGTTGGAGATGTTGTCAATGAGGTGAACTCAGGTTTATATGAAAAAATGTCCGTGATATTATTTTGACCCAGAGGCAGAAAGTTCAACACTCTTTCAACTAAATAACTAAAACAGATTATCAAAGATATTATCACCATGCGGCTTCTGGTGCTTTACTGTTTGCTATTTCACAGCCACGTTTCATCGTGGGCACATAGTTAAATTGACAGAGTGATATGGATAATCTAGAGGTTATGAGAGGCATTATATTCATGAAGATTTTCTTTTTCTGTATGACTTAGGACAATGCCACATGAGACACTGACTCAATGTGTGATTGGGGACAAATTTCAGTCATATACCCCAGTTAAAGGCCCTTTGGGCCAACAAATCTATGCAAACCTTCAAGCCCACATTTACAATTAATCTAATTTTTTGTTCCCACAAACACATGCACTCCCCCCAGATTCTACCACTCACCTACATATATTGGATGATTTACAGTGACCAATTAATCCCCACGCCAAATGTCCTTTAGATATGGGAGCAAATCAGAGCACTTAGAGTAAACCCAAGCACCTAGAATAAACCCAAATGGTCATAGCAGCACACATTCATAGGGAATAGAAAACAGTGTATTTTGCTTCAGGGACCCTTCCTTAGGTGTTAGCTAAGTTTTACAATGTAAGGTGGGGCATCCTTGTGAATCTTTTCTGCACCCTTTCCAGCTTAATGGCATCCTTCCAATATGTAGGTTACCAGAACTGCACACAATATACCAAATGTGGATGCTCGAATGTCTCGAATGACATCCCAACTTTTGTACTCTGTGGCCTGACAGATGAAATGAAGCATGCCATATGCTTTCTTCACCAACCTGTCTCCATGTATTGCCACTTTCAGGCAACTACTGTATGTACTTGTGTCCTTCACTTTCTCTGTCCGACAACACTCTCATGCTCATTGCCATTTATTGTGTAAGTCCTGTCTTGTTTTAACTTCCCAAGATGTAGCACTTCTCACTTGTCCAAGTTATATTACCTCTGTCTTTCCTTTGCCCACATTCCCTGTTGATCAAGATCCTGTTGTAATCTTAGATTTTTTTTTCTTACTGTCCATTATGCCACCAATTTTGATCTCCAAACTTACTAACCATGCCAACTACATTCTCATCTAACTCCTGAATATAAATGACAAACAACAGTGGACCGAGCACTGAACCATGTGGCATACCACTAGTGACTTGCCTCCAATCTGAAAAATAATCCTCTAATGCTACCTTGTAACTCCTTCCCTAAATTTGTGTCCATTGACTAGATCACACTGGATACCATGTGACTTAATCTTCCAGACCAACCTATTATGTGGGATCTTATCAAATAACTTGCTAAAGTCCATGTAGATATTGTTTAACACCCTGCCAATGTAAATCCTCTTTGTCACCTCTTCAAAAAAACTAAAATTAATGGGACACAATTTCCCTGCTCAAAGCCATGCTGACCATTTCTGATCAGTCCATACCTTTCCAAATGCTAGTATATCCTCAGAATCCTGTAAATTACTCTCCTGCAGTTACTACCCACCACAGATATTAGGCCTGTATTTTCCTGCTTGTATTTTCAGTCCTTAAATCGGTTCCATTCTGTGTGCAAACTCCACACAGACAGGACCAGAGTTCAGGCTTGAACCTAGGTCACAGGAACAATAAGGCTGCAGCTCCACTGTTGCGCCAATGTGCCGCCCTGAATTATGTTGAGGATATTAGTACCGTATCATTACATTCTTTAGTGACAATTAACAAAACCTCAAAGTTAGATAACAAAGGTTGCTTCTGCAGTTTCCAGTAACTGTCGTCCAAGATACAAGGGATTGATGGTTTAGGACAACAGATCTCTGTGCTTTTTTAATTTCCTATCAAGCAAGGGATGAGGGATGAAAGACAGACCGCATTTGTGCTGATCAAATCAGAAATGCTACAATACAGGCTTTGTGGCTATAATTGAAATTAGGCAGCCATCATTCAAGAGAAGCTTCTTTGTGCAGTGAACATAGCAAATAATCATTTGTGTACTTATTAAAATTGATTTGACCTCTATTTTCAAGATTCTGCATGTTCCCTTTGGAGAAATTGAATTCCCAGTGAGTGGAATGTTTTGCAAAATGTACAATGTAGTTGAAATGTCTGTTGCCTATTTTCACTGGACTTTAATCTTCATATTGACATGCATGATTGTTTGGAATCTACCGGAGGTCTTTAAATGTTGACATATTGCATACACTTTTGAATTACGCTGTGTAGAAGCATAGGAATGTAATTTTCTTCAAAAAAATGCAAGATCACGCAGAGCTATGTTTAAAATGGTAAATCCCACCTTTTTGCCAAATTTGCATGTTGAAAGCATTTCCAAACTTTTTAATTACTATAGCTTGACAGAATTAAAGGGCAAAGGTGGGAAATTGCAGCAGCCTATATTTCGTGGAATGTTTTATTTAATTCTACCAATTTGTCAGGCTGGATGAAGCACAGAGAGTTGAATGAATGGTAATTAACAGAAAAGCTTTTCTAATGAAATCAGCAGAGGATGATATTTGTTGCAGAGATCAACAGATTCCTTTACGTGTACAGCAGACAGGTATCATTAAGAGAAACAGATTTCTGTCAGCTAGTGAATTGCTCAAAAATGTGCCCAAAACATACACAGAGTTTGTATGTTCAGTAAAATAAAGTACAGTAATTGTTTTTATTATGGGAATTTAGTATTTATGAATTCTCCAGTTAAATATTATACATTGAGAATAAGGGCCTACACAACAGGAATCAATTAGAGGATTTTTTTAACATATCTTGTTGTAAGTTCCAAAAACCAAGGTTGAAAATAGACAAGTTGTTTAAGCATTGAGCTTAAGATGGTTAAGCAGAATGTTGATGCCTTAATGTGTTCACAACTACTGTACACAGGTTAAAATATGCAGCATTCATCCATAATTACTTTCATGTCTGCAATGACCGTCTGTCACAAACTTCTAAATATAATATTTGAGACAGGTTTGACAATGTGCCCTGTTATTATATCTATGCAGTTTGGAATGGATGTAGAAACTTTGTTCATTTTTGATAGGCTTAAACTGTGTAAAATTGCTTTATTTTTGGCTTTATGGAGCCTAATCTCAAAATGTAAACTATCATTCGAAGAATATCTGCGGTGACTTATATACGGAGAATTGTTGGGAATCATGAAATACACCTATCCCTTTGTGGAAGACTACACTCATCTTCATTTTTGTTGTTATTGTGCTTTTAATTACACAAATAATTGAAAGGTACTCGGTCTTCAAAATATGTCTTTCCAACCTTTGTTCTTCAGACTCCAGGGCATTCAACTTTCTCTCATCCTGGCATGTTTTATTTAATTATCAGATTGCCTGTGGAATTTTAATGCTGGACCAGCTTTGTATCTCCTCACACTATTCCCATATTAGTGCTGCTAACAGAGACAACGTACATATGTAACTCACTTTTACTTAGGAAAATGTCTCAAAGCACATCATGGAATTGTTATCATACGAAAATTGACCTCAAGTCTCAAAAGAAGATGGTGAATGAAGACAAATGACCACATTCTTGATCAAGGAGTGGGCTTTAAAGAGTATCCTAAATGGTAGAATTATAGCGTGGTTCCGGGAGGAAATTCCAAAACTTGGTACCTATGCAGCAAAGCATGCATTGACAAAGTGCATAGATATGGGAGTAATCATTGGCCAAAATAAGCAAATGTTCCAGGGATTTATAGACCTGGAGGAGATTAGAGTGGATAGGATGCAGCCCATATGAAATCCATTCATAATCTGGTCAGGTGTAGCCATATTTGGCATGTACTGGCATCTACCTCATCTCTCGGCTCAATACCTGACCACTTTAATCCCACCACCCGATCACCTCATTCCAACAGTTCAAGCTCCTACCCTGCCTTCTCTGACTGCACCCTACCCCTTCCACATGTATCACAAACATTTTTTCACAATCACTAGCATTTTTCTACTTCTCCCCACTCACTGCTCTATCAACTTTGCTAATTGCTGCCAATTGTCACTGGCATATCAAGGAAGTGGAACAATGCCATGACCCACACATTCTGATCTCTCACCAAACCATCGCTTGATCTCCAACCCACTGTGACATTCGAGCTCTCGGTGCTGCTGCTCAGGTTAAAGCCATACATAGTAATTGAGCAGCAGTGGACTTAGATAGTAGATGAACACCACAAACCACCCATCAGAGATGTGGACTTGCCATTATGATTTTCTTGGATTCATGTTATCATAATCTTGCCTTCAGTTGTTAAAGTATCAGGTCTTACCTGTAGACATTACTGGGAAGAAATAATGGTATGAAAACCAGCCATTATAAAATAAATACAATACTTTGCACATTTATAATGAAAACAATCATGTCAAACTTAAAATTAGTATCTATTTTTATTTTTATGGGAAAAAGTACCATCGTCATTTGATTGTTGAAGGTTTAGTTAAAACATATTTTGAAAGAAATTTCAGCAATCTTACCATGGTTGTCAGTGATATGATTCTTGGAGTTCTCCAGAGTCTTAATTCAGCAACTAGGCCGAGAGTTTGAGAAATGGCAATGCTGACAGGTGCAGTGGTACTTGGATGGGGGTAGGGAATTCTATCCAGCGCCTCACTAATGATTATACCTGGGGAAAGATTCCAGTCAGACCTGAAGGCAGGTTGTAAGATAAATTATATCATGGCAGAACAAATTAATTTTTGATGTCTGAGGTAGATTCACTGTTAAAATGGGTCACCATGTAGATTATTCCACTTGCTGCATTTAGTTTAAATTCTCCTCATTTCACAGAGGATTATCTGGTGCAAAATGCTCTTGCAACACTTAAGTCTAATGTGCCTGTGTTGCGTTTAATGTGCCTGTAAAGCTGCAGCAAGTAAGAATTTCATTATTCCGGTTCATATCCGGTGCATATGACAAATAAATAATCTTGGCACTTCTGATTATGAATTGAGAACACATGCATAGTTTTAGGGAATTATCGGTGTGGACTATACTTTGTCATCTAGGATATCCTGAAACATGCTGGTCTCTCTGCGGTAATGGACAAAGCTGACAAAATGTGGCGATGCCAGTGCCCTCAATTGGAAGGATCATTGATTTTGAAGCTGTCTTGATGCAATTCTAATTAAAGGATTGGAGATTCTGAAAAAGGTGGTCAGGAAATAGGACTTTGTCCCGTGAAGATGAATATCTATTTCAGTAGCAATCTTTATAATTTATAAAGATTAATAGCGATAATTTACAATGAAAACATCCAATGGAAGATGACTGGCCTGAAATGTAACAGGGACGGCACAGTGGCATGCATGGCTGGTAGAACTGCTGCCTCACAGCACCAAAGACCCGAGTTTGATCCTGACCTCTGCGGCTGCATGCAAAAATGGAATTTCCCCCAGGTGCTCTGGTTTCCTTCCACATCTCAAAGATATGTAGGTCTGTAGGTTAATTGGCCTTTGTAAAATTGCCACTGGTGTGAATGGGTGATCGATCGTCAGCATGTACTCAGTGGGCCAAAGGGCTTGTTTCCTTACATTGTTAAGCAATAACATATTTTATCAACAATATCTGCCAAATCTTGAGCTCTCTCTATCTTACCGTCTTGATTCACTCGTATTTGGCTACCGTCATCCCTCCGAAGCCTGTGTTGAAGAACCTGCCAGTACTTGCATGTTTTGTTATGCCTGGATGTTGGTGTGCTTGATATTGATATCAAGTTATTGAAAATATGTCAATAACATTCCTGATCCTAACACTATAAAATCACTGAAACAACCCACTAGCAAAATTGAATGAACATGAAAGTGTTTGATAACTGGAAAAATCCAGACCATGTTCAAATTGGGAAAAGTGTTAGTAGTCCTTTGAAATCCATAAAACATACATTTATAGCTCATTCCTTTCCACCGACACATCCTCTGCCTCTTGTATATGTTGAATAAAAAATATACCTGCCTACATGGACAGGATTATGTTAGTTTTACATGTCTTTTCTCCTCCTTCTCCCTCTTTTCTATGTGGATGAGAGATTCAGAGATTTCCTTCATCCATCTGGACATAGCATGGTAAATATCCAGTAAAGGCAAATGGTAAATATTTAGGAAAGGCAGATAAATTTAAATCTAAATCAGAAATCCAGGCTAGATGTGAAGTGGCAGCTGAGATTTTGGTCTTCAAAATCAGAGGTTGTCTCCATCATCATCAGTACCAGCAATGGAATACATTTCAGGTTTTTTTAACCTTTTTTGCATCTAATGCTCAAACTGTAACTCAAGCTATGCTTATAATTTTGCCTGTGCTGATTGAGTCTGTGGATACAGCGAGGTATTACATCAGCTGAGCAAATTTGCAAAAGTCTCCATAAAATAGGGCCCACGTTGGGTTAGCATGACAGACAACTGCTAATCAAAGATTACATTTGGGTGCAAATCAGGAGCAAAAGTCATGTCGTCATATGAAAAAAAAGAACAAGCTGTGAAGTGAAGCCACGTGGCACAGTTTCAAACTGGCACTCCCATGAAACAATCATTAAATTCAAAAGAAACCCATCGCTCTTGTTTATGGTTGGAAAGACTGTCACATCTAAACTCACACATATAGTTATTCCACATGAGCAGGCACACAAATCAGGCAAGCAAATTTTCTGGTGGTAACCCCCTCCTTCCCAAGCTATGCTTTGCACATAACATTACAATACTGTGGGTCCATTATGTATCATCTCCATCTGAAGGAATTTTGAGCTGCAAATGACATTGAATTCTTTATGCTCATAAATATGTAAAGGTCTATATTTTTTGATGGCTGCAATGTTTGCATTTCCCTGTTTGTTTCTAGTGCAGGTAAGATGCATTCATTTAAAACATTTTTTTTTGCATTCTGTACTCTATGACTTATCCCTTCATGTCAACTGGAATTTAACAATGGAATTATATTGTGTAACCAGAAGCAGTAATTGTTCTTGGTTCTGCTGTATTTTGCAAAACATTATCCAACTCTATTTGACTTAACAGCTGTTTGGAGCCACAGCATTTTAAGTTGCCTCATTTAGTGCTAATGATTATGACAAATGATTTATTGTTCCTCAGATCTGCTCAGAAAGCAGTATTTTCACGCCTTCCTAGGCACCTGATACAATATGTCTGTTCTCGGCCATGGATGGATGTGAGATTTCAAACGTTTGTGGCATGCCCTGCGGTACTAAACCACCTCCCCCACTGAGATTGGGTAACTCTTTTCTTCTTATCATGCACTACTGTACCTTAATTTCTCTTTTATGAAAAAAAAACTTCCATTGAAGCAGTGTCTTTCATAATTCCAGGCTGTCCCAAAGTACTTCATGGCCAATTAAGTATATTTTGAAGTGTAGTCACTGTTTGCAATGTAGAAAAAAGGGCAAGAGATTAGCACATGGTAAGATCCCTCCAACAGCAATGAAATAATGATCAGATAATCTATTTCACTTCTGTAGAATGGATGTTAAATATTGTTAAATATTGGCCAGGACAATGAGGTGAACTATCCTATTTCAAATATTCACACCCTCTTTCCACCATCAAAGGAGACGCTGCCTCCTTTTTGGACCATTTTCTTCTTCCTTTCGAATTCCAAATCGATCATGTTTCCAGTTTACCAAATGTGAAAAAAAAAAACAATGCTGAACTTTGATCATTCAGAAGAGGTTGAGCAATGGTTTATGTATTTTCAATATAACCTCACTTTGCAATCACCTCAGGTCTTGCCAATCAGTTTATACTAGCACCTTAGGAATGGTGTAAAGTTGTTTATGTAACATATATATTTGTGCCATGGGTGGTTTTTAACCCTGGCAGTCCTGTGGAAATAAGACAGCAGTGAAAATATCCCGGTCGACATCTTAATACCGATCCTGCTACCTTCTATGTGCCTTGACCTTAACTTGTATATAGGTCAGGCTTAGATATTTTCTCTGGGCAGGATTCTTATCTACTAACCAGGGGAATTGGGCAAAGAAGAGACCCAGAAGTATAAGCTGTTTGTTTTTAAATAAATGGTCAGAGAGAATACCTTATAGATCTTACAAATAAATCTTTGGCCATTAGTGCCCTAGGCATTTCTTCTTCCTGTCCCTGAAAGTAACTTTCTCCCCTCTGCTTAACCAAATGCTGGAGACAACTCATCTCTTTTTATGAGTAGCTGCTCCTGGAACACATCTGCTCTCAGCAACACAATACCAGGACCAGGCAGGTTTAAGTCTCCAGAGCACCATGATGCTGAGGACTGTTTGCCTGGATCTTTAAACTGAGATGTGCATTTGGGAACAGAAAATACTGCACATTTGGAAATCTAGTTTCAGCATCTGGTATTCTCCAGTGTACTAATTGAACCAATCTACAGAGAGCTATTCACTGTATTTCAATAGTAATGTTCACAAATACGCGAGTGGCATAATGGCAGAGCGGTAGAGTTGCTGCCTTGCAGCGCCGGAAATGCTGATTCAATCCTGCCTATGGGTGCTGTCTGTATGGGGTTTGTACATTTTCACTGTGACCGCATAGGTTTTCTCCAGGTGCTCCAGTTTCTTCCCACATTCCAAAGATGAGCTGGTTTGTAGGTCAATTGGCCTCTGTAAAAATTGTCTCGCGTGTGTAGGATAAAACTAGTATATGGGCGATTATTGGTCAGTGCAGAGTCGGTGTTCCGGCTTCCATGCTGTATCGCTTAACTAAACTAAACCAAATATACTTAGTTGAGTATTTCAACAACTTCAATGTGAATTTACCATTTCTTTATCTTGCATATTGGACTTTCTAACCAAGGCTATTTGTTTAAGTGATAAATATTTTTTTTTCCTTGCTCACCAAATGTCGTGTTATTAATTTGGACATGGGCTGATTGCTGATAGCTGGGATTTTCTATACAATTAAATTATGGAAAGACAGTTATTAATGTCAAAAAATTGGGTTTACTGCAGCTCTGGCATGCACTCATGGCACGCAAAGCTGGATTACAAATTTGAACATTTATTTCAAATGTATCCAAATCCTGATCAGCTTGGTGCTTTGTGATCATATCCTCTAAAGTTAATTGAGGAAATGCAAGATATGTTTGTGAAGAAACCATACAGTCAGCAAGAAGAGATTTCAAACCCATTATCAGGATAAATTTATAGCTCAGAAGTATAACAATAACTAGACTAAGTGGGACCCGTTGGGTCCCTGTCACGCGAGAGTCCTCGTGCCCAAACGCAACCCGTTCACCATCGCAATATTCCACCTCTCACCCATTCCCCCAATGCAATATTCCACCACTCACGCCTATCCCCTCCCATCAAATCCACCCTCCCTGTCCCCCTCGCCCTCTACTCCCCCCCTTTATCCCACCTTGCCCACCACCCCAGACCCCTTCTACCCCCATACACTCCACTACCCCTCTACCCCACTCCCTCCCTCCCTCTCTCTACCCCACTCACGCCCTCATCCCTCTCTCCCCTCTCCCTCCCTCATCCCTCTCTCCCGCTCCCTTCCTCATCCCTCGCTCATCTCTCTCTCCCCCCTCCCTCCCTCATCCCACTCTCACCTCTCCCTCCCCTCTCCCTCTGTCTTATTTCCATTTCCCCCCCACCCGCCCCACCCCCCGTGCTGTGGGCCGGGCTGCGGCGCTCCCTCTCTCCGTGTAATGGTGCGGTGCGTTAGGGCTGCTCTCGGTGTCCGCGCCCGCGAGCAGGAGCTGCTGAAGCGCTGCCCATCCTGGGACTCGCGGTGTCCCTCCCATCTCCCTCTACCACCCCATCACCCTCCCCCCCATTTCCCTCGTCCTCCTCCCCTCACTCCCATTCCCAGCCCCAGCACCTACCCAGGTTGTAGAGCAGCGCCAGGGCCTGGAATTTGGCCTGGTTCTCATACTCGGCCCAGCCCTGGCTGTAGGCCTTCCTGCTCTCATGGACCTGGGCCTCGACGGAGCCGGACTCGCTGTGCCGGGGGCTGGGTGAGGGTGGCGGGTGGCCGAGCCAGAGCTGCCCGCAGAGCAGGAAGCGGAGGTTGTGCTACAGGATGGCGGCGGCCAGGCGGCCCCCGAGTCGCTGGTACTCCTTGACCCAGGTCCCGGGCTTGGGCACGACTCCAGCCCTCAGCTCGTCCGCCGCCTGGGCTCCAGTCCAGGCCCCGACTTCATCTCCGGGCTCATCCCTGACCCCGGACCCAGGCTTGTCCTTGGTTCCAGCCCAGGCCCAGTCCCTGGGTTCGGCCTGCGGCTCCAGCCCTGGCCCAGGCCCAGTCTCCGGGCTCGTCCTTGATACCAGTCCGGGCCCAGTCCCCGGTCTTGCTCCATGGCTCCAGCCCAGGCCCAGTCCCCGGGCCCGGCCCGCAACACCACCCTCCCCACCAGGTACTGGGCGGAGGCGCCACTCCTTCACCATGGCGACCTCCAGCCGATTGACAGCGGACGCGGCCAATCAGTGCGGGGATGGTGCCAGGAAGGTGCCGGCGACACCCCTTCCTTACTGACAGAAGTGGAGACCAATCTGCGTGGCGGCGACTGACAGCAATGTGCGCATGCGCGGTTTTTACGATTTTAAACCTTAACTTTTACAATATAGCATCGATTGGAATGAAACTTGTTGCACTCACAGCACAGGGGAAGCTGGTGAAAAATCGTAGCGCTATCGCGTAAATAGAAACACCACGCAAACCGGAAGAGCTCAAGATCAGAGTTTTAGTTATGTCTAGATAGATAGATAGAAGATTGATACATAAAAGATAGAAGTATAACAATAATGTCCACACTAGTAGTGGTAAAAAATCATTCTCAACCTGTAGCAGTAATTACATGATATAATAATAACTGTGCATCATGGTCCACTTTCAAGGACAGTGCTTTATTTTAAAGTATATTTATTGATTTACAAATATATCCGCTCCTGTATTACAAAATCATCTTCTTTAGCTGATGTAGTTATTTTGTTTTCAATGATTCATGGTCCCCCTTTAAGAAGCTCTGTATCTTTTCAACTAATCAATCTTCTTCCTTGACAATCATTTTAAAGGGGCTGTCCCACTGCGGCGACCTAATCCGCGAGTTAAGAAGAGTTTGCCCTCGACTCATACTCGCAGTTGACACGAGGTCCTAGGAGGTCTTTGTAACTCTCCTTCATGCTCGAGAGTAGTCTCCGCGTACTCGAGGCCTCAGCTAGGTCACGGCGTATTTTTCAACATGCTGAAAAATGCCCGCGAGTAAAAAAAAGGTTGCCATGGAAAAAATCTATATTTTTTCTACTCGTAGGTTTAGTCGAGGTAGGTCGTAGTAGGTCGGCATGTTATTCGTGGGTAATTGAGGGTAGTCTATGGTAATCTAAGGTGGTCGAAGGTAGTATTAGATAGTCTTCAACATAGTCGAAGGGAGGTCGAAGGAGATCGAAGGAGGTCGTCTTCACTCTCCGCTATTCGGTGTCCAATTTTCCCGAAGCTAGTCGAAGCTAGTCGAAGCTAATAGCGAAGCGAATGAATAGGTGACGTTTCGGGTCGAGACCCTTCTTCAGACTTTGATCAGTCTGAAGAAGGGTCTCGTCCCAAAACGTCACCTATTCCTTCGTTCCATAGATGCTGCCTCACCCGTTGAGTTTCTCCAGCATTTTTGGCTACCTTCGATTTTTCCAGCATCTGCAGTTCTTTCTTAAACATGTGAATGTTGCATGTCATTGCACCATTCTTCTACCATGTTTGCAATTGCAGTTCAAACCTATCATGGTTAACAAGCATTTCTTCACTCTTCCGTTATGAGTGATTATACGGCAACACAGTCAAAGGAAAAATGAATAAACTGCACTTCACGATCATAAATGCTGCATATATATTAATTCATGCCAGATCGCATCCATACATTGCTCCTGTCTTCACTGATCAATATTGGCTCTTGTTCTCCCAATGACTTTTTCAACCCTACAACAAAATCATTCTTCTTACTCTCATTCATCTGATAATGGACAATGTGTATTTAACTTAACGGGTTTGTGCTTGTATATACTCCCCCATGACCACATTATTTGCTTCTTTCTTTTAAGACTGTATAAAAATGCAGCTCCCAGTCTTTACAGCTTAATATCCTTTAACTTTATCCTCTAGAAACTGCCTTGGGATATATTTCTACATTATCTGCACTGTGTTAAGCAAAACATTGGTATATGTCAATGTTTCCAAAGGATAGCCACACATATACTTTTAAGGACAATTGATATTAACTACTCATTCAAATATTGATAATATTTCCCCCCCATCTAACAGAGTTTATGCACACGTGACATATACTAGCTAAATACAGTCATTCGGACTGAATGGACTGTTTGTGTAACATTTGTTCTTTCAATCATTGGAAGCAAATTTTAGAAATAGAGTATAATAGACAATAATGCTCCATGTGATTTTAGAGTATAATAGACAATAATAGACATATAATAGACAATAATAGACAATAGACAATAATAGACAATAATAGAGTATAATAGACAATAATGCTCCATGTGATTTTAGAAATAGAGTATAATAGACAATAATGCTCCATGTGATTTTAGAGTATAATAGACAATAGACAATAATAGACAATAGACAATAGACAATAATAGACAATAGACAACAATAGACAATAATAGACAATAGACAATAGACAATAGACAATAATAGACATATAATAGACAATAATAGACAATAGACAATAATAGACAATAGACAATAGACAATAGACAACAATAGACAATAATAGAGTATAATAGACAATAATGCTCCATGTGATTTTAGAGTATAATAGACAATAGACAATAGACAACAATAGACAATAATAGAGTATAATAGACAATAATGCTCCATGTGATTTTAGAGTATAATAGACAATAATAGACATATAATAGACAATAATAGACAATAGACAATAATAGACAATAGACAATAGACAATAATAGACAATAGACAACAATAGACAATAATAGAGTATAATAGACAATAATGCTCCATGTGATTTTAGAGTATAATAGACAATAGACAATAGACAACAATAGACAATAATAGAGTATAATAGACAATAATGCTCCATGTGATTTTAGAAATAGAGTATAATAGACAATAATGCTCCATGTGATTTTAGAAATAGAGTACAATAGACAATAATGCTCCATGTGATTTTAGCAAAAGTACACAAAGGCTCACGATATTCAATAATGAATTTACATAAAATATTCAACTGAGTTGAATCTCTCCAGAGGTGTGTTGTTACACATAGGCTTATAAGTAATAAAAAGGGTTGTTGTTATCAATTTAATGCCTTTATGCCATTACTTATTTGAAGTTTGGAAACAGGTTGAACAGGAAAAGTTGAGGAAATGGAAGATTATGTTGAAGCAGGGACAGGTGAAAAGGGTGGGAGGATGCATGTGTGATGTATGATATTGTGTTTATGGGCATGTTAAACTGCAGCAAGTGCCAATACATATGACAATGAATGACTTATAAAGGGGCGACCTAATTCGCGAGTTTAGGAAAGTTTAGGAGAGTTTGTATAAATGTCATGTTGAAGACCTCCTTCGACTATGTTGAAGACTAGTTTCGACTAGCTTCGACCAGCTTCGGGAAAATTGGACCGAATAGTGGAGAGTGAAGACGACCTCCTTCGATCTCCTTCGACCTCCCTTCGACTATGTTGAAGACTATCTACGATTACCTTTGACTACCTTCGACTACCCTCGATTACCTACGAATAACATGCCGACCTATTACGACCTACTTCAACTAAACCTACGAGTAAAAAAGTATCGATTTTTTCCATGGCGATCTTTATTTACTCGCGAGCATTTTTCAACGTTGAAAAATACGCCGCGACCTAGCTGAGGCCTTGAGTACGCGGGGACTACCCTCGAGCATGAAGGAGTATTACAAAGACCTCCTAGGACCTCGTGTCGACCATGCTTGCGAGTATGAGTCGAGGGCAAACTCGCCAGAACTCGTGGATTAGGTTGCCGCAGTGGGACAGCCCTTTAACTCTTGATGTGGTATATTCCAAAGGCATTCTCTCACTTTCTCCACTTTGCTTCCCTCATCCATATGGGTATTGGGTTCAACAGATATTGGCTGCCTTTTGTTTCATATGCAGATATTACAAGGGTAGAAGGGACATTTACTGTTGCAGTCATATTTATTTTCATTTTGCCCAAATAGTGACTACAATATTTTTTTTAGCAGATGAGGCGTTGAGGGTGAATCTTGCTACCCTGTAGAACTGGAAAACTGAGGGTGGCGAAAGACCCAGATAACACCCTGGTACAATATTTAAAAATCAAATCAAAGTTCTGCTTAAAATGTTGTGATTTGAACTGTCTCATGAAAACCAGCAGAGTATTCCTCATCTCAGTCTGCTGCCAAGAGGTTGACAGGAGGATGATTGTGGAGACACAAAGCTGAGCAGACACTTTGGCTGCTCCATAGACTTTATCTGTTCGCATGGTTTCCTGCTTGCAAATCCAGGTGGGGCGAGTTCACAATGTGTCTGTAAGTTACATTTCCCTCTTTAGGTAATAATGCCTTTGAAGCAGCTGCCAAGCAGCTGTGATCCTTTTCCTTAAGGGAAGCATTTGAATGACTAAAATCTGAGCCCACTGCCAAATGTCCTGCTATCATTGTCACTAGCTGGCAACAAGCTCAGTTTCACGGCTCGCTGACATATAATTCTCCTCTACTGCTGCCAAGGTTCTCATCTGGGGAGGGTTTTGCTACCTTTACATGCAGGTGTCCCCAAGTCAGTTCACATAAATCCTGTCAATGGGGAAAAACATGCTACCAAAGACGAACCTTTGTGCTCACTTGGACCATTGCTTTTCCTTTGGATCTCTTTTCAAACCAATCATCAAAGAGGCAGAATGTCCTTGGGTATCTGGTAAGGATTTACAGAAGCTGCCTTGGTGAAAATAAGGTGATGGTTCCTTGTGTCCTCCTGTCAAGAATGATGTAGAACATTGAGTGGTGTGTGTGTGCCTTCACATAACATTGAATCTGGTTTTCAAAGGGCAAACCCCAACCTGGATGAAACCAGGAGTGGCGATAAAATTCCTATCATCATATCTCCCAATTATATCCTAGAACTTTAGCAGGAAATATAATAACACGTACAAGAAGATAAAGGATGTGAAGGGAATTGTGACGCATCCTAGCTGATAAATTTCAGATAGACTCCATTGCACTGAGGTGAAGATGCAATCAATGTATATTACACTCCATCATTATATAGTTTGATGATACCTACCACCTTGGTTGTTCTTAAGAAGTCAGCTAACTTGTAGTGTTGGATAGCTATGTCAATATCAAGGGGTGGCGTACAGGCCTCCTTATTTATAGAGCCTGGGTCATAGCCTTTACAGGTTTCTGAGATTGGGAACACATTGTGAATATATTATGAATATAATTAGAACTGTTTTTTGCTGGAGGCTGAAACCTACCTCAACACCTCAACACGACTTCCAGTGAAAAACATTTCACAATCTGCCTGTTTGCATTCTATAATATAGAAGATTGTGAGAATCTCAGAGAAAATGGCTTCACTGTTTCATTTTTCCGCAAAGTTGCAATTTGGTTGCTTGAGCTCCATCTGCTATTGCTTAAAGGGCCTGTCCCACTTGGCGATTTTTTCGGCGATTGCCGGCGTCATATCAGTGTCGCCAAAAGATTTTTAACATTTCAAAATCCAGCGGCGACAAAATAAATGTTGCGACACTTGAAAAAACAACACGCGTCAATACGTCATCACGCCACGTCACGCCACATCACGTTACATCACGCCACAAATTTTTCAGTGACCTGATACATCGATCATTGATGCCGGCAGTCGCCGAAAAGAATCGCTAAGTGGGACTGGCCCTTAAGTGTTAATTAATGTATGACTCTTGCTATATGAAGCAATGAGCTTGGGAAAGATAGACACAAAGTGCTAGAGTAATTCAGCGGGTCAGACAGAATCTCTGGAGAAAAAAGATAGGTGAGGTTTCGGGTCAACACCCCTCTTCAGACCTATTGCCCCGTAATCATATAATTAATTTTGTAGGGTTTGAGGGAATAAACCAGGTTATGGGACTAATTTCTTCAGCTCTTTCAAATAGCTATTTGGCTCCTTCTGTGCAATTCAATGCAAAGATGGTTAAACTATGTATTCTAATTCAACATCCATGTAAGTGCATTTTTCAACAAGGATATTAGTTTATAAAAATGTATCCAATTATTATTTCTCTACTCTGTGTTTAAAGGCCCTGACTGCAGCTACTTCTGCATCACAAATCAGGGATTATATCTGAGCCCTTCCTTCTCTCCATGGCTCAGTTTGACATGGTGACCTGGTATAGTATGGACTCAACTGATGAGCATTGCATAGGGTTAATCTTAAACACAGCCCGGTGCAAATGAGTGGATTTAAATCCTTGCCATTGTGATGCCCCCTTTTGAAATTGAACACTTCTTTAATTAAGCCCAAACTACAAGATAGCCATCAGAATTAATTGACCAATGCATACTGTTTATGTGGGCTGAATTCAAACCAATTTGTTTGGTCTGCAGGCAATTCCAGTGACAGTTAAATAACCTCCAAGTGAAATGAAATATGGTCAAGACACAATGCTGTAATTGGAGGATGTCAAGTAGAGGACAGGCTTCTCTTAATTTGTCAGTTTGATTATACTGAAGAAGGGGCTGCAGAAAGAACTGCAAAGGCCTCAGTTCTAAACACATGATTATTCTGAAGATACTATTGCTGAATATTTTGCTTTCATGTTGCTCACTCTGCTAGGATATTGCTTGAGGATAATGATCGCTTCCTTATACCTTGGCCAACAGGGCATTCATTTTGTGTGAGTTTTTTCCATTGGAAATATGCACAATCATATCAAGTAAGCATTTCTCTATCGAGATCACTGTTCAACAAGTGGATACCACAGATAAAGGTTACTTGCTCTGTAATTCTTCACTAACCAGCCTTTCTCAGGTTCAAGAATAATTATAGCAACAATATGAATGGAGGTTTGTTCCCTGCTCTCAGCACATACGGTATGAAACCTTGGACCTGTTCATCCATATGTATTAATTTCACACCAAGAATCAGCTTTACCAATAGTACAAAATAAGGCAGTGTGAACAAACTCTGCCAGTGTTCATTCACTGTTATTAAGCTTTGTATAGGAGGAAAGTTTCAGGCCAAACCGTTGATTTGTACATTTAATGGAACCCATATAGTCTACTTGATGCATTTATCACAGTTGATCTTCTCACTCATTGGCAGAGGGGGTTGATTCACCTCTTTCCCACCTGGTTCCATCTGCCCATCATCCCATCTCCATCTGTTCTATCTATCACCTATCATCCTTTATCACATCCCTGTATGTACTGCGATGTACTTGCAATCTTTTCCATTCCCTCTCACTCCTGATGCAGAGTCTCATCCCAAACTGTTGACACACAGCTTTTACCCCCACAAATGCTGTTTAACCTGCTACTGCAAGTAAGAATTTCATTGTTCTGTTTGGGACTTATGACAATATGTCTTGAGTCTAACTCTTGAGTTCTTCCAAGCCTCTGTTTTTGTTCTAGATTCCAGCATATGCAGTCTCTTGATTATTTGGCAGTTAGATTTTCAATGTCAATAAAAGACACTGCAGTCAGATATTAGAATGGGGATAATATCTCTGAGGCTAAGTCTGGAGAAGGGTCATGACCCAAAATGTTCTCTCTCCATTCCCTCCTCAGTTGTTGCTTGACTTGCTGAGTTCCTCCAGCACTTTGTGTTTTGTTCTCGGAAGGCTATATAGTAGTATTTTGTCAAAACATTTATGGCAAAATAGAGAGAAGGCAAGCAGCTAAAACATTGAACCCACAGTTACTGTCTTGCCTGTTTTATGTTTCGGTGATTTTGCTCACAGCTTATCCTCATCTATGATTCTAGTCCATGTAAGTAGGCATGAGGATACATGCCACAAAAGAAAGAGATTTACTTTACATCATATAGTTCATGAGTAATGTATTACATTACATGAGCCTGTTTGGACATGAAAAACTTTGAATGCTGAAGGGACTGCAAAAAATATACAGAACTGAAAAAGAATTTGCTCATAAGAAAAGTTGAAAGAATTGGACAGGTTTATGTAGATCGTTCAATGTCACTGCAAGCTACTCAGTAAAACAATGAGATAGATTGCGAGTTTGATTACAGACTAAACAACATTCTAAACCTGTCAATGAACACGGCTTAAGAGAATCCTGAGGTGACACCTTCAATGAGTCCAGAAGTGGATGCTGCTTGTTGAGACTCCTATTGTTCTTATCGGTTCCACATCACAAGATTAGAAATTGTTCAGCCAGAGCCGAACACACTTCTCGGCATCTGCATACAATTGTGTCTTGTGCTTCTTGTGTGTGGTTGTGGAAAGATTGGTGGAAACAGGGCCACGACGTGAACGCTCTTTCCTTGTAAATGAGATTAAACCAGTCTTGCTCTTCCTTTTTAGAGGGTGGGAGAGGAAGCCATATATGCACCATATGGAAATAGGTATGCACCATTGTGCATACATCTGTGGCCAGAGAAGAACTTTGAATAAACCAGACACACCTTTCTGCATAGTACCCTACACACAATTCATGATACTCCACCAGAGAGAAGAAACTCACTGGAGCATATACATTAAAAATAATATTTTTTTTGTTTTCCCTCATCAAAGTGAGGAATGACTATAGTACAAAGTGTAGCGTGGTAATTTCTCATTATAATGCTCGCTGTGGGAGCTATAAGAGTATAGGATTATATTGAGGGGCATGTTACAGCAAAATTGCACTGTATGTTTTCTTTATTTATTAGCTGAGCCATAAACATGGCAGTAATAAATCAGCCTTTTAATGAGAGTTTACAATATCTATTTATTTTGACCAGAGCTGAAATGGAATAATTCACAAATGCAGGGCTGTCAATTCACATTTTGTTCTAGCGAGTCACATTATTCTTGGTTTAAATACTGTAACTTTCTTTGATGTGCCCAATTCTTTGAAATATAAGCACAATCTTCTGCATTTAAATTGATCTACAATCTATCTGACTCCTGGTGCTTGTAAAACCTTTGCTTGGCAGCCAACTGTCTAAAAGCACGAGCTTGCAATTATTGCACACTTGGCAATAAGCTGCCAGTAGTTCTTTAGCCTTGCTGCACATTTCCTGCCTTCCGTTTTAGCATGTAGAGCAGGCAGTGGTGTCATCACATACTCCACATTTTACATGATTTTAGTGCACATACACTCATCAGATTTTCCAGGAGTAAGCACTAATGGTTGGACCATAGTCTGAGTGGCCTGTCCTTAATTCACTTCCCTCAGCTCTAGTCAATGGTAAAGATTCTTCTACCTCATGAGATTACCATTGAGGTCTGAGATTCTCCGTGGAGTAACGATGTTGAGAGAAGTTTTGAGAGAGGTTTGCAGAATCATAACTAGTTTATGTAGGGTAAGTAGAGGGAAGCTATTCCCATTCACAGATGGTTGCAGAAACAGAGGCACAGATTTAAAATGTTGGGGAAAGCATGCAAGGGAAATGTAAGTAAAGACTTTATTGCACGGAGAGTAGTTATGATCCAGAATTCACAGTTTATATTGGAAAAAGTATCAACAAGGACTTTTGAAAACGAATCAAATGAGCACTTGAACGAAAAGAAAATTGAGGTTTTTAGAATGGGACTGATTGCACTGTCTTAACAGAGGCTGGTATCATTGAGCATATACTGTCACCTTTTTCTGTGCTATAGCCAATCTTTGATGCTGAGATTGTATCCTTGTGTTCAGGAAGTATTCTGGTATGCTGCAGAGAATCTGGTGAGAAACTTTGACAGAACAATAAGATATGGAGTTTGCCTGGTCTACCGTCACAGGAATCCAAGGGGAGCAAGCTAATTGGAAGACCTAGCCCAGCATTCTGGTTCCTTTTGACATATCCATTCTCCATTCCATAGCAACTGCAAAGCAGTCATTCATTGTTGTTCCATACATAGCACAATATATAATTTTGAGGATTGGATTAGAATGGACTGTCTGGAGCTAAAGACCATGGAAGTCATTCAGGTATGACCACAACGTACAATGACATTGAGAATGTAAACTATCAAGGCCACTGCCCTTGGGGGCTTGTAATAGCTTATTTTTTTAACGTGTGTGCATCCATGATGGTGAACTGCACTCTGTGAAGAACTTAGACCAAAGTAAGACACTGCTTTCACAGAGTGATGAGCTTTCACTGCTCTGCTTTCTCACATTTAATAGCCTGCTGGAGCTTCATACACACGAGCCTGAAAATTAATCTGTGAACTCGATACACAGCAATGGCAAACACAAACTGTCAGAAGCAATATCACTCAACCCAAAGAAATTGGGACTTCAGCTGTGAAACTATTATATTTTTTGGCATTGCATTTAAATGGCTTAAATGCTAAGGGGATAACAGTATATCTCACTTCAGAACATTTAAAATGTAGCATAGATTGTTACTTTCTGGAAAGTGGTGAGCTGCCATATCTAGTACTGTACCATTGAGTGATTTGGAAGGCTTATGATTCAGAGGTACAGTTACAAAGCAAGTAACTTACACAGAGAGGATAAGGTCCTAGAGACCGAGAGTGGGCCTGTGTCTTCTGCTCGACTGATAAACGAGGAGTGTGGCACTAGTAGAGTCAAATTAAATGTGCCAATTGAAGACAGGGTAAAACTTTACTTCCTGGTTTTATTCATACAGAGAAAAGTATTTTGGAAGGTCTGTATCGATATGGCTGAAACTGATACTTCCAATCGCAATATTTGCCAGGATTCAGAATCTCAGCTGCCATTTTGATGGGTGTTCACAGTATGCAACATTAAAGGGATTTATCTGTGAATTGGATTGACCAGCATTTGTATTGCTGTGAAGAGTTACCCTTATGTGCACAGAGGAATTTATCTTAGTTGTGGACCTCTAATCTGGTTATACTTTAGCAGTCTCTTCCAAAGCAGTCATTAGTATCTGGCAATGGACTCCTGTCAACGTACTTCAATGATTTGTCTTCATTTTTCCCTTCCGCTTTCCTTTAACTGATAGCCATGACTTGTGCTTTCAAATCAGACACACATTTGTCAGCTTAAGTACATTGGCATTTTGCATCTTAGTTTACATTTGCCCCTCTTTTAAATCTATTTAATTTCTCAGCAGCTGTCTTGCCACAGACATGTCACCACAGACATTTTGATACTCGAGTCTTAATACGCCACCTGCTCAATGAAATTGCAGAAAAAAGCAAAATCCTGAATCCCTGTTTCTCACCTACTGCTTTGCTTATATAAATTTAGTTCTTATTTTAATTATGTCTGGATAAGAATTCTTTCACTGATGTTTTCTTGTTTTTTTTAATGAAATTGAAAGCAATTTTTTACAATTACAATTTAGTTTATTGTCATTTGAACCTCAAATGAAGTTCAAACGAAATTTGGTTTCTGCAGTCATACAACAAAAATAAACAATTAAAGAGCAATTTAATTAGGAATACCCAACTCGAGGAAGATTCAAAATATAAGAATAACATTGCTTCACAAAGAGGAATTCTTACAGTATGCAGTCTTTCAGTACACTTTCAGCTCAATTTTAAGAGCATAGTCTATCTTTAAAACACAGCATGAGAGATGATGTAAAATGTTGATACTTTGTCTGGTTCAGTTTCTTTGTTCTTGCATATTTTTGCTTATGTGCTTTTAAAGAGCTAACAGAAGTGAATTCGAAAGGTGAACCTACCAAGTCTCTGATTATGATTGAGCTTAATTAATGCAATTCCAATGATAGGATATTTGAAACACCTTGTATTAACAGCCACATGCAACCATATATAAAATATATAATATTTGTGCAGGGAAATAACATAATTAGGAGCACTTCTGCATCTAAAATTACTCAAAAATCAACCTCATGAAAAGCTAATCTGTTCCAGACAACCACAAGGCAAAATATCTGGTTGCGAGAAATCTAAAACAAAATCAGAACATGCTGCAAATACTCAACCACATCTGTGGAGAGTGAAACAGGGTTAATGTTTCTCTCTTAACTGCAGTTAACTAGTTTGGCGTGAGCTTTCATCACATCCAGGAATAGTTTTAGGTGAAGCAAGTTTTAAAGTGCAGAGAAAGAGAAGGGTGGGAGGGATGTGTTGAGGGTGAGTTGAAGGGAAGAGAATGTGTGTGATCGGATGGAAGACAAGAAAGATTGAAAGATTAAATCACAGTCAGTGAGGGAAGGCATCAATACATCCTCCACAATAATTCTCAACACCGACACCTTGCAAGGATGTGTTCTCAGTCCTCTACTATACTTCTTATGCACCCATGACTGTGTGACCAAGTTCAGCTCTAACTCCATCATGTACGCACTTGACACCACTGTGCTGGGCTGGATCACAAAAAGGCAGAGTACAGGGAGTTTACTAACATTGTGTCAGGACGACAACCTCTCCCTCAATGTCAGCAAGAAAAGTTATCAGCTGGTTATCAACTTCAGCAAGTGTGGTGGAGTACATGCCCCAATTAGCAACAATGGTGCCAAAATGGAAATGTTTGAGAACTTCAAATTCCTTGGTGTAAATATTACCAGCAATCTGCCCTGGACCATTGAAGTGGCAGCCTTGAAAGCTTAACAAAGTGTTTACTACCTCTAAGGAGACTTAGGAAATTCAGCATGTCTCCTTACATATCTCTACAGATGCACCATAGAAAACATACTGTTGGATTGCATCACAGCTTGGATTGGAATAACTCTTCACAAGACTGCTAGAACTTGCAGATACTTGTTGATATACCCCAGTCCATCACACCATCCACAATCCATCTACCCTTCACATCTCCTCATGAAAGCAGCCAATGTAATCAAGGACCATTCCCACCCTGGTTATTTCTTCTTCCCACTGCTCCTGTCAGGAGTTAGATAGAGAAACATGAAAGCACATACCAACAGATTTAGGAACATGGTTTTCAGGCTCCTGTACCTTCTTCCTGATGGTATTAAAGATGATGATATTGGTTGCCTTTTTGAGGCAGCTTCCTATAGTTAAGAGGTCAATACCTGTGATGGACCTGGGAAATGTTCACTACTCTCTCTGCAGCCTTCTTCCTTCCTGGGCATTCAAGTTACTGAACCAGACGGCAGTATGCTATCTATTGCACACCGATTGGTTTAGTAGACTATTGAGTAAAATTCCAAATCTCCTCAATCTTCTCAGGAAGTAAAGGCACTAATGAGCATTGTTTGTGATTGCATCTATGTGCTAGGCTCGGGACAGATCTTCAAAGATACGAATGCCTAGGACCTTGAAGGTGTTGATTCTCTACACTGTTGCCTCGTCAATGAAGACAGGTTCATGGATGCTTGTCTTTCACCTCATGAAATCAACTTCTTGGTCTGGCTAATGCTGAGGCCAAGATTGTTGTTCTGGTGCCAATCAATCAGATGATCGATCTTCCGGTCTGTACTCTGACGCATGGTTACTCATCTAACTATGGTAGTATCACTGATGAAATTAAAGATAGCCAATAGGCAATAGGTGCAGGAGTAGGCCATTCGGCCCTTCGAGCCAGCACCGCCATTCACTGTGATCATGGCTGATCATCCACAATCAGTACCCCGTTCCTGCCTTCTCCCCATATCCCTCGACTCCGCTATCTTTAAGAGCTCCATCTAACTCTCTCTTGAAAGCATCCAGAGAATTGGCCTCCACTGCCTTCTGAGATTCACAACTCTCTGGGTGAAAAAGTTTTTCCTCATTTCCTCATCTCCGTTCTAAATGGCCTTCCCCATATTCTTAAACTGAGGCCCCTGGTTCTGGACTCCCCCAAAATCGGGATCATGTTTCCTGCCGCAAGCGTGTGACTTATATGTTTCAATAAGATATCCTCTCATCCTTCTAAATTCCAGTGTATTCAAATCCAGTCGCTCCATTCTATCAACATATGATAGTCCCGCCATCCCGGGAATTAATCTCGTGAACCTACGCTGCACTCCCTCAATAGCAAGAATGCCCTCCCTCAAATTTGGAGACCAAAACTGCACACAATACTCCAGGTGTGGTCTCACTAGGGCCCTGTATAACTGCAGAAGTACCTCTTTGCTCCTATACTCAACTCCCCTTGTTATGAAGGTCAACATGCCATTACATTTCTTCAATGCTTACTTTCAGTGACTGATGAACAAAGACCCCCAGATCATGTTGTACTTCCCCTTTTCCTAACTTGGCACCATTCAGATAATAATCTGCGTTCCTGTTCTTGCCACCAAAGTGGATAACCTCACATTTATCCACATTAAACTGCATCTGCCATGCATCTGCCCACTCACCCAACCTGTCCAAGTCACCCTGTATCCTCATAGCATCCTCCTCACAGTTCACACTGCCACCCAGATTTGTGTCATCTGCAAATTTGCTAATGTTACTATTAATCCCTTCATCTAAATCATTAATGTATATTGTAAATAGCTACGGTCCCAGCACCGAGTCTTGTGGGACCACACTAGACACTGTACGCCATTCTGAAAGGGTCCCGTTAATCCGTACTCTGTTTTCTCTGCCAACCAATATTCTATCCATGTCAGCACTCTACCCACAATACCATGTCCTCTAATTTTGCCCACTAATCTCCTATGTGGGACCTTATCAAAGGCTTTCCGAAAGTCCAGGTAAACTAAATCCACTGGCTCTCCCTTGTCCATTTTCTTAGTTACATCCTCAAAAAGTTTCATAAGATTAGTCAAGCATGATTTCCCCTTTGAAAATACATGCTGACTCGGACCGATCCTGTCACTGCTATCCAAGATGAACTGCTATCTCTGGTGATATAGTTATAGGTATAAAGAGAGTAGAGCAAGGCACTGAGCACACAGCCTTGAGGTACCCCTGTGCTGATGGTCATTGAGGAGGAAGTGTTGTTTCCAATTTGTACTGATGGCAAAATAAAGATCCAATTACACAGGGATGAGTTGTGACCCAGTTTTTTTCAGATGATAAGTTTACAGGGAATTATGGTGTTGAACGACGAGCAGTATTAGATAAAAAATAGGCATGTGTATAATCACACATTGCAGACAAATATTTGGCCGCTGGATGGTGAGGTGGGCAGCGGTGAAAGGGAGTGCTTTTCTTCTCCTGCTGCATGGTAAAGTGTTGTGGGCTAAGCCATGAGTATTGGTTGAGTGTGAAACAGAGCATCCTGGGTGCATTAGGAATATTGAAGAGAGTGGAAGATGTGCCTAGTGATGGCATCATGTTGAGTGAAATTGAGGCCAACTGACTTACTTAATGCAAAATCACATGTGTTGGAAACTGAGGATGAGGGGAATAATATCCTAGTTCTTGGAATGCACATGGATGACAGCAGAAACAGGAGAGCTGGAATGGACACGTTGAGTCATAGGTCATAGAGTGATACAGTGTGAAAACAGGCCCTTCAGCCCATCTTACCCACACCAGCCAACATGTCCCAGCTACACCTGTCCCACCTGCCTGCGCTTGGTCCATATCGCTCCAAACCTGTCCCATTCCATGTACCTGTCTAACTGTTTCTTAAACGATGGGATAGTCCCAGCCTCAACTACCTCTTCTGGCTGCAAGTTGCATACACCCATCATCCTTTGTGTGAAAAAGGTACCCCTCAGATTCCTGTTAAATCTTTTCCCCTTCACCTTGAACTTATGTCCTGATTGTCCTTGATTCCCCTACTCTGGGCAAGAGACCCTGAGCATCTACCCAATCTATTCCTCTCATGATTTTGTACACCTCTATAAAATCACCCCTCATTCTCCTGTGGTCCATGGAATAGAGACCCAGCCTACTCAAACTCTCCCAAAAGCTCACACCCTCTAGTCCTGGCAACATCCTCATAAATCATTTTTGAACCCTTTCAAGCTTGACAATATCTTTCCTATAACATGGTGCCCAGAACTGAACATGATATTCTAAATCCAGTCTCACCAACGTCTTATACAACTGCAACATGACCTCCCAACTTCTATACTCAATGCTCTGACTGAAGAAGGCCAATGTGCCAAAAGCCTTTTTGATCACCTTATCTATCTGCGACGACCTTCAAGGAACCATGCACATGTACTTCTTGATCCCTCTGCTCTACAACACTCCCCAGAGGCAGTGCCGGATTTAGATGAAGAGAGGCCCTAGGCTATTCCACTTGTGAAGCCCTTCCTAATCCCCCACCCCCATGACTAGAGGAAGATGGAAGAGTGTTTTAAATAATTTGAGTAAAGCCAAGGATGATGACAGGTGTTTTATTACTAACCTGACAGTGCACTACACAGCAGGTTTCTAGCAACGATTATATGCTCTACCCTAGCATTGCTCCTTGCCAACTTCCTAGTTAAAATAGCTTTGCACTTTCCTACTTACCCCTGAGTTTTAACTTTTGAAGCCTGCAAGTATCCAAAGATGTTCCCTGCACCCGCCATCGCTGCTTACTGGAGCACGTGTGAAAGTTTGCCGGACCCCGGTGCCACCAGATTGACACCAATGTGCAGCCGAGCATAGCCAATGAGATAAGGGGCTGGAAAGCTGCGCTTATAAAAAAAAAATTATTGCCAGTGCTAGTGTCGAGTTATCGGCTTAAAACAGTAATATTCTGAAATGGAGGGCAAGGAAAATTACTGAAGGGTTGTTTAGAGACTACAGTGCGTTGTGACAGCATATGTAAGAAAGGCCTATGACAGTGTCAAAAATATTATACACCTTGGCCGGAGGCCCCCTAGATTTTGAGGCCCTAGGCTTCAGCCTGCTAAGCCTATAGGTAAATCTGGCACTGCCCAGAGGCCTACCATTTACTGTGTAGGTCATGCCCTTGTTAAATGTCCCAAAATACAACACCTCACACTTCTCTGTATTTATCAGAACATGCTGTTTGACTGGTCTATATAGTAAAGGTATTGAGGTTAGTATTATTAACGTTTTTTTATAAAGGATTCCATGAATGTGATGTTTAATTCGACTCCCAGATCAATCCTTTCTACCTATGCTTTATTTGGTTTTACTCATTCTTAAAAATAATTACATAGTGCAACAAATGAGAGAATGTCTCAACACTTTTATTTTAGGACAAACACAATTCACATGGCAATTGTGAATTCACATGGCATTTCACAAGAGCGACAAAACATGAGTCTCTGCAGACATTAGAAAGTGAAGTTCAGGTTATTTATACTTTCATAGAAACATAGAAACATAGAAAATAGGTGCAGGAGTAGGCCATTCGGCCCTTCGAGCTTGCACCGCCATTCAATATGATTATGGCTGATCATCCAACTCAGTATCCTGTACCTGCTTCTCTCCATACCCCCTGATCCCTTTAGCCACAAGGGCCACAACTAACTCCCTCTTAAATATAGCCAATGAACTGGCCTCAACTACATTCTGTGGCACAGAATTCCAGAGATTCACTGTGTAAAAAATGTTTTTCTCATCTCAGTCCTAAAAGATTTCCTCTTTATCCTTAAACTGTGACCCCTTGTTCTGGACTCCCCCAACATCGGGAACAATCTTCCTGCATCTAGCCTGTCCAACCCCTTAAGAATTTTGTAAGTTTCTATAAGATCCCCCCTCAGTCTTCTAAATTCCAGCGAGTACAATCCGAGTCTATCCAGTCTTTCCTCATATGAAAGTCCTGACATCCCAGGAATCAGTCTGGTGAACCTTCTATGTACTCCCTCTATGGCAAGAATGTCCTTCCTCAGATTAGGAGACCAAAACAGTACGCAATACTCCAGGTGTGGTCTCACCAAGACCCTGTACAACTGCAGTAGAACCTCCCTGCTCCTATACTCAAATCCTTTTGCTATGAATGCTAACATACCATTCGCTTTCTTCACTGCCTGCTGCACCTGCATGCCCACTTTCAATGCCTGGTGTACCATGACACCAGGTCTCGTTGCATCTCCCCTTTTCCTAATCGGCCACCATTCAGGTAATAGTCTACTTTCCTGTTTTTGCCACCAAAGTGGATAACCTCACATTTATCCACATTATACTGCATCTGCCATGCATTTGCCCACTCACCCAGCCTATCCAAGTCATCTTGCAGCCTCCTAGCACCATCCTCACAGCTAATACTGCCCCCCAGCTTCGTGTCATCCACAAACTTGGAAATGTTGCATTCAATTCCCTCGTCCAGATCATTAATATATATTGTAAATAGCTGAGGTCCCAGCACTGAGCCTTGCGTTACCCCACTAGTCACTGCCTGCCATTGTGAAAAGGACCCGTTTACTCCTACTCTTTGCTTCCTGTCTGCCAGCCAGTTCTCTATCCACATCAATACTGAACCCCCAATACCGTGTGCTTTAAGTTTGTATATTAATCTCTTATGTGGGACTTTGTCGAAAGCCTTCTGAAAGTCCAGATATAACACATCCACTGGTTCTCCCTTATCCACTCTACTAGTTACATCCTTGAAAAATTCTATAAGATTCGTCAGACATGATTTACCTTTCATAAATCCATGCTGACTTTGTCCAATGATTTTCCAAATGTGTTGCTATCCCATCTTTAATAAGTGACTCTAGCAGTTTCCCCACTACCGATGTTAGACTAAATGGTCTGTAATTCCCCATTTTCTCTCTCGCTCCCTTTTACATTAGCTACCCTCCAATCATCAGGAACTATTCCAGAATCTAAAGAGTTTTGAAAAATTATCACTAATGCATCCACTATTTCTGGGGCTACTTCCTTAAGTACTCTGGGATGCAGCCTATCTGGCCCTGGGGATTTATCGGCCTTTAATCCATTCAATTTACCTAACACCACTTCCCGGCTAACCTGGATTTCCCTCAGTTCCCCTATCTCATTTGACCCCCGGTCCCCTGCTATTCAAATGAAACCCACTTCAGAAGATCCTCTGTTTGTTTTTAGTCATCTGACTTTTGAGCTGGAAGTACCTTTGGAGCAATTTGGAAAGGCTGCTGATACAGTCATATCCTTTGTGTTCCCTTGAGGTTTACTGGAGTCAGTCAAGTTTTTTAAGGCACCTTAATGATGTTGTTCATTTGGTTCAGCTTTCTTCGTAGCCATGGTATCATGACCTACCCTACCAAGACTGGATTCTTTATATTGGCAACTAAACTGCACCATCCTGTTTTTCACATCTAGCTTCAGCAACAAAGGAGAGGGGCCAGTTTTTTAAGCATAGATGTGAAATATGTATCATCACTCTCACAGCAATACAGTGTGTAGGAACAAACTGCAAATGCTGGTTTACACCGAAGATAGACACAAAATACTGGAATAATAGAACGGGACTGGCAGCATCTCTCGAGAGAAGAAATGGGTGACGTTTCAAGTCGAGAAGGGTCTCGAACCGCACGTCACCCATTCCTTCTCTCCAGAGATGGTGCCTGTCCTGCTGAGTTACTCCAGCATTTTGTGTCTATCGTAAGCAATATAGTTATTGCTCAGATAACTCTTCAGCATTACAGTGTATTTTTTTTAGAGTTGGTGCTTCCGTAAGTTAAGCACTGTAAAGTAATATACATGGCAGGGACTGCACCAGTTCAAGGCACAACCTATATTCATTCTGAATGGTAATTAGAGAAGGGCAACAATTTCTACATCACCAGAATTAATTAGATGTTTGCTGATTGGAGCCTTAATTTGTTTTATTGCACTGTCACCACGCATCTGGCATGGCAGGAGCGAGGAATACAACAGGCGTTAGTTTACTGTTGATCCCTAAGAGGCTGATGATAAATGTAAATAGCTGGCTTTCAGGGATGAATGGGATTCCTCTTCCTGGAAGATATAGGTCTGCTGTCAAAAGTGAGACAAGAGAAAAAGAGTGGCGGCACTGATCAGAAACTGAATGGTAGAGCAGCTAAATGTACAGAAAGTTGTGTTAGTGGCAGGCTCATGGGTCATTAGAACCATTACATTCTTAAGCCATTTGAGAGATTTTGTTCACACTCTTATACCTGGAATTTGTATATGTTGGTCCATTTCAAACTTTCATATCCTCATATGTTTCTCGACTGCTATGGAATTCACCTGGTCTTGAATTGACAGTAGAAGCATCCTTACATTTGGGCTGTAGCTTAATTAATTACAATACGCATGTGGTAATCTTTATTCAAGTGCTTTGTGAATGAAAACACATTTTAGACAGAATGAAAGGCATGCATTTCTAGGTCTTTTTATGTTATTTCATAAATGTACTTAATGATGCGACGCATACTTTGATCCCTGACACAATGTCTGCGGCAAATGTACATCAAGTGATGTCGTGCTCGTGTGATGATCTTTATGAAGTAGTGCTGCAAAATTAATTAATTTTTTCCTGGAACCAATGATCATCGGTCACATCAGAACCACTGCTATCATGTATTAAAACAAACTGTGATCCCACTGAGTTATGTCCTACTGCTAACTTTTAACTCTATGCCTGCACTTCTCCCCTCTCATCTCTCCTTCTCCCAACCACCCACAAGATGCATGCGAGTCCAGTACTTACCTGTAAATTTGTTTGCATTTGAGTATGAGAGCATCCTTCATTAATACAACTTGACATCGTGGTCATATTCTTCAGCTTCGTATTTCACAGCTTTTTATGTTTCTTTCCCTCTCTAACTGCCTTAATTTCACAATTTTAGTTAATTTCATATCTTGCCAATTGGCCTCATTAACCCATTGACTGATGACCTCTTCACCCATTGAAGGATAGAGGCACACATCAACATATATTAAGTACCCACTTACACTATTCCTATGGTGACCTCGTTTTATCTTTTCCACATTCTCATCAAGTCCACAGATTTTATCACTCACAAGACCTCAAATAGCCTTCCAACCAAAAATGTCTTTGGGATGTGGGAGAAAATCAGAGCATTATCGGAAACACATGCAATGATGGAGAGAATGTGCAAACTCCACACTGGAGGTCAGGATTGAACTCTCGTCACTGGAGCGATGAGCTTACAGCCTTTCCCAGTTCCCAGTTCAGCCAAAAGGTCCTTGACCTGTGGTGTTAACTCAGTTTATTTTTTCACAGATGCTGCGTGACGTACTGAATGTTTCCAACTTGTTCTGCTTTTAACCTCAAATGTATAGTGGGTAGATTGCATTTTAGGTAAATTGCTGGAAGATACTAGAAACCCACACATGCAACCGGCAAGAAAAGCAATTAAGAAGAACCAGCTAGATGCCTAGTACAGATGGATTATATGACTCGGTCAGCACTGTATTAGGCTTGCAATCTGCTTAATCAGCAGCAGGGTAGTAGACAGTCAGGACCTTTCTGAATGAATTTGAGCAATACACATTAACATACCTTCCTTTATTTTAATGTTAATTTGGCTCTGAAAATACCGATAGGGAATGATTGGTATCCACAAGTGTGTTAGTGAATGGGCCTCACACACTTTCCTTTCTTGCTGTGCCATGCACAAAGGAATGAAACAGGTAGAGAAAGGAGCAGGATCTGGTTTGAGGGGATGGGTCCGAGGGGGGGAGAAGGTCAGTGGTTGTTGTTTACAATGTGAATCAGTTCCTGAGGGGTCTGGAGGATTTCCAGAGCATGCTGTGACTGAGTGAATCGGTTCTGTGTGCCTCCAACCTTTCAGAATAAAGTGTGGTCTTGCTGAAACCAGAACTTTAAAAACAAAACTAATTGTTGGAGACGGTGTCAAACGACATGCAAAACAAACTGGCGTGGACGCTGTTAGTCTATTTGACGGTTTTGCTACTGCTGCAAAGTTCACACTGAAACACTCACCATACCTGGCATTGGCTGTGATGCATGAACTGGTGGCCTGCCAGAAAACACATTACAGCAGAGTTACACCTATGACACTCCGAATAATTAAGCCACTCGCTGCTGTTTATGGTTAATTTTGTAATTTATCTGTAATAGGCATAGCTGTCCTCATCTTCCTTGCAGTGACCCATGTGAACTACAGAGCAACTCGCATCATTAATTGCTTTGTTACCTTTCTTTTTGAATTCCTCACATACATCAACAGATCCACAAGTGCAACTGAGCAAGCCAGTCAGCAGTGAGTAGTTCAGCTCAGTTGCATAATTGGAGAATGTTAACATATATCACTGTAGGCAGGGGTTTTATTCAATAAATTCTGTTCTTGCCAGCTTGGCAAAACATAAATACGTCAAATTAATTTATTTGAATTCTACGCTGAAAATGTATGAAAATTATTTATGGTATCCAATTTTCAAGTATAATATAATTAAAAAGAAATGTGAACAAGAGGGATCCCTGGGAAACCAATGAGGGGATTAGGCTGATATTTTGCAAATGAATAGGGTGGTGAATGGATATGGATTGTATCCTATTTTTTTTCTTGAAGAATATGTTAAGTAAATTAAAATGTTTAAGGTTTTCCAAATATTTTAATATTAATAAGACTAATTTGATGAATAGGTTCTGAACCGTTTACATTAAGAAATAACAGTGCATAACTAACACAGTGCTATTCTTAACTATACTATCACATCATTGTATTTCCTGGCATTATTATAAGATAGTGATAAATGATATTAAAATAATCCTTTTAGGCTTGTCTCGTCTCAGGAAATTGAAATATGTTCACATCCTCAGGCTAGATCCTTTTCCAACAGGTAATAAAGGACTTATAAAAGACAAAATACATTAGCCAATTATTTCACTAAATTGTGCCTCGACCAGAACTGCAACCTTGAACCTTTAACTTTTCTTCCCACATCCACAGTGCACATTTGGCCATTCACTGTCCAGAAGGTTCATTGTAAGTTTCAGGCACAATGGGGGTCATTTTGACTTGAAAAAACAGAACAAGTGAGCATGTAAGAAATAGGTGCAGGAATTGCCTTGTGTCACCTTGCACCTGCATCGCCTTGCAATAAAACCAGGCTCATCTGAAATTAGCCATGTTACTCTTGTTCCCCATGAACCTCCATACCCCTGAAGTACAAAAACATGCTTGTCTTGTCAACCATGTACCTATGTATTAGGTAAACAGTGATGTAGGCCTTTTTAAGACTGTGGGCATTTTGCTAAAAACACATAGTCAAGTCTTACACAATAGGGCAGGCGGCAGCAGCAGAGAGGGAACCAGTGTAACCATTTCAAGTTACTATCTCCCACAACTATCTCGACTACACTTCTTCCCACCCTGCTTCCTGCAAAGACTCTATCCCTGCTACCAATTCCTCCGTCTACGCCGCATCTGCGCCCAAGATGAGGTGTTCCATACTAGAACATCTGAGATGTCCTCATTCTTTAGGGAACGGGGGTTCCCCTCTCCCATCATAGATGAGGCCCTTACTCATGTCTCCTCGGTACCCTGCAGCTCCGCCCTTGTTCCCCCTCCCCCTAGTCATAACAGAGACAGAGTCCCCCTAGTCCTTACCTTCCACCCCATCAGCCGTCGCATACAACACATAATCCTCCAAAATTTCTGCCACCTCCAACGGGATCCCACCACGAGCCACATTTTCCCATCTCCACCCCTTTCCACCTTCCACAGAGACTGTTCCCTCCAGAACTCCCTGGTTAACTCATCCCATCCCACCCACACCCACCCCCTCCCCAGGTACCTTCCCCTGCAACCGCAGAAGATGCAACACCTGTCGCTATACCTCCTCCCTCGACACAGTCCAGGGACCCCAACAGTCCTTTCAGGTCAGGCAGAGGCTCACTTGCACCTCCTCCAACCTCATCTACTGTATCCGTTCTTCAAGGAGTGGATTCTTATACATTGGCGAGACCAAACGCAGACTGGGCGATCGTTTCGCGGAACATCTTCGCTCAGCCCGTGTGAACCAACCTGATCTCCCGATTGCTGGACACTTTAATTCTCCTTCCCATTCCTATACAGACCTCTCAATCCTTGGTCTCCTCCATTGTCAGAGTGAGGCTAAACGTAAATTGGGGGAATAGCATCTCATATTTCGCTTGGGCATCTTACAGCCCAGTGGCATGAATATTGATTTCTCTCACTTCAGGTAGCTCCGGCATTCCCTCTCTCTCTATACCTCCCCCACGCAAGTCACACTAGCTTCTCATTTTCTTCTACAAACAGCTTACAATGGCCTATTTCCTTTATCATCGGTACTTTTTTTGCATATCTTTCATTCATTGTTCTTTATCTCTCCACATCACCGTCTATATCTCTCATTACTCTTATCCCTAACCAGTCTGCAGAAGGGTCTCGACCCAAAACGTCACCCATTCTTTCTCTCCAGAAAATCTGTCTGTCCCGCTGAGTTACTCCACTTTTTGGGTCTAACCATTTCAAGTTACTGACTTTTCATCTGGTCATCTTTCTCTGTTTCTCTGTTCACAGATCCTGAGTGATCTGCTGAGTATTTTATTGAAAACATTTCTAGTTAACATCGTTGACATAATTTTGGGAATTTTTACAGTCAAATATCTGAGAAAGCACAGGTCTAGGAATTGGTTAGATTCACTAATGGAGCATACCAATTCTATTATACCTCTATTATATCAGGAGATATATGGTGTGAAATTAAATAAAAGGAAACTGGGTTGAATCTAATTCTTTTACGTGGAATGTTCAAGGAAACATTAAGTTTATATGAGATAGACGTTTGCTAGTGTTGATTCAGCCAGAATGTTTTGTAAAAATGTGATCATAGGTAGGATGGTGGTTGTGAAATCCAATGACTCTCATGTAAGCTGCAGTCAATAGGAGTGTGAATTTGGGGAATCTGGGTTTCTGTCATATGTCCACCTTGCATTTGCTTTGAGCCATCTCCTAATTGAAAGCAGCGAATGATGGAATTTACTGATAAAATACTTTATTACATTCGAGCGAAATGGGGTCATAGATCTCCAAATATTTTTCAGGGAGAGAAAAAAATGGGTGTGAGATGATAAGAGGGTGGCACAGTGGCTCTGCAGATAGTGTATCTGTCTCAAAGCTCCAGCAACCCGGGTTCAATGCTGACCTCTCGTGCTCTCTTTGTGGAGTTTGCACACTCACCCTGCACAGGTTTGTCAACGTTTTTTTCTCACCTTCCAAGGATTTTAGATTTTTTAGATATTTATTTGTTGTCGTTTGAACCTAAGTTGAAACGAAATTCTGTTTCTGCAGTCATACAAACAATTAAAAAAGACACAACACAATTTACACAAACATCCATCACAGTGAGTCTCCTCCTCACTGTGATGGAAGGCAAAGTCTTATCTCTCCCCTGCACTCCATTCTCCTCCCGATGTCAGAGTCAAAGCCCCCGGCGGGCGACTGTAAACATATCCCGCGGCCACGAAATCCGCGCCGGGCGATGCCAGACCCCGCTCCGGGTCTTGATGTTGTAGCCCCCGGTAGCGCCAGCAAGTCTCACGGCCACCAATGCCGCACCGGGCGATGCCAGACCCCGCTCCAGGTCATCTTCAACCCCGCAAATCGGGCGGGAGTAGTTGCCGTTGCGGGAGCCCCGAAAAGCGGTCTCCCACCATGGACCCGCGGGCTCCCGATGTTACCGTCCACCAGACCTGCGGCTGAAGCCTCCGAATCTCCGGGGTCGGGTCGCAGCCGCGCGACACCACAGCCCCTCCCGCTCTGAAGTCGGCCAGCTCCACGATGGTGAGTAGTCCGCAGGCTCCGCGACTGGAGCCCCAGGTCGTTCCGGTTGGAGGCCGCTCCACGGTGCTAGGTCCCAACGACAACGGAGACCCGACAGAGAAAGGTCGGTTCTCCCGTGCAGGGAAAAGATTTTAAAAGTTTCCCCCTCCCTACCCCCCGCCCCCCACACATACCCCGTTAAAAAAACACTAAAAACAAAACTCAAACGAAACAGACGGACTGCAGAGGCCGCTGCAACCAAGGATGAGCTGGTTGTAGGGTTAATTGGCTTCCCGTATAGGTGGCTGGTGAAAGAATCAGGGTTATTGCCAGGCAGGTGTGAGAGAGAAGGTTGCATGGGAAAAAACATGGCAAATGCAATTGATGGGATTGCCCTAAGCAAGGACTTGAAGGGCTAAATGGTTCCTCCTTGTTAAGAAGTATATAAGAAAACTGGTAATGTACTGCAAAAACATGGCTGATTTAGACTGAGTAGTTAATGATAATCTTGGAATTGTCCATTTCTTTCAACTAAATACAATAATGGTCAAAACAATCCACTGGATTCCTTCATGGAGTCTGGAAACGAGGCCGTCGTGCAGGATCTCCCAGCAGCAATGGAGCTGGAGGTGCCGACTGTAAGGGAATTCCCGATCTCAGGGGAATCCCGACCTCGTGGAGACTCGTAAGTACTGTACCTTTAAACACGGAGGAGGGCTTCATGGAATACGGAAACGTGGCCGTCGGGCAGGACTACAAGTAAGACTGAAGCGTCGGGGACTTCGGCACCCTCTCCCTACCGTCTTTAACCTTCCTGTTCATCGTCGGTATCACCTTGGCTTTGCACCGTGTGATTTTCAGACAGAGCTCCCCTGCTTTCCCTGGCCCCCGCCTTTGGTGTGTGTGTGTGTTGTTTTTTTTCTTGTGTTTTTTTCTTGTGTTTTTTTCTTGTGTTTTTTTCTTGTGTTTTTTTCGTGAATTTTTTTTTCAGGCGAGTGCCCCCAAGCTTCAATGTCGCAGACAGTTTGCTGAAAAGTGGGACAGGCCCTTAAAACTCTCCCCTCAAAACCCCTTTTAAAACTGTATTTCACCTTAAACTTATGCCCTCCTGTTCTTGATTTCCCCCATTTGGTCAAAAGTTTTTCACCATCTACCCTCTCCATGCCTATCATAATCTTACTGTATATATGTCTATCAGGATACCCTTCAGCCTTCTTTGTTCCAGGGAAAACAAGCCCAACCTTACAATCTCTTCACATAACTAAATTCATACCATCCAGTCAACATTCAGGTGAATCTCCTCAACTCTCTTTCCAGTACAATTACATCCTTCCCATGGCATAGTGATCAGAGCTGCTCCAAGTGCTGCCTAACAGGTGTTTTTCAATGTTGCAACATAATGTACTAACTCTTATATTATTTGCTGTGATCTATGAAGACAAGCATGTCATTCGCCTTCTCCACCAATCTCTTAGCCTGTGTTATCACTTACGGGAATAGTCGACTTGAACCTCACAGCCTCTCTACTCAGCAACATCCTTGGTGCCCTACAATTTATTGCCTATGTCATTCCCCTATTTGACTCCCCAAAATGTATCACCTCGGCTTGTTGGGATTAAATCCCCTCTGCCAATATTCCATTCAATTTTTCATTAGATCTATATCCTGCTGTAGTCTTAGGCAACTTTCCTTACTATCCACAACACCACTTTTTTGTCATCTGATGATTGCTTTTGTTAGAAATGTATTTAAGAGTAATGATTTGGAACGATCTGTTTTGCCAACAGCAGCCACTTTATTGTGCCAGTAATATCTCAGAAGAATCAGTGAAAGTGGGTGGTTAACATTGCTAGTAAATTTCATTGGATAAAAACATCTTGATCTTCTCAGAATTGTGGTATTAAATCTTCAGTGGTTATCAATACTGGTGTTGAAAGATAAAGTTGGCTTTATGTGTCATTCATACTTCATGGGATCATATGGAATATGTATATTTATTTTCTTGTATATTGGTAAAAGATCACTTGATAGAATGTTGTAAGAATATTGAATGAATTCATACACAGACTACACGATTGTATTTTCACAGTTCCCTTGAACAGAACAAGGCTCTGTTCTTTCAATGTTCTCTTATATATAATAGCTTTTGCCTTGCTTATATTGAATGCCCGGAGGCTGCACTTTTGGCAGCAGATCCCAGTGTAAGTGATGTTGTAGAGGGGACAGCATTTAAGAAGTGCTTTCAGCTTGTACTCAAATGACAAGAACAGAAAACTGGCCTTGATATTTCTTTATGGAAATGTGTTCATGATTGTGTTCATGATTGCTAAATGGGCATAAATCACTATGTTAAGACAACCACACAAGCACAATATGATCAGTCCAATGTCTTTAGAACTAGAAACAACCCTGGCATTTGTATGAGAAAGAACTGCAGATGCTGGATCGAAGGTAGGCATTTTGTAGCCAGGTCGGATATTGACAAAAATAGTTTATCATTCATTATTGATGTACTTATAGAAACGTACAAAATTCTTAAGGGGTTGGACAGGCTAGATGCAGGAAGATTGTTCCCGATGTTGGGGAAGTCCAGAACAAGGGGTCACAGTTTAAGGATAACGGGGAAATCTTTTAGGACCGAGATGAGGAAAACATTTTTCACACAGAGAGTGGTGAATCTCTGGAATTCTCTGCCACAGAGGGTAGTTGAGGCCAGTTCATTGGCTATATTTAAGAGGGAGTTAGATGTGGCCCTTGTGGCTAAAGGGATCAGGGGGTATGGAGAGAAAGCAGGTACAGGATACTGAGTTGGATGATCAGCCATGATCATATTGAATGGCGGTGCAGGCTCGAAGGGCCGAATGGCCTACTCCTGCACCTATTTTCTATGTTTCTATGTTTACCTGGTGGGTAGCATAGCTTCAGATTAAATGCATGCTAACAATAAGACAATAAGAATTTCAGAGTATTCTTTAGTCCTTTTCACATTTGTTATCCTACACCACAAGGACTGTAGTCCTTAAAAGGAAAGAACTGCCAGTGACAATGCTTACTGCCTTGTTGACACAGATATATATCTTCCCACTTGCTTTGAGCAAGGTTGTTTGATAATGAATTCATGCCATTGCGACTCTAATAAGTATTTACAACTGGGAGTGAATTTAGGGCAGGGAGAGGATAGACCATGTTGAATCTTTATTATTTTCTTGAGTTTACAATTTACAACTATACCAACTAATGTCTCTGTCTCCAATAAACTAACTGCATAGAGTCATACAGCACAGAACCAGACTCTTTGGCCTACAAACTAACTACAATCCACCAATCCTACTGACAAATCCCAGTTTTCCCTTGAACTCCCTCAGATTCCAACACATGCCTGCACACCAGGGGCAATTTAAAGTGGACAATAAACATACCAACCCACAGGTCTTTGGGATATGAGAGGAAACCAGAACAGCTGAAGGAAATCCATGTGGTCACAGGGAGAATGTACAAAATCCACACAGACAGCACTGGAGGTCAGAATTGATTAAGTCATTGGAGCTGTGAGGCAGCAGGTCTATTTGCTCTACCACCTTGTTGCTCCTGAGGGAATCACCTAATATAACAACCTCAGTCCAAACTGTAGACAAGTGTGGATTTTAAAGCCAGACCAGAACCATGAATGAATGGAGCCCAGTTGCATGCTGGTGTAAGCAGAATCTGCATTTTATTTGTGTTTTAATCATTTAGTTTCATTACTGCTCTAGAGTGTATTTCCTTTCCTGGGAGACTTAACAATGCCTTGTAATCACATTTACATATTGTATACTAGTTAGCTGCCAGCTTTGCTGCTCACCAGTGCAATTCAGTCAATGATTTTAACCGACTATGACAATTAAATCAGGGCTGCCAACTCTCACGCTTTGAGCGTGAGACTCACTCACTTCAGCAAATTCTCACGCCCTCACGCTGATGTCAGAATTCTCACGCTGTCTTCAGTCCCTGCACAGCAAAGATCCTATAGCGGAGCAATACGATCTTTGCTGCACAGATTGTCTCAAGTTTGCGCCACATGACAACGATCTGTTGCGGTCTGGGGAAGGGCGTCGGTTGACGGCTGTGAGTGACATCGCGTCTCTTCTCTCTTGGTTGGATGTGCAGCCGCCGGGTGTCAGCACCTCTGTGCACCGGCTGTGAGAGCTGCGCTGCCGGCCGCCGCTGCAGCCTCGCTCCCTCCCTCCCTCCCTCCTGCCCTTCAACTCACACGGCAGCGCCAGCGCCGCCATTCCACGCAACACCGTGCCCGCCAGACTCCCCATTGGGCGGCCGGGGAGAGAGAGGGAGGGGGGAAAGAGAGAGAGAGAGAGAGGGAAAGAAAAGGGAGGGATGGAGGCAAAGGGAGACAAGGGGAGGGAATGCAGAAAGGGGATGAAGGAAGGAAAGGAGAAAGGGGAGAAAGAGGGAGGGGGAGGAAAGAGAGTGGGAGGGGGAGAAAGAGGGAGGGATGGGAGCAGGAGGGAGGAAGGGGAGGATGGAGGGGGGGGGAAAGGAAAGGTGTGTGTGTGTGCTTGTGTGTCTGTCTCCCTGTGTGTGTCTCCTTGTGTGTGTATGTGTGCCTCCCTGTGTGTGTCTCCTTGTGTGTGTGTCTCCCTGTGTGTTTGTGCGTGTGTGTGTGTGTCTCCCTGTGTGTGTCTCCCCGTGTGTGTGAATTGGTTGTGAAACATGGGGGGGACCACAATGAGGCCAAACATCTAGGACAGGGTTCGGCAACCTACGGCACACGGGCCGAATCCGGCCCGTAACCCGAAAAACCGCGGGGTTTTTTTCAATTCGTTTTCGTGGGGTCAGGGCAGGCGAGCCGGCCTGAGAACTGCAGCCAGTCCCTGGGACGCGAGCTGATCTGGGAACGGCAGCCAGTCCCTGGGCACGCAGAATGCCAACTTGATCATTATGGACAAATTGGGTCAGCCATGTACATGTTGTATACCTCCATGCAGATCTGAATGGGCTTAGAATGACCATTTAAGCAAAATTGCCCTCACTTGCCCCATTTTGATTCTTGAGATTAATATCCCTTTGCTCTGTTAACAGCGTTAAAGTACTTACGAGGTAGAGTCAGGAAAGGGAACATGTTATTTTTTTTTAGTTTGCTTTAATTTGTTAGTTGATTTTTTGTTGACTGCCATAATTTCTGAAATGGTCTTAAAGTAACTTAACTGTTATAAAGCAGTAATAAGTGATTTTTGTCCAAACAATTGGAATTTGCATAAAATGTTTGCATTATTAGCAGGGCTGCCAACTCTCACATGGGAGACTCGCGCATTTCACAAAATTCTCATGCTCTCACGCTGATCACAAAATTATATAATGAGAATAGGACCCGTTTTGGTTAACAAATAGTGTAGGAAGGAATTGCAATTGCTGGTTTAAACTGATGATAGACACTAAAAACTAGAAAAACTTAGCAGGACAGGCAGCATGTCTAGAGAGATGCTGCCTGCCTGAAGAGGTTGAAAACCAGCCATGAAGCACAATGACTGGACATGTGTGTCATCCAACTAAGGGCAGAAATCAGAATCATGTGTTCATCTTTATTCACGTGACACCATAATAAATATATTACAGAAAAAATAATTTAATGGGGTGGCACGGTGGCGCAGCGGTAGAGTTGCTGCCTTACTACACGTGGGTTTTCTCTGGATATTCCGGTTTCTCCCATATCCGAAAGAAGTGCAGGTTTGTAGGTTAATTGGCTTCTGTAAATTGTCCCTGGCGTGATGAATGGAATTTGTGTATGATAGATTGCTGGTCGATGTGAACTTGGTGGGCGGAAGGGCCTGTTTCCATATATATTTTTACATATATATCTTAATTTCATTGAACCATATATGATTGAATATGTGGCATTATTTTCGTCTTGTTTCTATTTTCAAAGGGTAAGGTTGAAACCGTCTGAAGAAGGGTTTCGGCCCGAAACGTTGCCTATTTCCTTCGCTCAATAGATGCTGCCGCACCCGCTGAGTTTCTCCAGCAATTTTGTCTACCTTCAATTCTCCAGCATCTGCAGTTCCTTCTTGAACAAGGTTGATTGCTTTATTTGTGCAGAACAGTGATGGAAGTCCGACTTTTGCTTTGTTTCTCTGAGTTTTTCTCTACATATATGCATAACAGCATGAATATAATCTGATTTCCATACATGAATATAGTCATTCATGTGCTGCACCTGTTGATCAGAGCCTGGCTCTATTGTGGAATGTAATTAGGAATGTAATTTAGCCTAACCTTATTCATACCTAATCCAATTTAAAGCATAAATGTTGCATTCAAGTGTAAGTTAAAAGACTCGCTACAGTATGCACCAGATTGCACAATTTCAAGCTGAAAAATGCAAAAGCTCCCTACCATGGGAGGGGGAACACCCCCCCCCTCCCACACCCTCCCCCCCCCTTGGTTGCTACGCTCCCTCGCAATTTCTCACTCTCAACTCTCACCCAATGTTGGCAGCCCTGATTAAATATAAAAGGCAAAGTTGGTCTTGACTGTTGTGTATTTGTGCCAGGTACCAGTCCATGTGGAGATGCTTGTCATCGGGGCCATAGCATATTTGACCTTCCCTCTACACTCAAGGGATCATCTTCCTTCAACTTCACTCCCACCAGTACAGATCATTAGGTTATGAATGATTGACTTAAACACACCCTGTTTGAGCATTTAGGAGCCTGGCAGGGGGGGTGTGGATTGATTTGCCAGTTGCTGCGGGGCTGCAGGCATCTTTTACTGTGTGGAAATGGGGCAACCCCATCTACCTTTTATCCCCACTTTCCATGTCCCTCTCGATGTACAACAATCAGGCACTGGATGAAGCCAAGCAGAGCTCGGAGTGGTGAGCAGGCCCACTCACTCACTCATTAAATCAGTGACACTGGCTGGCAGTCGCCTTTCCTTCCCTTGCTTGCTCTCCTGTTACAGCTGTGTTTGTGATCCTCCCACAGACACTTATTTTGTTTATTTAGGACTTAGGAATAGTTTGGATTGCGAATAGTTCTCAAGGAAAGGATCACTGTCATATACTTGGAAATGCCTTTCTTCACTTAACCATTCAGTATTTTGAAGGACTTCTTGATTCAGCAAATTTTCTTTGCTTTGATCATCACCAGCACCCTCCCTACCTTTTCACAGTGCTGTTCTTTGCAAGTTCACAAAATGCAATATTTACCAATAAACCTCTTCCATTCTCAAATTCCAGAACTGTTTTTGCAGGTGAGCCAGTGTTTTACTTTGTATTCCTCTTCTATGGCAGTGCCTTGGGATTGTGGATGATTTTCATCCAACTAAACAGAAAATGCTGGGAACATTCAGCAGCTCAGGCAGAATCTGTGGAAATGAGAGGGTCAATGCTTCAAGTTGTTTCATATGGGATGGACAGCAGGCACTTTGTGAGGTGGTGTGCTCCTGCTGCTTTTGTAGAGCCCCTCTGTGATCCCAATGCATGAATTCATTTGCCTCAGTACTGTTCTGAATGCACCTTCTCTACATTGGATATTACAAGGGCTGAGGTCCCATGAGTAACTAAGGCTAATGCACATCCTTGAAGCTTCAAGTGATTTGGGGAAAAAACAGGAACGGGGTACTGATTTTGGAAGATCAGCCATGATCATATTGAATGGCAGTGCTCGAAGGGCCGAGTGGCTTACTCCTGCACCTATTTTTTTTTTTTTTTTAATTAATAATAAATTCTCCTCTAAACACCTGGTAACCTCTCCCCTCAACAGTCTGGAGTACTTGGTATCAAGCATGCTAATATACTATGTTGACTACTCACCTTCTTCTCCAGAGGGGAGATCAAATGTTCATTTCTTTAAGAACAGCTCCATTCAGACCATAGGAATGATGATGACGTTCCAGTCTCCCACCATTTCCATTATTTTGTCCTCAGCCTTCTACTTTGTTCTAATGAAATATAGGAAAATCTTAAGGAGCAGCATTTGAAAGGATGCAGAGGAAATGAATGAGGATGTTGCCAGGACAGGAGAATTTAAGTTATGAAGGAAGTTTGGTCAGACTTCTTTGGAATGGAGTAAAGGAAGATTTAGATGAGATGTATAAAATTATGAGGTTTAAACAAGATGAGGATGGTGAGACCCATTTACGATTACAGAAATCTTGAACAACAATTTAATTTAATTGGTAAATGATTTAAAAAGGAATTGAGGAATGTTTTTGCCAAAAGGATAGCGGGAATGACCATCAATTATAAAATCTATAATTTTTTTATCTAATGACCTGTAAATTAATTTTGACACTGTATAACAAAGCTGAACAACTTGCAAATTCTTCTTGAAAATCCGAATTGTATTGAAAACTCAGCAGGAAATTATTTATTACTATATGGGCAACATGTTTCTCGAAGAGTGAAGCGATATAAAGTAAGTGTTACCTGTTACTATAATGATCGTGCAGCCGTTCTCTCTTTGGGACATTAGTGGGTTGTTCACAATCATGGGTGGCCTTTAGTCCAGCAAGAAACTAGTCAACCATCTGTAATCTCTGTTATTCTGTGCTAAGAAAACAGTTTGTGTCAATCGATAAATCGCCTACAGGGGAGAGCCTAGCTTTTGAATAGTTAATAAAAGAGTGAGTGTAGAGTGTGTGTTTTCCTTTAATTTGTCCATGTTGCTTCATTTGTTTCTTAGAAAAGGAGTTAACCTAAATCCAGAGGTGTTGATGCTTAACGTCAAATAAATGTTTTGTTTCCGATATTTTATACTCTGTATTTCAGAAGAATGTGATGGTAGGTTTTGTTAAGACTCAATGGTCTGTAGCCTTCCTTTCCATCATTCTATCAGACTTCGACAGCTGTCTGCTTCTTCTCACAATGACAAACTCACGGACCTCAGCATCTCAATGACGCATTTCTTTAAATGGGTGATAATAATAATAATAATAGATTTTATTTATATAGCGCTTTTCAGGTCGCTTGTAGAGATGAAATCTTTATTTCACTGAGGACAGGAGAGGAGGTTATGACCTTTCTCACAAAACAATTTCTGCCAAGCAAGCTGCTTCAAGGAGACCAGATGGAGAGAATTTGTTATTATTTTAGTGAGAATAACCTATTGTGTGGTCTGTGCCATTTGACAGACTTAAGTAGTAAGCAGTTTGAAGAAAGGTCCCGACCTTGATCATTGCCTATCCATGTTCTTCAGAGATGCAGCCTGACCTGCTGAGTTACTCCAGCACATTGTATCCTTTTCTGTGAACCAGCATCTGCAGTTACTTGTTCGAACATATTAAGACACGGTGGCATAGTGGCACAGCGATAGAGTTGCTACCTTACAGCGCCAGAGACCCAGGTTTGGGTGCTGTCTGTTCGGAATTTGTATGTTCACCACGTGACCTGCATGGGTTTTCTCTGGGATCTCCAGTTTCATCCTACACTCCAAAGACATACAGGTTTGTAGGTTTATTGGCTTGGTATAATTGTAAAATGTCCCTAGTGTGTGTAGGGTAGTGTGTAAGTGTGCGGGGAGAGGGCCTGTTTCCACGCAGCATCTCTAAACCAACCTAAACTAAAGTCAGGAGTCATTTAAAGTTAAACATTAGACTAGTTTCTCTTGATCTCTTACGGTAAACTTGGATGTGAATCCAAGCACACAGCATTGTACTGTTTACTGAGCATGTCTCAAAGTTGAATTAATCCACTGCACATGATGGCATTGACGACCTACACCTTTTGCCTAGTGTTAACTGGTGGGGGACGCCGAGAAGGAAGGGGAAACCGGTGGGTTGAGGGGAGGGGGGTATGGGGAGGGAGGCATGCTGCCATGTGCGGTGCCATGCAGTAGATAGGATTGTTCGGTACTTTCATAACTTTGTTGGCACCAAATCATGGTGAGACGTGTACTGCCTAGATTGTATGCAAAACGATGCATTTCACTGTACCTTGGTACGTGTGACAATAAAGGATAATTTATTCACTCTGTCTCTTGTGGAGTGATGTCAGGGGAGGGCTGGTGGTGACAGGAGGCGTAGTTGGTACATGGCCAAGGAGAACGGAATTCAAATTGTTAACTGAGAACCCTGGCAGTACAAGACATTAATGCAACACTGGTCGTTTTGGGACATTTACTTCCAAATGTGCATCACAAATGTATGTCAGGAATCTTATTCCCACTTTTCTTTTAGATCAAAGGGGGTAAGCATCATTCTGCTGTTGCTGAAGCCTTTTTTTTGCAGCAAATCTTTGCTTTTAATGATTCTTTTTACATAGCACTAGCGACTTTTCCCAAGAGATGTCTTTGTGTAGATGTTATCACAAAGTGCAGTGACATGAAACAGCATTGCCACAACATGATTACAATGGGCAATTGGAAGTTTTGATTTTGCTTTGCTGATAGCAAAGTTTGACCGAACTGATTAGATATATTAAATGGATTCAACTGCAACCAGAGTGAGGGAAAAATAAAAGGTAATCACCAAAATGATTTATTTAAGCAGAACCACCAATAACTCTTGCAGATACTTTGAAAAATATATTTTAGTTTCAATAGATCTATAAATCTTTCTTCACTGGATGTGCAATATCCTGTTCCTGTTCGCTAAGTGTGTCATGTCATGATGAATAGCAGGCATTTCTTTTGGTCATTTCTCAGGATTTCATGTCACAATACTCAAAAGAAGACTGGTGTTTGCTGTTTCCAAATTGCAGTAATATATGAATAGTATTGCATATATTGTGGAGGCATGGTGGCGCAGCAGTAGAGTTGCTGCCTTACAGCGCTTGCAGCTACAGAGGCCCGGGTTCGATCCCGACTAAGGGTGCTGTCTGTATGGAGTTTGTACGTTCTTCCCGTGACCATGTGGGTTTTCTCCGAGATCTTCGGTTTCCTCCCACACTCCAAAGACGTACAAGTTTGTAAGTTCATTGGTTTGGTAAAAGTGTCAATTGTCCCTAGTGTGTGTAGGATAGTGTTAATGTGCTGGGATCGCTGGTCAGTGAAGACTCGGTGTGCCAAAGGGTCTGTTTTGCGCTGTATCTCAAAAAAAAAAGTAATCTCTCACTTTAACTGGCAATTAATAATGAACAGTTTACATTTTGATCAGGAGTAATACAGGTCACATCATTAAATTTCATTTGATCTAAAAGAAACCAATAAGGGAACCACACCTATCAGTATCAGAAGTATATCCATCATTCCCATGCTAATTACATTTTAGCTTATTTAATCACTTTCTTTAATTCTTTAATTCTTTACTCGTATATTATCTATATTACAAAAAAGTCTGATCTTGACCACTTCCTGTTGTTCTCTATATCGATTTTAGAAAAAACGTTGCCACTTACGGCTGTGATTTTTGGCCTTCTTACTCAGAGTCCCCCTCCGCTGCGCAGGACTAGAGGATTTTTCCCATCGATGAAAAACAAAAGAGTTATTAGTGTTTAAAAAATGTTGAGATTCTCTCTCCTGAAGGCCACACCCCTTCCGGAGGGACTATAAAACCTGGAAGTGTTGAGTGCCTCAGTCAGTCTCTGCAAGATGGGGGGAGCGAGAGGGTCACGTCTCTCAGTCTGAGCTGTGAATAACACTGAACACATGTCTACTAAACTGTGAGTGGTTTTACTGAACTGTCAGTGCCCTTAATGTGGTATGAAAATATAGTTTGGGAATGCTAAAGCTGTGTTGCCTTTGGTTTGGAAATGCTAAAGCTGTGTTGCCTTTGGTTTGGAAATTCTAAAGCTGTGTTGCCTTTCATTTAGAAATGCTAAAGCTGTGTTGCCTTTGGTTTGGAAATGCTAAAGCTGTGTTGCCTAATTAAAGTTGCCTTGCCTAATTAAAGTTGCCTTGCCTAATTAAAGTTGCCATGCCTAATTAAAGTTGCCATGCCTAATTAAAGTTGCCTTGCCTAATTAAAGTTGCCTTGCCTAATTAAAGTTGCCTTGCCTTCTATATAATTGAAAGTCTAATCTTGACCACTTCTTGTTTGTGCTTTATATTGATTTTAGAAAAAACGCTACCACATATGGCTGTGATTTTTGGCCATCTTACTCAGAGTCTGCCTCCGCTCATCAGGTGCCAAGGATTTTTCCCATCGATGAAAAATAAAAGAGTTATTGGTGTTTTTAAAAATTTGAGATTCTCTCTCCTGTCAATCACGCCCCTTCTGGTGGGAGGGGGGAGGGACTATAAAACCCAGAAGTGTGGGCGTGGCTCAGTCTCTGCAAGATGGAGGAGGGAGAGGTCACTACTCACTGTTTAGTTGTCTTGCACCCTGCTTGAAATGGTATGAAACTGCACTTGAATTTGGTGGCCTTGCACCCTGCTTGAAGTGGTAAGAAACTGCGCATGAATTTGGTGGCCTTGCATCCTGCTTGAAATGGAATTTCAAGGAATAGCCATGAGTCAACTGCCAGCCCACCAGCCGTGAGTGAGTGATCTGCCAGCACAACAAGCTTGAGTGACTGAGCTGCCAGTCCAAGAATCCATTCGGCCCACAATGTCCATACTAGCCCTCTGGAAACCAGTCCCTTCAGCCCACAACACCCATACCAGTGCTCCATAAAGCCCCCCACTGGCCACCAATATTGGAATTGGTGGAGAGGTGGAATATTGCGTTGGGGGAACCAGCCCTCCCGTGTGATGCTGGGACACAATGGGTGCCACTTAGTCTAGTTAACTATAGATTTCTACCAAGAAAGTAACTAACATTGGTAAAAGGTTACATATACAAAGCAACAGCAAAGCTAATGCTTTTGAAATACAATGGCATAGATTTCACTTTAAGTAATAATACAAAATAGATGAAATAAAGCCCTTTATCTGCCCGTTGACCAAATGAAAGGAAAATGGGTGGAGATTTATTTGTGGCTAATCATACCTATTAATACTGCTACTTCGTTCAAGCAGCACCCACATTCCAACTCCAGGACCCCGTTACTTGCAGGCCAACTGTCCGCTATACATACTCCATACATTTCTCTGGATTTCTTCATGTACATTTTGCGATGTCGGAAATTAAATATCATGCATTAAAGTTTAATTACTGATATAAATGCTGAGTACAAGTACATACTAGAGTCCAACATCTTGTACATTCAACAATGGTAAGCTGCACTGATGAGTGTTTTGGTAAATTTGAAGGTTATTGACTGGTTGAATTGGAGTGGACTACTTCTGTAGTTAAGAGGTCAGTGACAAGTGGAATCATTTTGAAATTTCTTGAGATACATTTGCAAAACACCTATTCAATGAAAACAGTGGTTGAACTTCAAACCGATTCATTGTGTTAAGAGATGTTTCAAAGAGGCATAATCAAGCACTTGTCACGTTTTATAATTCCTTTTGGGCATTTTTCCAGAAGGAAGTTTTCTTTGGTGTGGGGAGGGGGAAGTTAGTATATGCTACAGGTTGTATTTTAAAAATAAGATTATATCGCATCTGAAATGTGGCAATACATGTTCCAATTTTAAATAGTCAAATTTAATTGAAAACAGGGCTGCCAACTCTCACGCTTTGAGCGTGAGAATCACGCCCTCAAGCAAACTCTCACGCCCTCACGCTGATCAGAAATTTCTCACGCTCTGTGGTGAGAAATTCTGTGATCAACGAAAATGTCAAAACTCGGATAAACTGCATGGTCCGCGGGTGTTGGAGAGCAGGGGCTGAGGGAGGGATGGGAGCAGAACCAGCGGCGGGAACAGATGCGGAGAGCCGGGACTGGCGAGTGTTTGCGGGGCTGGCGAGTGTTTGCGGAGCTGGCGAGTCGCTCGCTGCAGTTCCGGCCACGGAGCAGCCCCAGTGCAAGAGTCCCGGTCCGTTGGAGGCATCGGAAGCGTTGCGCCGCTGCCGTGAGAGTCTCTGTGCCGAAGGGACAGACTCTCAAAGGGAGGTGGAGAGAGAGAGAGGAAGGAGATGGAGACAGGGGGGAGAGAGAGGGGGGGTGAGAGGAGAGAGAGGGGAGAGACAGAGGGGGCGTGAATGGAGAGAGAGAAGAGGGGGGGGGAAGAGAGAGGGGGGAGAGTGAGGTGGGAGAGGGGGGGAAGAGAGAGGGGTGAGAGGGAAGAGAGAGAGGGGGTGGAGAGGGAGGAGGGTAGGAGAGGGAGGAGGGTAGGAGAGAATGGAAGAGAGAGGGGAAGAAAGAGGGGTGAGAGAGAGGGGTGGTAAAAGAGAGGGGAGAGGGAGAGAGGGGGAAAGAGAGAAACGGGGAAAGAGAGAAACGGAGAAAGAGAGAGGGGGGAAGAGAAAGAGGAGATAGAGACAGGGGAGAAAGAGAGAAAGAGAGAGAGGAGAGAGAGCAAGGGGGAGAATGAGGGGGGGAAGAGAGAGAGGGGTGAGAGGGAAGAAAGAGGGAAGAGAGAGAGGGTAGGAGAGAATGGGAGAGAGAGAGGGGTGGTAAAAGAGAGAGGGGGAAGGGAGAGAGATGGGGGGGCAAAGAGAAAGAGGAGATAGAGACAGAGGAGAGAGTGAGCAAGGGGAGAGTGAGGTGGGAGGGATAAATGGGGGAGAGAGAGAGGAGATGAGAGAGAGAGAGGGGGGAAGAGTGAGAGGTGAGAGGAGAGACGAGAGACAGAGAGAGATGGGAGAGGGAGATGGGAGGGAGAGAGAGGGGGAAAGAGAGGGGAGAGAGAGAGAGGGGGAAGCGAGGGAGAGAGAGAGAGGGGGAAAGAGAGGGGAGAGAGAGAGCGGGGGAGAGAGAGAGAGAGAGGGGGAAAGAGAGGGGAGAGAGAGGGGAAGAGAGGGGGGAGAGGGAGGGGGAGAAAGGGGGGAGAGAGAAGAGAGAGGGAAGGGGGAGAGTGAGAGGGGAGACAGGGGAGAGAGAGGGGGTGAGAGGAGAGACAGAGGGAGAGAGGAGAGAGAGAGAGGAGAAAGAGAGGGGGAGGGGAGAGTTAGAGGGGGAGGGGAGAGTTAGAGGGGGAGAGAGAGAGGGGGTTTGAGAGGACCGAGCGCGGAAGAGGGGGGAGAGTGAGGTGGGAGGGAGAGAGAGAGAGGGGAGAGAAAGAGAGGGGGAGAGAGGGGGAGAGAGAGAGGAGGTGAGAGAGGGAGAGAGAGAGGGGGAGAGAGAGGGGGACAGGGGGATAGAGAAGCAGGGCTGCCAATTCCCATGCATTGAGCGTGAGAATCACGCATTTCACAAATTCTTACGCTCTGTTGTGAGAAATTCTGTGATCAACGAAAATTTCAAAACTCATATCAGCTGCATGGGCCGCGGGTGTTGGAAGCAGAAGCAGCGGCGGGGACAGATGCGGACGGGAGCGGGGCTGGCGAGTGTTTGCCGGGCTGGCGAGTCG
>CM075983.1:30775068-30913018 GCA_038087875.1 Malacoraja senta
ACCAAGATCATGGGAGACCCCTTCCACCCCTGCAACGGACTGTTCCAGCTGCTCCGGTCAGGCAAACGCCTCCGTTGCCATGCTGTGAGAACGGAGAGGTTGAGAAGGAGTTTCTTCCCAGAGGCCATTAGGACTGTAAACTCCTATCTCACCAGGGACTACCTTTACTGGACCATTCTACTGTTTATTTTTAAATTGCTGCTTTTTTCCCCCCTTTTTCCTTCCGCCCACAATATTTAATATGTAAAAGAATATATGATTCTGTTCCATTCTGTTTGGTTTGTTTGTTTGTTTGTTTGTTTTTTTGCACAAAGTCCGCGAGCATTGCCACTTTTCATTTCACTGCACATCTCGTATGTGTATGTGACGAATAAGCTTGACTTGACTTGACATGACCCAGCTACGCTACCTGCTTTTGGTCCATACCTCCAAACCTGTCCTATCCATGTATCAGTCTAACTTTTCCTTAAATGTTGGGATGGTCCCTGCCTCAACTACCTCCTCTGGCAGCTTGTTCCATACCCCCATCACCCTTTGTGTGGATAAAGTTACCCCTTTAAAAGTTACCTCTTAAAAATACTTCATACAAAAAACATTGAAATCATACTTCTACAGTGCACTAAAACATGATTTTAATACATCAAATTTCAAAAAGTTCCTACCCTGGGAGGGGACACACCCTTCTTCCACACCCTCAACCCACTCGGATGCTCCACTCCCTCACCGGGTACCCCCAAGGCCAGGGATCAGTGATCGCACAGCCTCCCCCCTCCAATCCAAAAACGCTCCAATCCAATTTAAAGCATATATATTGTATTCAAGTGTAAGTTAAAAGACTCGCTACAGTATGCACCGTATTGCACAATTTCAAGCTTAAAAATGCAAATGTTCCGTACCAATGGGAGGGAGACATCCTCCTCCCACCCCCCACCCCCCCCCCCCCCGGTCGCTATGCTCCCTCGGGCTTGGTCTCTCGCAATTTCTCACTCCCAACTCTCACCCAATGTTGAAAATCAGGTACTTAATGCGAGTTCCACACAGTCTGTGATTTTTTTTTAAATTCCAACTCCTCAGTGCTTTTAAGCACTAATGCACAAAACTTCCAGTATATGCAGTGAAGAAAACCTGTGTAATGCTCATTTTGCATTCCTGGTCATAAAGTGATACAGTGTGGAAACAGGCCCTTCGGACCAACTTGCCCACACAGACCAACATGTCCCAGCTACACTAGTCCCCCTGCCTGTGTTTGGTCCAGATCCCTCCAAACCTGTCCTATCCATGTACCTGTCTAACTGTTTCTTAAATGTTGGGATAGTCCCAGCCTCAACTAGGTCCTCTGACAGCATACACCCACCACCCTTTGTGTGAAAATGTTACCCCTCAGATCCCTATTAAATGTTTGCCCCTTCACCTTAAAGGGACCCCATGGGACCCATGGGAACTCATGAAGCAACACTTCTTATAGAAACAGTGAAGACTGTATCAGCAAACCCTAAGGGCGCTGGGAGGACTGCTGGGCACCACGGGGGGTTGAATGTATCCTCATTAAGGATGGGGAAATAGTCACTTAATATTTAAGAATATATGTTTATTTTGCATTATGGTGGTGGGTTTATTTGTATTTTTGTAAATAGTTGATTGAAATTATTTTTGGTTGAAGAAAAAAGAAAAGAAAAAAGGGCACTGGGACAACCAGGAAAGCCTACCCCCCCCCCCCCCCCCCCAATCACCAATCTGACTTCTGACCATAAATTCCATCCTCTAACTACGCATCCTGGTTGTCTGATCATCCTGGCCGTCAAATGCCAATCCCACTTACCAGCTCACACCAGCCAGTAGTTGCACTAATGCTTTGCCTCATTGATCACAATAATCCTATTTCTACTTCCTGACTCCCTGCTCCTAACCAGGGCCTCGATTCCCTGCAAAATTTATTCTCCCAGGTTCTTTGGCCTGGCATGAAGTGACTGTTTCAGGACATTTAACATTTCAGACTTTAAAGATACAGTGTGGAAACAAGCCCTAGTGTGTAGGATAGTTCTAGTGTACGGGATGATCGCTGCCCGGTGCGGTCCACCGAATCCGCACCGGGCAGCGATCATCCCGTACACTAGCACTATCCTACACACTAGGGACAATTCACAATTTACAGAAGCTAATTAACCTACATACTTGAATGTCTTTGGAGTGTGGGAGGAAACCGGAGGACCTGGAGAAACCCCCCGCGTCACAGGGAGATCGTACAAATTCTGTACGGACAACATCTGTAGTCAGGATCGACCCTGGGTCTCTGGCGCTGTAAAGCAGCAATTCTACCTCTATGTCATTGTGCCCTGAACATGAGTCAGTCAATTTCTAAGCAGCCGTATTTACAGATGTAGAATATTGCATGCTGTGATAGGGGAAATGATCGAAGGTTGTTAATTATCATTATGAGCAATTTCCAACACACGCGGCCAACATGGCCATCATTTGGATTTTGGAGAGTGGGCATAATTGAGTACAAGAGAATTCAGCCTCTATTAACAGGGATTATTGGTGATGCTTCCAAAATGATTTTCGTGACCTTCTGGTTAATGTTATTCTGTTTCCTCTTCCAGTGATGCAGACGTCATTGAGAATGGCAATATGTACATAACCATCAGGGTCGGGATAATCCCTGTGGATTTTCTGTACGTGGTATGAAATGTGCATTTGTAAGGATCAAAAAAGCAAAAACAGAGCCAAAGTAGTGCAGAACTTAATACCTGAATCTGCCTTCTGCACCTGATGAAAAACATTCTAGGGGGGTAGATTGGACAACCTTATCTCCGTTGGTCACTTCTTGTGCTCACACTGTCCTAAAATTATCAAACTATTCTTCATCCTTATCAGGTGTACAGTTTATCAACTCTTCAAGGTTTGGCTTATTTATTAAACAATGCAGAAAGTAGCGGAGAAGTAAGAAGTGTAGGAGTACACTTAAAAAAACAAACAGGAGGGCTAAAAGAATGCAAGAAGGGGAGTTAACAGGCACGGTAAACATACAAGTAATTGGTGAAACCACATTTGAAGTAGTGTGTATAGTTCTGGTGGCGCTGAGAGGAAGGATGTCATTAAGTTGGAAAGGGTGCAGAAAAGGTTCACCAGGATGTTATCTGGGCTTGTGGGCTTGAATTATAGGGTGAGGTTGCATAGGCCAGGACTTTCTTCTTTGGGTTGTAGGAGATTGAGGGATGACCTTTATTGAGGTGTAGAAGATCAAATAGAAGATACAATTAACACACATATAAATCACATAAGCTAAGGCTGGCAGATTCCATTTTATTAAGGACATTAGTAAAGTTGGTTCTCACAGCAATCTGGTAGTTTCATGGTTAATGGAACTGAGATTAACATTGTTTAAAATTCCAGATTCATATAATTATTTGAATTTAAATATCCAGCTGCTGTGAACTCTTGTCAGTTCAGCAACGGAACTACGACACCACTGTACTGCTTAATAAAGTATCTGTTAATAGTTTGAACAATCAACCCAACAGTATTTATAGTTTCGTTTAGAGATACCGTGCAAAAACAGGCCCTTTGGCCCTCTGAGTCCACACCGACCAATGATACCTGCACATTAACACAAGCCTACACACACTAGGGACAATTTAAACTTATACCAAGTATACAAACCCAAGCCAATTAGCCTGCAAACCTGTACGTCTTTGGAGTATGGGAGGAAACCAAAGATCTCGGAGAAAACCCACATGGTCACTGGGAGAATGTACAAACTCTGTACAGACAGCACCCGTAGTCGGGATCAAACCCGGGTCTCTGGTGCTGCAAGCGCTGTAAGGCAGGATCTTTATCGCTGCGCCACCATGTCACCCTTGCTTGGTCTTGATCTTGGTCTTGTTAGTTCAGTTAATGCTGACAAACCCTCTATCTCAGCCTTTTAATACTGATGATGAACATTGACGTGTATATCAGATGTTGGGAAGGGGTGGGATGTGTCATTGGCCTGAGTTTTGGGGAAGGAGGTGATTTGGTGACTCTTCCTCGCTTCTCATCAGAATTTGTGATTGGCCTTTCAAAATTCAAAACTCTTGAGTGTGGGAGGTTTAATGCATGCACCATCATATTTCTGCTAAGCAACATTAGATCCATCATTCACGTATGTAACACCCATTTTGGACGGCCACCAATGACACTTTCAAAACCCCTGACTGAATGTTAGTGCGGGCTTGGACCACAGAGGCACTTGTGCTTAAAACTGGCCATTATGCTGTTCCTTACTCCTTAAAATGAGCAAAAAAGTTGTCTAGTTGATATCTTTCCACTTTTACTTAGGTCTGTCCCTTCACATCTATATTTTATGATTGTACAACCAGCACTAATGACTTGTATTCCACACCACCACCATCATTCTGATACTCCCAAAGAACACTCTTGGATTTCTCATCTGCAATTTTCCCCTTAACAATACAAATTAATAAACATGCTTACAATTTCCACAAGTACACGGATTCACCTTAATACCATTTGCATCTAATGTCAGACTCTTTGTATAACATCCACAATTGGATGATTAAAAGATGCTCCAGATTAAAAATGCTCCAGATAAACACCATTAACTTTGATCCATGACACGAGCTACTCCCATCTATTGCTTCATTCATCTCCTTGGCAACGGTCTGAAACTGGACCGGAACAACTTCGCTCATACACCTGAGCTGAGCTATATCCAAGCCATCACTATGAATGCCTATTTCCACATCCGTTGCCCTCATCTAACCTGCCTGGCAACATTTGCTGCTGAAGCCTTCATTCATGGCTCTGCTATTTCAAGCTCAGCTTATTCTGGAAAACCCATACACATCTCTCTGATTCTAGCTCTGTAAACTGACTTCACCATCTGCTACCTCTGTAAACTGCTTTAGCCCTATTTCTTCAAAATAAGACTAGTTCTGGCATGTTGCTCGATCCTAACTTTAATTGCTCTTCCACAACAACTGTGCCTTCTGCTGCTAAAGTCTGAAGCTCCCTCGAAACCTCCCTCTATTTATTTTCCTCTTTGAGATAATCCTTAATATTTCTCCCTGTGACCAACTTTTCAGCCATTTACTCTGAGGTCTCTGAATGTGATTTGGTGTCACAGGACGGTGGGGGAGCTGCGAGACGGCTTCCCTGCCAGCAACGTGTTCGTCATTTCTACTTCTATTGTTTTTTTTAGTGTGTCCAAATGAGTGTTTTAACATCTCTTGATGTGTCTTGTGTGGGGGTGGTGAGGTGGGGTAAGGAGGGGAACCGCTTTCGGTCGCCTCCTCCACGGTGAGGCGACTTTTTCCATGTCGCCTCCCTCGCGGCCTAACACCATGGATTGGTGCGGCCTTTCCCGGAATCGGGCCCGGAGTTTCAGCAGCGGGCGTAGCGTGGACTTTTCATCGCGGAGCGGGCGAGCCCTTGCCGGGGTCGCCAGAAAGGACTGCTCCGATCACTGGCCCACGGACTGTTACAGCCTGAAGCTGCGGTCTGCGGAGCTTCTAGCCTCAGGCGCGGTGTGGACTTACCCTCGCCGGGGATCCCTGGAGAAGAGATCCGACCGCCGGCCTGCGGCCTACAACATCCTGAAGCCGCGGTCCCCGGTAGGGAAGTGTCGATTCGGGACTTACCGTCCCGACGAGTGGGCCTGTACATCTGGCCTCCCGCAGCGGCGACTGTGGAGGTTTATGGCCCCGACCACAGGGGAACAATGGAGGAGGACTGACTGTACTTTGTGCCTTCCACCACAGTGAAGAATGCTGTGGTGGATGTTTGTGTTAAATTTTTATTGTGTATTGTGTGTTCTTTTTTGATTGTACCGCTGCTGGCAAAATTAATTTCACTGCACTTTATTGTGTATGTGACGAATAAATCTGATTGATTGATAAATCTGATTAATTGATTGATCTGCTTAAAATGTTACCACAATGCTGAGGGTTTACTGTATATGTTGATGCATGTCCTGTGTGGTGACCTATGGTCCTCCACTGTGCAATTTGAATAGCATAACCCCTCCATAAACCAGGAATTGCAAGAGAACTCCTGCAGTACAATGGACCTCTCTCTAACAATTTCTTAATATATCTGAGATTGTACCTGATTGCTCCCATGAGATGATTAAATAATTAGCACTTCAAATCATTTTTGTCTTGGGCACAAAAATGATCTTGCACTTTAAAAGGGAATTAGATTTTGCTGATGGTTTACTATAAAGGAAGTGCAAATTCAAGCTTGGTGGTTAACACTTTCCTTGCTAAAGTTAGTGATACAGGTATAGAACTTCATTTGCTCTTTATGGGCAAAAATCCTTTCAGCTGCAATTAATTAATAATGTTTTCCGAAACCAGCCAGGTCATTGCTCCATTTCCAAATAATTGGAAGAGGCACCAGTAGAATGTACCGTTCAGGTGTTTGAAGCCTCTCTTCCTATTAGACCTTGCTGCTGCAGATATCAGGGATATCTGGGCACCAGTGTGCCGATCAACAGGAAGTATGTTGGTGTTTTCCACATGGAAATTGTGACTAAATATTAAATAATGCATATTGTTAGCTGTAACTCCTGTGACATTATCAAAGATATTATTATATATGCCAATGCTTTTCTCCTTGCTACAATGGTGCGAATCATGTAATATGTGTGCTTGGCTGTCTTTATTTGCAGTGGAATGTTTGGTACTGTCTGTATAGCAGTTGGTGCAGTATGAAATTTAATAAATTTGCATGTGGAGACAGGCAAAGAAGGTGACACTGTTCTGTGGTGTTGTTGCAGTTTAAATGTATGAATGAAAAGGGTGAAAATTAATCCCTCATGTCTGCCCTCTAACAGCTGTGATGGACTTGTTTCCTCAGTGTAGCCCCCAGCCCATTAGCTGTGCCCCGCACCCTGCAGCATTCTGTCAAAGTAGAATGTACGTGTATTGATTAGAGGCTTCAGGCTGCCTTCATCAAATCTAATTATCATTTTTCTGAACGCCCTATTAGTTTGATGGGATTTGTTCAGTTGTGTACTTGAACAAAGTCGGTGACAATCTCTAAGGCAAAGAAGGTCAACTAGGTAGCCTGATTCTTGTTTGCCATTTAATTGAACACGTAAGCATGAGTGGTGACTAAGGATAGGAGAGTTGTCATCCAGTCAAGCAGGTCTCTGTTGGTGAATGCACAATCCAAGTAAGTCACATCACAGGCCACAGACTACGCTGAAAGTTCCCATTGTAGATAAATGAGCGTTAATGTTTGCTGGTGTGAATGATGATCTCTATTAAAGCGCATTACAGATATGCTTGTCATGTCATTTCAAATGGATTTGAATAAAACTGTTCATGTTCCGCTTCAGATCTGATTTGATATCCGATTACCGTTAATGCTATGCTTCCTCTGATCAGACGGGGAAGTCAGGGAACTCTGGCTTATTATATGTTTTGATTTTGCTAGTTTTTGTCAGTCAATTCAGGGACATTTCAGGTTCTGGTGAGAATTAGAGTCATAGAGTGGAAACAGGTATGGAAACAGGCCCATCGGCCCAACTTGCCCACACCGGCCAACATGTCCCAGCGACACTAGTCTCAGCTGCCTACGCTTGGTCCATCTACCTCCAAACCTGTCCTATCCATGTACCTGTCTAACTGTTTCTTAAATGATGGGTTAGTCCCAGCCTCAACTATCTCCTCTGGCAGCTTGTTCCCTACACCCACCACCCTTTGTGTTAAAAAGTTACCCCTCGGATTCCTATTAAATCTTTTCCCCTTCACCTTGAACCTATGTACTCTGGTCTTTGATTCCCCTACTCTGGGCAAGAGACTTTGTGCATCTACCGAATCTATTCCTCATGATTTTGTACACCTCTATAAGATTACCCCTCATCCTCCTGTGCTCCCAGCCTACTCAACCTCTCCCTATAGCTCACACTAGTCCTGACAACATCCTCGTAAATCTTTTCTGAACCCTTTCAAGCTTGATAATATCTTTCCTATAGCATGGTGCTGAGAACTGAACACAATATTCTAAATGCGGTCTCATCAACGTCTTATACAACTGCAACATGACATCCTAAATTCTATACACAATACTCTGACTGATGAAGGCCAATGTGCCAAAAGCCTTTTTGACCACCTTATTTACCTGCGACTCGACCTTCAAGGAACCATGCACCTGCACTCCTAGATCCCTCTACTCTTCAACACTCCCCAGAGGTCTACCATTTACTGTGTAGGTCCTGCCCTTGTTAGATGTCCCAAAATGCAACTCCTCACACTTCGCTGTATTAAATTCCATCATCCCACCTGGACAATCGATCCAGATCATGCTGCAATCTTTCACAACCATCTTCACTATCTGCAAATCCACTCACTGTTGTATCATCAGCAAAGTTGCTATTCTTGCCCTGTATGTTCTCATCCAAATCATTGATGCAGATGACAAGTAGTAACTGGCCCAGCACAGAACCTTGAGGCACACCACTAGTCACAGGCCTCCAGTCCGAGAAGCAACCTCCCACCATCACCCTTTGCTTCCTTCCATGGAGCCAATTTGCTATCCATACAGCTATCTCTCCTTGGATCCCATACGATCTAACCTTCCAGAGCAGTCTACCATGCGGAACCTTTTCAAATGCCTTACTGAAATCCATGTACAGAACATCTATAGCTGTGCCCTCATCGACCTATTTGGTCACGTCTTCAAAAAAATCAATCAGATTTGTGAGACACGACCTCCCACATACAAAACCATGGGCTAATCAGCCCTTGCCCATCCAAATGCCTGTATATCCTGTCCCTCAGCATACTCTCTAGTAACTTTCTAGTAACTGCAGATGTTAAACTCACCAGCCTATTGTTCCCAACATTTTCCCTGCAGCCGTTTGTGAAAAGAGGCATAACATTTGCCACCCTCCAGTCTTCCGGCACCTCTTCTGTATTTAAGGACGATTCGTAAATTTGCTGAAATTGCAGGCACCCTGTCAAGCACAGTGGTTTTGTTGCCAAATGGTGCAGCTAAAGACAGATTCTCTGCATGGGAGGGTTGACGTGATGGTATTGTACGTTTCTCCGTGGATTGTATCCACTATGGGACAATAAGTAAATGAATCAGTAACATTACACTATTACACTACTGATGGTTCAATGTGGAATACAGTGCCAGGTTAGCTGGACAGGTCAGGAATAATTGAGTGGATTGTTTAATCTGTGCTCAGTCATCTGATTTCCATTGTGGCTACAGTCAAGAGATCACAGTTTTTCTCGATGTGTCAAAGACAAAAGTTAACCAACCTTCATACTGCCGAAGCTCATTGGCTTGGCCTTTTATTGCTGACTCAGAAGGTCATGGCTCAATTCCAGACACTGAACATCAGAAATCAGGGCTGACGCTCTTGTGCAGAATGGAGAAAATATTGTCAAAGGTGAAGTCTTTCAGATGACTATTAAAACCAGGTCATGGCCATCCTCTAACATAGATGTAAGAGATTTTATAACAGTATTTTTAGGATAAATGGGGAATTTATCTATGATGTCCTGGACAATGTTTATCTTTCAATCAAAACCGTTAGGAATTGTTAATTGATCACCTTCACGTTGTTGAAAGTGGGAACTTGATGAGTGCACTTCACTGTAACGCAGACAGCATTTCAGTTGTCACTGTACCTCAAAATTAACCAATTGGTTCTCATGTGATTTGATCTCAATTTGTTGTTCATTGTGAAAGATGTTGTATAAATGGCAAACGTTTCTTGTTTCTTTGATCATGGTGTGCTGAGCTTTATGTTCTGCTTGGATCTGTTGTAATATTAAGAGTGAAGCTACAGCAATTAACTCTATTACGGAACAAGTTGGGTTATAATGGAACAATTTACGAATCGTCCTTAACCGGAGGAGGCGCTGTCCAAAACGGCTGCCTGTCCTGCAGCTGTCCGTTTTTTTCCCTTCTTTTTAAATTATTTTTAGTATGTTGAGTGTGTAGTCAGGGGGCCTAATCTTTTTATGTGTGGGGGGTGGTGGGGGGGAAGGGGGAAACTGCTTTTCGAGTCCCTACCTGGTCGGAGGGGTTGCCTTCCTCCGAGCAGCGCCTTCGACCTGTCCTTGCGGCCTACCAGCGGGTCCTGGAGCGACGTTTCCATGAGGGGACCTGGCCAGAACATCGGCTTTGGCGGCGGTGCAGCGCTGGAGCGCTGTCGTGGAGCGGGCGATGCCTTTCCTGGGTCGCCGCGCTGGAACTCCAGTATGCTGGGACCGCCGATGAGAACATCGTGGAGCAGCGGTTCTGTGGAGCGGCCCAGCTGCGACGCTGAACGGTACATCCCGGAGCCTGGGATCTCTTGCTGAGATTGCCAGTGTGTGGAGCTCCGTCCGGCGCGGTCTGTTGGCTTGGAAGCCGCGGTCTTCGGTGGGAAGGTGGTCGTTCCTGGTACCCCAAGCCGCTGGGGGTTCTCCCGATGCCGGAGCACCATCACCCGGCGAGAACATCGGGCGCCGTGGCGGCGACTGTGGAGGCCTCAGTGGGCCCGACTCTGGGTGGACAAGAGGATGGGGACTGGACTTTGTGCCTTCCCCCACAGTGGGAACCACTGTGGGGGGATGTTTTGGTGTTGAACTTCTTTTTAATACTATGTTGTATTTTATTAGTGTGCTGCAAGGACATCTGAATTTCCCCTGAATAAGGGGATTAATAAAGTCTAATTCAATTCAATTCAATTCAATTCAATACCTTTCGGCTGTTGCATGTCCACAAGCAATTGCTGCCCATTGTGTCTTGCTGATTCAATAATATCTCTATGTTTGTCAACTCTGACCATGTGTCTATGCAGATTCACAGATACTAAGTCAGCAGATAACAAGGATATTGTGCATGATATGAATCAACGTCTGCTCTTCGAAGATAGACACAAAATGCTGGTATAACTCAGCAGTACAGGCAGCATCTCTGGATAGAAGGAATGGGTAACGTTTTGGGTCGAGACCCTTCTTCAGTCTAAAAAAGGGGCTCGACCATCCATTCCTTCTATCCAGAGATGCTGCCTGTCCCGCTGAGCTATATATCAGCATTTTGTGTCTATCTTCGAAGAGCAGACGTTGATTCATATCATGCACAATATCCTTGTTATCCGCTGACTTAGCATCTGTGAATCTGCATAGACACATGGTCAGAGTTGGGAAGATAAGAGGTCAGGAAAATAAAGCGAATTGCTGTCGGAGCTGGGAACTGGAGTGTGAGTCAGGTGTTTGGCTAGGGTTGTAGTCTGGGTTGGAAGCACATGGTGTCGAAAGGTGAGTAGGCTTATATACAGGCTGAAACTGAAGCTTACATATGTTGTTTTATCCATGGTGGGGTTGACTTCTCTGTGCCATTCCAGCATTAGTTTTGTCATCTGGGATCATCTTGATATCCTTTTTTTTTTTGGTCATCTAAGGGAAATCTATTTCCTTATCCCTGAGTAATGACAAGGACTAAGTGTAAACAAATCTATGAATTAGGAACAGAGATATGCTACTCAATCTGTCAACCCTTCTCTGTCATTTTAATGAAAACTTGAAATATGGGCTACTACATTTTTACTTCACTGAATTAAAGTTTAACTAAAGTGCTTAATTGTTGTGAATGGTTTGGGATGTCTAAGTGACATGGAACATAAAATATTTTATATTCAGTTTAGTTCAGTTCCGTTTAGTTTATTGTCATGCGTACCGAGGCACAGTGAAAAGCTTTTGTTGCATGCTAACGGGTCAGCAGAAAGACAATACATGATTACAATCGGCCCATTTACAGTGTACAGATACATGATAAGAGAATAACGTTTAGTGCAAGGTAAAGCCAGCAAAGTCCGATCAAGCCAGGATAGTCCGAGGGTCATCAAAGAGGTAGATAGTAGTTCAGCACTGGTCTCTGGTTGTGGTATGATGTGGTCTTCGGGTGCCAGGAGTCGATGTAAGGACAGATCTTAAAGGAATTTAAGATGGTCATAGATAAAGTAAGAAATGTTGCTGTAGGAATAGAGATTTAAGAGTGTGGAGCAATTGTAGATCTGCTTCTGTGGTGAGCGCACAAATAGTCACCTGTGTTGGGCTTGCAAGATTGTCTTTGATTAAATGTGGTGGTGATCTTGGAATTAATATTGTTTGTCTTCCCCTTCAAGACTGAGCAGGTAACATTTCACTGTGTATTTTGTGCTTGGTATTCTTACAAATGCATGGTCAGTGTTGTGGAGCAACTCAATAATTTAATGAATTTGTGCATGTAGCACAAAGCCTCAGGCCAAGGGTCCACAGATTAGGACTTGGGTATCGGCGTGGTCCCTTTTTCCCCCACATTAATGAACTGATAATGTTGGGGATTGTGTACCTGCATTCCCTGCATGGGGGATTGCTAATTCGGAAAATTACAGCATTTGTGAACTATTTATTACAGTAGAATATAGTAAATTAGTGGAAATAAATAACCACATCCTGAATACATGATAGAAAACCATCTTTGATAATGGTTGTACATATAGAAGAACAAATTTAATCACATTCTTTCCAAAATCCATTCAAATAATGTCATTTGTCTAACATTAAATTGAATTATCTTTGAATTACTATTCTGGGCATACTTGGTTAATAGAAGCAATGTTTGCAATTGGACTGATGTAAAGTGGACTGTGGTATATGCATTCATCCAGTGGATTTTATAATAAACCATCAGTTCTTTTTGATGTGATTCTTATTGAGACAATCCAAAACCCTATTCACAGTAAATAATTAAGGAAATGAAGGGAGTTTTAAAAACCCAAGTTATCACTAGGTAAACCAATCTGTTGCAGTGACAATAATGTCCAATAAGATAAAGGATGACATTGGACATTGACTCACTCAAAACATTGTCAGGCACATATTTTATTCAGCATTAAGTGCCACGGAATTAGGCAAGGAACTGTTTTATTTGTGTTTGGATGCAGGAGATCTCGGCAAGGAACGAAAAGAGTATTTGCATCTGTTTTCACCAAGGGAAAGGACATGGAGGACAATGAGATCAGTATGGATATACAAGGGTAGAAAGAGAAGGTGTTTGGGGCTTTTGAAGAGCATTACGGTAGATAAATCCCTGCCTGATGATATCTATTCAGACTTATTGAGAGAGGCAAGAGAGAACATAGCGGGAGCCTCGATAAACATCATTGTGTCTTCTCTAGCCGGAGAACTGAAGAGTAGCTAATGTTGTTCCTTTGTTGAAGAAAGAAAATAGAAAGAATCCAGTAAATTATGTGTCGGTAAACCTCATGCCTGTGGTAGAGAAGCTATTGGAAAGGATTCTTTGGGATAGCATTTACTCCCATTTGGGAAGAAAATTGGTTAATTAGGGACAGTCAGCATTGCTCTGTACATGGCAGATGGTGTCTTACTAACTTAATCAAGATTTTTGAGGAGGAAACAAAGATGATTGATGACTATAAGGCAGTGGATGTTGTCTACATGGATTTTAGTAAGGCATGTGATAGCCTACCATGGGGGGGGGGGGTGTTGATCTGGAAGATTAAGATGGATTAACAGTGACTTGGTCCCATGGATTCAGAACTGGCCCACGGATAGAAGACAGATGGTGGTGTTGGAAGAACAATATTCAGGCTGGAAGTCTGTGACCAGTGGAATTCTGCAGGGTTCTGAGATGGGACCTCAGTATTTATGACATTTTATAAATTACTTTGACATAAATTTGTTAGTTGGTTAGTAGATTTGCAGACAACGGCAATGGGGACAGTGAGGAAGGCAGTCTATGTATACAGTGGGATAAAGACCAGCTACAGAAATGGGCAGAACAATGCAAATGTTGTTTGTGATACTTGTAAGTGACTTGGATAAAAAGGTAAATGGGTTGGTTAGTAAGATTACAGATGTCACCAAAGTTACTGGGGTCACAGACTGTGAGGAAGGCTGTCAGTGTACAGTGGGGTATAGATGAGCTACAGAAAATGGTAGAGAAATTGCTGATGGTGTTTGATCTGAGCAAGTCTGAGGCGTTGCACTTTGAGAGGTCAAATGTAAAGGGAAAATATAAAAATAATGTCAAGACAGCATTGATGTACAGAGGGATCTTGTGTCCAAGTCCATAACTCTCTGAAAGTGGGGACATATGTATTTCGAATGGTAATGAAGGCATATGGTAGGCATGCGTTCATTGGTCGGGTCATAAGTATGTGTCAGGAAGTCATGATGCATCTTTATAGGACTTTGGTTAGACTGCATTTATGTAATGCATGCAATTCCGGTCACCCCATTATAAGAAGGATATGGACAATTTAGAAAGGGTGCAAAAGAGGTTTACGACAATGATGCCTAGAGTAGGAGGTATTAGCAACAGAGAAAGGTTGGACAGACTTGGATTATTTTCTTTGGAATGCTAGAGGTTGTAAGGAAATCTGATAGAAGTATATAACATTCTGAGAGGCATAGATAGGATATACAGTCAGAACCACTTCCCAGGATGGAAAAAAAACCAAATGCTAGAGGTCATAATTTTAAGGTGAGAGGGGCAAAGTTTAAAGAATGGCACGTATTTTACACAGATGGTAGTGGGAGCCCGGAATGCCATACTGGGTGTAGTGGTTGATGCAGATATGATAGAGGCAGTTGAGGAACTTTTGGATAGGCATACGTATATGCAGCAAATGGTGGGATATGGTTTATGTGCAAGCAGATAAGCGTCGGACTTGGCATCATATTCAGTACAGACATTGTGGGCTGAAGGGCCTGTTCCTGTGCTGTTCTATTGCATTGCACTTAATTTGTGCTGGGTCTAAATTTCGGGCAAACAGAATGCGCAAGAGCTTTATTTAACTGCTGAATTTCACATTAAAACAATGCAAATGAGCTCTTATGGGATTTCCAGATCTTTTTGCCAGGAATTCATTGTGCGTTAAGTTCCCTGGGCATGCAGAAGCTTGTAATGTTCCAGCTCAGAGGAGCTATAGTGTTGCTACATCTATAACTATATTCCAATTGTGGCAATTCTTGTTGGGTTGCTTTGCGCATTGGGATTTTTGGAGAAGGGAGGTACAGAAGGATGTGAAGCACTCCTGAACCACTATGCTTCCACTTTCCTTAACCACACAGCACATTAAGGCTGATCTTGAAGTGGATTTGGTGAGTCAGATGCATGCATCTGTCTCGGTACCTATGAGAGTGTAGCTTGCAGCGTTGTAGATGGTTGTAAAATTAATGCATTGGGAACATTTTTCTTCAAGAGTACTTGAAAGAGATATTCAGATGTCAGCCTCTGCTCAGTGGTAGTAAACTTGTGTTCAAACACCAATCAAGACGAGCCAATAGATAAGCAATCATGGTAATATTAGGGAATGCTGCAGAGATGTTACTTTTTTTTTTTGAAAAACAGGGACACTGTCTACCATCATAAGACAGGCATAATATTCCATAATGCTGTTTGATGAGCAGTTACGGTACAACTATTGCAAACGTTTTTCTTTGAACAAGCAACATTAGTGAGACAGATTATTCATCAGGCCCTTTGTGAGACTTTGTAATATCTGTGGTGACTGCTTTGTGAAGCAACGGTGTTAATTCTGCAAAAGGCAACTCGAAGCTTTCTACTCTAAGGTTTCTACTTTAATTCTCTATCCCACTTTCACTCTGATCCATCTGTTGTTTGGCTCCTGCACTGTCCTACCACTGCTTAACATAATCTTAAGGAATAGTACCCAAGTTTGGGCACCTTACAATCTGGGCTCGACAATGAATTCAATCATATCAGGTCACCCATTGGCTCTGTTTGTATTTCACGTTATAAGAGTAGAATTAGGCCATTTGACCCATCAAGTCTACTCTGCCATTCAATTGTGGCTGATCTCTGCCTCCGAATCCCATTTCCTGCCTTCTACCCATAACCCTTGACACCCATTCTAATCAATGATTTGTCTAACTCTGGCTTAAAAATATCCACTGACTTGGCCTCCACAGCCCTCTTTGGCAATGAGTTCCACAGATTAACTACCCTCTGTTTAAAGGAATTTCTCCTCACCTCCTTTGTGACCTTTAATTCTAAGGCCATGACCACTGGTCCTAGACTCTCCCACCAGTGAAGGGAAGATCTTGTCTGACATATCTGCTGGAGTTCTTTGAGGAAGTTAATAGCAGAACAGACAGAGAGGAGGCTGTAGATTTTGTATACCTAGATTTTTAGAAGGATCCTTTCCACATCCACTCTATCTATGCTTTTCATTATTCTATAAGTTTCAATGAGGTCCCCACTCTAAACTCCATCGACTTGAGTCCCAGTGCTGCCAAAGCTCAATATATGCTAACCCACTCATTCCTGGAATCATTCTTGTAAATCTCTTCTGGACCCTCTCTAGAGCCAGCACATTCTTTCTCAGATATCGGGCCCAAATCTGCTCACAGTACTCCAAATGTGGCCTGATCAGCACCTTATAGAGCCTCAGCATTACATCTCTGTTTTTGTATTCCAGTCCTCTTGATATCAATTTATTAACAACTTCACTTTTGAGAAGCAAGGAGAGGGAAGAATTACATTTCATGTTTTTCTTCACTCCTTATAATGCTATGTACGACGGTGATTGCAACTTCTACTGAAGTGTGGATGGTCGATGGCTCACTAGAAGCTCATCTGCCCTTTGACAGGTCTTGTTTTGGTCCTGCTGGCGGTCCACAGCCCCCTCCTCACCTAGCGAACTAGGTGGGGGAGACGGTTTAGTCGCCGACTATTCGACCATGGACCAGGTAGCATGGGATTTCATGGTACCCGTGGTGGGGGAAACTCCCCCCGACCTGACATATAAATGCTAGCATTGAATTTGCCTTTCTTACTACCAATTCAACTTGCAAATTATCTTTTCGAGAGTCCTGCACCAGCACTCCCAAGTCCCTTTGCACGTCCGATTTCTGGATTCTCTCTCCATTTAGAAAATAATCTATGCTTTTATTCTTATTATCAAAATGCATGACTCCGCACTTTGCTATACTGAATTTTATCTGCCACTTCTTTGCCCACTCTCCTAACCTGTCCAAGTCCATCCGCAGAGTCCTTGCTTCCTCAACATTGCCTGCCCCTCCACCTATCTTAGCATCATCTGCAAACTTGGCCACAAAGCCTTCATTCCCCTTATCCAAATCATTAATATACAACGTGATGAGAAGTGGCCCCAGCACCGACTCTTGCGGAATTCATGGTGGCACAGCGGTCACGGTGCTGCCTTACAGCGAATGCAGCGCCGGATACCCGGGTTCGATCTCGACTACGGGTTCTGTCTGTATGAAGTTTGTACGTTATCCCTGTGACCTGCGTGAGATTTCTCCGAGATCTTCAGTTTCCTCCCATACTCCAAAGACGTACAGGTTTGTAGGTTAATTGGCTTGGTAAATGTAAAAGAAAATTGTTCCTAGTGGGTGTAGAATGGTGTTAATGTGCGGGGACCATTGGTCGGCACGGACCCGGTGGGCCAAAGGGCCTGTTTCTGCACTGTAGCCTGAAAAAGTGCCTTTTATTGCAACTCTTGGTGTTCTGCCATCCTGCCAACCCGCTATCCATGCTAGTATCTTCACTTTAATACCATGGGCTCTCATCTTCACTAGCAGCCTGACGTGCGGCACCTTATCGAAGCCCTTCTGAAAATCTAGGTATCAACGTTTACAGCCTCCCCTCTGTCTGTCCTGCTATTAACTTGTTCAAAGAACTCCAGCAGATTCGTCAGACAAGATCTTCCCTTCACAAAACCATGCTGACTTTGGCCTATTTCATCGTGAACGTCTAAGTACTGCGTCACCTCATCCTTTATAATTGACTCTAGAATCTTACCAACCACGGAAGTCAGGCCTATAGTCTCTGCTCTTCTGCTTTGCTACCTTCTTGGCCAGCAGGGTGATATTCACAATTTTCCAATCTTCAGGAACCACTCCTAACTAGTGATTCTTGAAATATCACAACCAATGCCTCTACAATCTCTGAGGTCACCTCCTTCACAACCCTGGGGCGGAGTCCATCTGGTCCAGGTGACTTATCCACCCTCATACCTTAAAGTATTCCTAGCACCTTCTCCTTAAGGGCCTGTCCCACTTAGGCGTTTTTTTAGACGACTGCTGGCGACTAGGCTGTCGCCACACGGTCGCCGGGTGTCGCCTGTATGGTCGTGAGTGGTCTTCTCAGTCGCTCAAAGAGTCATAACGTTTTTCTGGTCGCCGCTGGATTTTGAAATGTTCAAAACTTTTCGGCGACCGTGGGTTTGTCGTAGGTTGTCTTCTCCTGACGTAGGTGCTGTTTTTGGTTGTCGTAGGTTGTCGCCAGGATGACGTATGTTGTCGCCAGGTAATGTAGGTTGTCGCTGGTGCTGACTTTGGTGAATTCCATTGTCATAGTTGTCGGCAGTCGCCTAAAAATCACCTAAGTGGGACAGGCCAGTCCACTAACTTCCACCCCCTGATTCTCTAGGATTGTAGGCACATTGCTGGTGTCTTCCACTGTAAAGACTGATGCAAACAAGTTATTCAATTCCTCTGCCATTTCTTGATTTCCCATTATCACTTCTCCTGCATCATTCTGCAGCGGCCCAACATCCACTCTTGCCTCTTTTTTTCTCTTTATATATCCTTTGAAACTCTTGCTATCCTCTTTTATATTATTGGCTTGCTTACATTCGTACTTCATCTTTTCTCTCCGTATTGTCCTTTCAGTTACCTTTTGTTGTTCTTTAAAAACATCCCAATCTTCTGGCTTCACACTAATCTTTGCAACTAGTATTTGAACTAATTGTTTCTGCTGCAGGTTATCCATTAATAATGTGGGCTACATTTTTGTTTCCTGTGACTCCAGGATATTTCCTATAGCTCTTTATTTTGCAGCTTTTACATTCTTTTGTTTCTTCACTCTCTCTGCAACTGTCCTCATTAACCTATGAATCATATAGTTTCATCATTAGCTCATCCCCATAGCACCCCTGAACTCTGCCTTTTAGGGAGGTTTCCTTTGCTTTACTGCACCCTCTTGCAACTTAAAACCACTGTGTTTTATCTTTTTTCCTGATTCTGACAAACCACCGTTTATCTGAAACATTCAAAGATTGTTTTTCTTTTGACAGATGCTGCTTGAACTGCTAAATATTCCCATCATGTTCATTCTTTCCTTAAACTATTTTACTGGCTCTGTAACACTCAGGAATGTGTTGAGCTTATGCAGGGAATTACATTAATTGCAAAAGCTTGTTTTTGTTGGATTGTTCCAAACAAAAATATTGAAAGGGTCACAGATAGCCAGCTTCAAAGTGCATTAATAGATCAGTGACACATGATCATTTGTTGTTTGGCCTGACAGTCAGAAGTTTTCCTTTGAAGATGAAGAAAAACGACAAAAACCCTGCATTGCAGCAGATCTATTCATTACCTTCTGTTCGAGGCCTTACCAGTGAACAACATGAAAGACCTCCAGCAGTATTTGAATGCAAGCTTGCTTAGGAATGTCCAGCAACTTTCTCTTTATAAATGCACTTCTATACGTTGACATTGGGGTTTTTAATTCATCTATCATGACTTCACTAGCTGAAGCTAATCTTAAACATTGCCATGGTAAAACTGAAATCAGATTTCAATTTCTATCATCAGTCAGATAATCTGTTTCTGGCTGAGAGCCAAATTTACAATCTACTGATTACATTAGGCACTTTAAAACGGTGTTACAATCAGAATTTTTTTTCTCTTGTAAACTATAAATCCGTGCACGTAAATAAGGGTTGTTTTGCAAAGTGCTTAAAAAGGCAGTGAATGTGTGCTGTAATTTTCATAGCTGTTCATGCTTGTTAACTGTTTCAAAGGAGCGAATATGATGAGCTTTGTGGAACTGATCCACTGTTGAATTGCATGAGTTTCTGATTTGTGCAAGCCAAAAATTAGACTTGACTGTGCTCCGTTCCACTTTGCAGCTTCCAAATGTATGAAATTATAGCTCTCAACCTAGGTTTTATTTCCTTTGTTCAATAAAATGAATGGATGGAAAATTACAGGACAGGGTCTCCAATTCTCAATTTCCATGTACAAAAGCGAAAAAAGTCTTAATCAGAGCAGGTTTATTTTCAGATACATTTTTTGTTTTCAGAGAGTTGCTTACTAACCTTGGTTCTCACTGAAATTGTACATCATTGAAATAAATAAAGCTAACAAAATTTATCAATTTGTTAGTCAGTGTGGATTTGGATTTAATTGTAAGCCACTTTGAACACAATATACTTAAAAATATACCTTTACCAGTATTGTTGTCTATTGAGCTCATTTATCCATTGCAAAAAGAATAAACAGTTAAACATATCCTTGATGTTTTTGGCTTAATCCATTCAATTCTTGAAATCACACAAACACAATGCATTAACACATCCACCACCTGAAGTATATCTTTCTGAAAAGACGAATTAATTCACTGTATGTGAAAATGTAACTGTAAGAATTGTCATGTAAATTACACTTGAGATGGTTAATTGCATTGTTACCATTTCACATTGCAGTCTTGCAAACACAGGAATAATTACAGCAGCAGGGGGTCACAAAATTAAAAGACAAGAACAAAATATTCAAAGTAAAACTAGCCTGAATTATTGATGTGCTGGCTCCTTTCAGTGTTGCCAATTTGGTCCAATCTTGTGCACTTTAAGAATTACTTCAACAAAATTAAACCGGAGTCCACAGAAAGCACAGGATTGCAAATCATTGCTTAAGCATGTGATGAATACCAGCGATCCTATGGTGTGTGTTTTGATAGTGCCATGACTAAATCTGACATTGTACCATTTCCATCCATGGAAAATCCAATCATCGGTCATTTGTGTTTAAGTTTGATTTCAGAGGTCGTGATCACCACCACTTTGGTTTGATAGCCAAATAGCCAATGTTTTTTTTTCCTCATGGTATGTAGATCTTAGAGTCAAGATGTGGAATTCCCTTACAGTGTGGAAACAGGCCCTTCGGCCCAACTCGCCCACACCAGCCAACAATGTTCCAACTACCCTAGTCCCACTTGCCTGCGCTTGGTCCATAAGCCTCCAAACCTGTCCTATCCATGTACCTGTCCAATCTTGTTGGCAAAGACAAAATGTATTGCCTATCCTAAATAACTCTTGACAAAGTGATGGTTTATTGAAGTCTTGAACTGGTCCTTGTGATGAAGGTGCTGCCATGGTGCTGTCAGTCAAAGAGTTGCGGGACTTTTATTTAATAACGATGAAAGAACATTGATATTTGTCAAGTTCAGGATGTTGAGTATCTTGCAGGGGGGTGCAGAGAAATGGTGCATACTACCCACTTATTTACGAAGGTAGAAGCCTGAGTTTGGAGCTTGTGCAAAATAAATAATGGCGAGTAAGAGAAAATAAAAAAACAAACAAACTGCAGGCAAATGAAATCTGAAATAAATACAGAAAATGCTGGAAAAACTCAGCAGGTCAGACTGCATCTACCTCTTTACACCCAGACATGGGCCATCTGCTGAGTACATCCAGCATTTCCTATGTTTTTAAGTATTAGTAAATTACTGCAGTGCATCTTGTAGACGGCACATCCAATGGAAAGGGCCAGTTTGCCGGAGCATGGCAGAGGGAGCAAATGTATAAGGTGTTCATCAAGCAGACTTGATGTTGAGATTTGAGTGTGCATTCATCCAAGAAACCAGAGTCTTTATTGAATTTTGCTATGAAGTAATTGGAAAGGAGTGTCTGATGGGTACTGTCTGGTTAATAGCGATTCCTAGTATAGATTCAATGGTATTATTTCCATTGTATATGAAGCCGAGATGGTTTGGTTCTGTCTCATTGGAGATGGCAATGGCATGACAATTTGTTTTTTTACAATTATCAGCCCAATCTTGATAGCTATCCAAACCTATGGCAAATGGAATTGAACATTGTGCGGGATTTCCATTTTTGACATTAAAACTGGGGATGACACTGTCTCATCTCAGGACTTATCACTAACACCTTCTATAAATCCACTGACTCCCACAGCTACATTTATTATACTGCGTCCCACCCAGCCTCCTACAAGGATACCATGTGTTTTTCTTAATTTCTCTGTCTCTGTCACATCTCTTCTCAAGATGAGGACTTCTCTTGAACTTCTTCCCCTCAAGCGGATTTCTTCTATTTTCCGCTCATCTGCTCTCATCCCTCCCCCACCCCTCCACTTAACAGAACAGCAAAAGAGCTCCCCTAGTCTTCACCTTTTGCTCTTCAACCTCCACATCCAAACCAACATTCTCTACCGTTACTGCCAGCTCCAATGTGACGCCACCACTAATTGCATTTCCCCCGACTCCACCTTTCTGCAGGGACCACTTTCTCTGTAATTCCCTGATCTGCTCATACCTCCTCATCCCTCCCCATCCATCCCTCCTTGTTCACTGGCACTTTCTCCTGCAACTGTAGGAGTACAACATCTATCCCTTCACTTCCTCCATCACCATCATCCTGAGACCTAACCAGCCCTTACAAATGTGGCAGAGATTAACCTGCATCTTCAACCTGGCTTGCATTTGGTGCCTCGTATTGTAGACCATTTAGTGAAACCTATTGTGGACCAGGTGACTGTTTTGTGGAGCACCTGCGTTCTGTCTTTATTGGCCATCTCAGGCTTCTAGTGGCATGTCATTTTATCTCCCACCTACTCCCACATTGATCTGTTATTCTTCAACTTTCTCCATTGCTATGGAGAGGCCAAACACAAATCTCACATTCCACCCAATGGTATGAATATTGAATGTTCCAGCTTTAGGTAACCACACCACTGATGTTCTTCTCCCTGACACTTTCACTTCGATCCTCAGTTTTCTTCTCCCTTTGTTTACCATTTCCATCCCCTCCTCCACCTGCTTCCAGATGGCTTCTGAACATTTCAAATAACATCCATTCCATTTAACTAGCTTACCGCATTCAGTCAATGCTGTCTTTACATCAAGGGAAGTCATCTTAACTTTAACGTCGTAATATTGGAGACATCCACATCTGAACTTAAAACCAGTGCTGTCAGTAGTGCTGTCAGTAGACAAGAAAGAGTTTGAAGGTGAAAGTGGATCTTTTAAAATTGAACATTGCAATACGGAGCATCATCGTTAAGCAGTACTTAGTGGTGCTGCATTGTATGGCACATGATGATAACTTTCTGCAAGGTCCAGACTTTATTATTAGGTGTCTGTGTAACAGATAATCGTTGACACAATGAAGAAGCAGTCATGAGAAATGCAAGTGTAACTAAAGAAATAAAAGCTCATATACAGCATAGAGGTAAAGAATCCCTAATTACTGTAAATAATGGACAGAGTTGACTAATTGCATGAACATCATAAATTTAATGAAAATCACATTTTCTTTGTGAGTTTAATGTAATTCCACATGTGGCTTTTCCATTGATATAATGACAGGTGTGTCTGCATAAGTGGACCTAGGCAAATGTCTGACCATGATTTTTTTTCTCCAGATTCATGGTTCTTTGCAGCTTATTTTTTTTCTAATTGCAGTTGATATTCATTGCTTCTTCTTCAGACACTTTTCATATCACTTTGCATTTGACATAAATATGCTAAAGAAATAAACTGCATTGGATGGTGTGTCACTGTTGGTCTATCAGAAGTCCCTTTTGAAACACAGGCAGAGAATGAATTTGAAGGTTACTTGTTGTTGAAGGAGATGCAATTATCCGCACTTTTACCACTTCTCTCTCCACTCTCCAAGACCCCAAACATTAAATCCTACAGCGGATTCTGAAATTCATTTAATTACATTTAATTAAATCAATTTTGAAATAAAATGCACACTATATAGCATTGGTAGAACCATTGGCTGGAGATTTTTCGATATCTAATGGGGGACAGGTATCTAATGAGGTACATTTTATCGAGCTGTAGCTTCACAGAGCTTAAGGCGTGAGTTCAATTCTGACTTCAGCTGCTCTCTGTATGGAGTTTGCATGTTCTCCCTGTGACCATGTGGGTTTTCTCCAGATGCTCCCATTTTTTCCCATATTCCAAAGACATGCAGATTGCTAGCACCGGCATTCGAGCCAGCACCGCCATTCATTGTGATCATGGCTGATCATCCCCAATCAATAACCTGTGCCTGCCTTCTCCCCATATCCCTTGATTCCACTAGCCCCTAGAGCTCTATCTAACTCTCTCTTAAATCTATCCAGTGATTTGGCCTCCACTGCCCTCTGTGGCAGGGAATTCCACAAATTCACAACTCTCTGGGTGAAAAAGTTTTTTCTCACCTCAGTCTTAAATGGCCTCCCCTTTATTCTAAGACTGTGGCCCCTGGTTCTGGACTCGCCCAACATTGGGAACATTTTTCCTGCATCTAGCTTGTCCAGTCTTTTACAATTGTATATGTTTCTATAAGATCACACCTCATCCTTCTAAACTCCAGTGAATACAAGCCTAGTATTTTCAATCTTTCCTCATATGACAGTCCCGCATTCCCAGGGATCAGTCTCGTGAACCTACGCTGCACCGCCTCAATCACAAGGATGTCCTTCCTCAAATTAGACCAAAACTGGACACAATACTCCAGATGTGGTCTTACCAGAGCCCTATACAACTGCAGAAGAACCTCTTTACTCCTATACTGAAATCCTCTTGTTGTGAAGGCCAACATTCCATTTTACTTCGGAGTCACGTGAATGACTATGTGAAGACCCCGCCAGCACGCATGCGCGACATAGCGTCTCACGCAGTGCAACGCGACGGGCGGGGGAAGAGCTCTCCCGCGGCAAGGTTTAAAACGGGACCTGCAGGTAAGGTAATCTTATTCTGAGGTCGTTATTTGGAACCCTTGTTGTGTTTGAATTTTAGCAGATATGGACAAGGGAAGTAAAATAAAGAAAGTCGCGTCCCGCACACCTGTGGTGGACCAGGAAGGTTCCGGCAAGGGGGGGGGGGGCGACCGACGGCACCGGGATCACATTCCCTGTGGTCCACAGTCACCGACTGTAACACGGCGCAGCCACGCCCAACGCCGCAAGCTGCTTAGCTGGAACCAACGCAGCAAGTTGGAGGCAAGGTGAAGCAGACGTCGGTCCGGCCGATTGACTCGGATGAGTCCAGTCAGGAGGATGCGCTGCCCGAGAGCAGCAAAGGTGACCGTCTATCCCGCATGGAGCGGTTGATGGAGCAGATGCTCCAGCGAGACTTGCTCCGGGAGATGGAGCAAGCTCGCCAGGGGAGTGCTCGCACACCCACAACAGCACCGTATTCGGCGCTGTCCATCGCATCTCCCTCGACAGAGGGGAGCGTTGGGGGCCAGGGCTGGGCTGGCCTGGAAGAGGGGTTTGTGGCTGAAGATACCAGCAGTGTGCTGGGGGTGCAGGACCAGGAAGAGCTGCTGGGAGTGGTCAACAAGTTTGGGGTACCACCGCGAGCGGGATAACCATTGCAGACCAACTTGGCGGCCAGTATAGACTACCTGTCCTTCCACCCTCTACAGGAACAGGTAGTCAATTAAACTATGGGAAAATACATACCTCCGGAGAACTGCATCTCGCTAAATGTACCTGCCGTCAACAGCCAAATCTGGGGGTACATTGGGCTGGGTATAAGGGCCCAGGAGGTGAAGCTTCGGAAGATATTAAAACTTCTGACTTCAGCTATAACATCCTACGCTCGTTCTGTTGATGGGGTCGAAATGATGGATAACCAGCAGGACACACTGGCCCTACTGTGTAATACACAGTATGAAATAAACTGCCTGCGGAAGAACGCCATCAAACCTGCCCTCAACCCCAAATTCGCAGGGTTGTGCAAAGCTGCAACTGCACAGCCACAAATACTGCTGTTTGGGAAAGACTTGTCCAAACAAGTAAAAGAACTGGACGAAGAGTCTAAAGCCGTTGGGCTTATGAGGGCAGCTGCAGGAACGAGCAAAACCACACACCCCAGGCGGCAGCACCCCTATGCATCCACCAGCAGGCATCAACACCAGGGTGCTGGTGAAAGCGTGAGGGCCGCACATCAACCACAAAGGTCTTTTGTAGGCCAAGGCCCAGAGCGGCCCTCATGGAAGATGCGCCAACCCTACACTCCGGCGCCTCAACCAGTGAAGAGACAGAGGCGGAAGAAATGAACTTACCACCGGTAACCATGGAGGTAGGTGAGTCTGGTTCCTTCCAGAACATAAAAGGTGTAGGTCCTGTACTAACAGGGGGAAGGTTACACTTGTTTTGGGAAGCATGGAGGAATATTACATTTGACAAATATATACTACAAAGTATTCAGGGATACAAAATTGATTTCATCCAAAAAAGTATGCCACCAGTTCAACATGTACCTGACAGGGAGTTTGTACTCTCACAAGGGGAAAAATTCAAAGGATATGCAGAACTGGTGAGGTTACATGCTAAAGGAGTTATAGAGAAAACGGAGCATGACTCTCTGGAATTTGTATTGAACATATTTACAAAAACTAAGAAAGATGGTGGATGTTGCATCATCATTGACTTAACTAAACTGAATACTTTTGTCAACTATATACATTTCAAAATGGAAACATTTGTTACTGCCAAACAATTAGTTTCCGAAGGATACTTCATGGCATGCATCGATTTAAAAGATGCATACTATTCAGTACTCATTCATAAGGATCATCGTAGATTCCTAAAATTTTACTGGATGGGGCAACTATGGCAGTATAAAGCGTTGCCTAATGGGTTAACATCAGCCCCAAGACTATTTACCAAGATATTGAAACCAGCCTTGGCAATACTAAGGAAACAAAAACATATTGTTATGGCAAATCTTGATGATATTTTGATTGTGGGGAAAACCCTGGAATTAGCTAAATCAGTGGTTTTAGCTACCAAACATCTGTTTGAAACACTGGGGTTTATCATACATCCAGATAAATCTAAGTTGACACCATCCACAACTATGGACTATTTGGGATTCACAATTAACTCTGTCCACATGTCTGTAACATTGCCAAAGGACAAAGCAGCAGATTTGGTGGAAGTCTGCAACAAATTGATTGTTACTAATCAACCATCTATTCGACAGGTGGCAAAAGTGATTGGGAAACTAGTAGCAGCATTTCCAGCTACTCAGTTTGGACCTTTGCATTACCAAAATTTACAAAGGGCAAAGGTGCAAGCGCTAAAACAACATAAAGGTCATTTTGATCGGGCAATGCAATTACCAGCCAAAGCAATTTCGGAGTTACAATGGTGGAGAGAAAACATTTGGCATAGTTCCAGCCCCATCGTTATTAGTAACCCATCATTCACATTACAAACGGAAGCCAGTGCTCAGGGCTGGGGAGCAATAACACTATATCTAGTACTGGTGGTAGATGGAACATACAAGAATCATCACTACTACAGACACTGGGTATAAATTACTTAGAAATGTTGGGTGCGTTTTATGGGCTAAAAGCTTACTGTTCAGCTATGCACCATTTGCATGTCCGCCTACAAATTGACAATACCACAGTGGTGGCTTATATTAATCATATGGGTAGAATAAAATCGATATCCTGTGACAATTTGGTCAGCACAATTTGGCAATGGTGTGTCGACAGACATATTTGGCTATCAGCAACTTACCTACCAGGTAAGCTCAATACAGTGGCAGACACCAGGTCACGAAAATTTAATGACAACACCGAATGGATGTTGAACCACAAAGTATTTGCTGATATTACAATGCGGTATGGTACACCTGATATCGATCTCTTTGCATCCAGACTGAATCACCAGTTACCAACATATGTCGCTTGGGAACCAGACCCTGAGGCAGCAGCGATGGATGCATTTTCGCTGAATTGGGGAAAATTGTTTTTCTGTGCCTTTCCCCCCTTCTGCCTCATCAGTCGGGTCCTACGCAAAATACAAATGGACTCAGCTTCAGGTATTTTGGTAGTACCCAATTGACCCACACAGCCATGGTTCCCTGTGGTCCTCGACATGGTCTCTGAACCACTCATGACCATTCCCAAAAGACCAGAGCTCTTGGTCCATCCTGTTACGGGCGAAAGTCATCCATGCCATGACAGGATAAATCTGTTGGCTTGCAGAATTTAAAAAGACCTCTTTTGGATCTGGGATTATCGGACAGGACCATGAACATGATGACGGCGGCCTACCGAGAATCGACTAAGAAGCAGTACCTCTCCAGCATTCGGAAGTGGGAAGTGTACTGCTCAAGGACTGGGGTAGCATACAAATCAGCTACAATTACCAATATCCTGGAGTTCCTATCCAGCCTTCACTTTGATGAAGGACTGTTACAGCACAATTAACAGTGCTAAGAGAGCTCTGTCAGCATTATTATGGCAGGCACCGGGACAGCAGTCCATGGGATCCCACCCTCTAGTTGCCAAACTAATGAGGGGTATCTACAACACCAATCCCCCCCAGACCAAGGTACACCCAGATCTGGGACGTCAGTGTTGTACTGACATTGCTAAGGGGTTGGTCACCAGCAATGTCCCTGTCCCTGGAACAGCTCACACTAAAAACAGTAATGCTGATGGCTTTGGTCTCAGCTCAAAGGGTCCAGTCCATATACAAATTAAGATTGGACAATGTGAAAACATCAACTGACAAGATAACCTTCCGGATCTTAGAGTTGGTCAAACAGAATAGACCGGGAACTTTGGGACTGAGTTTGGAATTCCGGGCATACCCATCTGACCCCCGTTTGTGTGTCATGACACACCTGCTTTATCTTAGGACAACAAAATCCTTAAGAGGAAGCGAAATGGCATTATGGGTTAGTTTCAAACAGCCTCATGGACGGGTGTCAGTACAGACCATCTCAAGATGGCTCAGACAGGTTCTAGGGGCTGCTGGGGTGGATACTGACATTTTAAAATCTCACTCCACCAGGGCAGCAGCAACATCGGTGGCAAGAAATATGGATGTACCAATGGACCATATCCTGGCGACAGCAGGATGGTCTACGGAAAAGACTTTCCAAATATTTTATAATAAGCCGATCGCCAAAACTGCAGTGTTTGCAGAAAGAATTTTAAGTTCTGCAATATAATTTAGCCCGAGGGAGCATTATTTTCTTTGTTATAAAATAAATAAATAAATTGTTATTGTTTAAAAAATTGATTCATGTTTAATGACGATAACATACTTCCTCCCTTGGATGACTTCGGCAGTGATTGAGGCATGGACTTGTTCCACGGTATGAAATCACAGATCTTTAAAATCTTCACGTAGTCACTCACGTGACTCCGAAGTAAAATAGTAAGATTAAATGAGAACTTACCAGTTTGAAGTTTGATCTTTATTTTATGAGGAGTTACGTCGAGGGATTACGTGCCCTCCACCCCCACCCTCTTGTAAAGGTCAACTGGTATCCTAGTTCTTCTTATCTTACTATGTTTATTTCATTACTATTACTGTGATTCCACACCGCTGCTTTGAAGAATGTCGCGCATGCGTGCTGGCGGGGTCTTCACGTAATCCCTCGGCGTAACTCCTCATAAAAGAAAGATCAAACTTCAAACTGGTAAATTCTCATTTAATCTTACTATTAGCTTTCTTCACTGCCTGCTGTACCTGCACACTAACTTTCACTGACTGGTGTACAAGGACACCCAGGTCTTGCTGTACCTCCCCCTTATCTAACCTAACCCCATTGAGATAATAATCTGCCCCCTTGTTTTTGCTGCCAAAGTGGATAACCTCACATTTATCTATATTATAGTTCATCTGCCATGCATCTGCCCACTCATTCAACCTGTCCAGGTCACCCTGCAACCTCCGAACATCCTCTTCACAGTTCACACTGCCACCTAGCTTTGTGTCATCTGCAAACTTGCTTGTGTTGCTCCTAATTCCCTCTTCCAAATCATTAATATATATAGTAAACAGTTGCGGCCCCAACACCGAGCCTTGCGGCACTCCACTCGCCACAGCCTGCCATTCGGAAAAGGACCCGTTCACTCCTACTCTTTGCTTCCTGTCTGCCAACCAATTTTCTATCCATGTCAACACCCTACCCCCAATACCATGAGCTCTAATTTTAGTCACCAGTCTCCTGTGGGACCTTATCAAAGGCTTTCTGAAAGTCTAGATACACTACATCCACTGGCTCCCCTTCATCCATTTTACTTGTCACATCCTCAAAAAATTCCAGAAGATTAGTCAAGCATGATTTCCCTTTCATAAATCCATGTTGATGGACTAATCCTTTTACTGCTATCCAAATGCCCCATTATTACCTCTTTAATAATTGACTCCAGCATCTTTCCCACCACCGAAGTCAGGCTAACATTTCTAGATACTCACCTTTTAGTTGGGCACTTTATGGCACAGTGTGGCCAACATTTTCAGATTGTGATTGTATTACCACCAACTTGGGTTTTAGCATCTTTACTGATCTCTTTTAATTTACATTTTCATCCATTCCTTCATTTGATCTTCCCCTGTATCACAGTGCCCCTTTTCGCTCCTTCACCTTCAACTTTGCTCACAAACATCTACCATTTCTCCAGCTCCTGTAAAAGATCATCAGCTTTATTTCTGTCACAAGCTTCCACCACATCTTTCTATTCATTTTTCCTCTCATGTACTCACCTAATTTCCCATTGAAATTGAAATGGCTCGAAGTTATTTAATTTTTCGATTGGAGATTGAAAGAACTTTGCACATTGCTCTGATAATTATGTAGTTAACCTTTTGTCCTTGCTTCCAATTGCTAGAACACAAGCAAAGAGCAAAGGCCAGCAGCATAACATTGCAATTTGTTTTGCGCTGATATAGATCCTTAGGGCAAAAAGTGAGGCATCTTGAAAATTATTAGTGGTTAAAACTATTTTCATAGACTAGGTTTTTAGTGCTATTTTTCTGCGGAAAACATTTGATTATTCAATACCTTGAAGAGGTTCATGTTTGTATAAACACTCAGTTTAATATTTAAATGATACAGCCCATGAATTAGTACAAAAGGACAATGTGTGTTAAAGTGTTGACTGTGAAGTGAAGACTAGCTCCGTTGTCTGCTGCACCCCGCCACCTGACCACCCAGGTCACGTCAGGTCCACGCGAATGCTCGTGCTCGACGAACGACGGTTCGAGACCAAAGTGGCTCAGCCCGCCACATGACCCCCCCCCCCCAAACCACAGTATTGGAGGCAGTTAGGCTGTCGAGTGAGGTGGCCTGATCTTGTGTACGTGTCCTGCGTTCGGAGTTGCAGCTGGTTGAGTTGAGGGTGGGTTTGGTCGTGATGATGGACGCCCTCTGCAGCAGGGTTGTGCCACCTGCACTGGTTGGCTGCCATCATTGCCTTTGTTGTCCGGATGGAAGGGTAAGCTAGGCCGTGAACCATGTCGAAAATCCGACGGTGCCAGGCAGTGGGGATGATGGGCCTTGGCTGTCCCGTAGACACATCGCAGAGGAGTGTGGTGTCAGCAGGCCCGAATCACACATTCTCCAACAGCAGGCCTGAGATGGCGGTGCTGTAGGCGAGCATCTCCTCATCCTCTCGCTGGGCGGCCGCCACGGCCGTGTAGTCGATACCTGGGGCCAGAGCGTGGATTGCATTGATGGCAGTGCAGGACAACGCATCTGCGACCTGGTTGCTCTTGCCTGCGATGTGCTGGACGCAAGTCATGTATTCTGAGATGTAGGTCAGGTGGCTCTGCTGTCGGGCGGACCAAGGATCAGACACTTTGGCAAAGGCAAATGTGAGTGGCTTGTGGTCGGTGAAAGCTGTGAAATCCCTGCCCATTGAGGAAGTAGCGGAAATGCCGGGTGGCCAGGTAGAGAGTGAGGAGCTCCCGGTCAAAAGTGCTGTATTTCTGCTTGGAGGGTCTCAGGTGACGACTGAAAAAGGCGAGGGGCTGTCAGCTACCATTGATCAGTTGCTCCAGCACTCCGCCCAAGGCTGTGCCAGATGCGTCGACCATGAGAGCTGTTGGTACATTGGCTCGTGGATGTACCAGCCTTGTTGCCTTTACCAGCGCGTCCTTGGCGTTGTCGAAAGCGGTTGTGGCCACCAGGGGTCGAAATCCCGGGGGGACAAGCCCCCCCCCCCTGTTTTGAGAGGTGGAGGACGATCCCCCCCATTTTTTGTAATCCGGTTTATAAAGCTCCGTGAAAAAAAAGCTGTTAAAAATCTCCGCTTTCCGCGAGACAGTGGTGGTGGACTGATGATAGAGGGCGCCGATTGGACGAGAGAGACGTTGGTCAACAGGCAGTAGGGGGGAGGCCATGATGATTCAGCGCGAAGATGGTAGGAGGGAGGTGTCGGTCAGAGGCGGAAGTAGGGGGGTGGGACTGAGGATAGAGCGCAGTGATTGGAGGAGGGAGACGTCCTGGTGGAGCAAAGATCAGAGCGGAGCTTGAATCAGCCCGTTCGTGGGGCTTTTCATCGCCGGGCCCTGTGCAGTTTAAAATTGACCTCGGGATCTTCCACCGTCCCATGGTCAAATTGCTGCGTCGAGGCGATCGAGGCTCCCGATGTTGAAGCACGTGCGAACGGGCCGATTGAAGTCCCACGATTCAGGGCGGACGAAGCTGCTGTTGCCAGAGATCGAAGTTGGTCACCAACCAGGTCAGTTGCCAATGTTTTACCGGCCATAGGGCCCTTGGCCGAAACCTTGCATGTGTGTGCATGCGCGCGCATGCGTGTGTGTGCACGCACGGCCGCCAAGAAATTGTGTCCCCCCCCCCTGATATTTTGACAGCGATTTCCGTGCCTGGTGGCCGCATCTTCTCAAACAAGCACAGGGCCTTGAACAGCGGTTGCATGATCCTGGCAGCTGCTGGCACAAAGCAGTGGTAGAAGATAACCATGCCGACAAACTCTTGGAGTCCCTTCACAGTAGAGGGTTTGGCAAACTTGCAAATGGTCTCGACCTTGGTCGGGAGTGGGACCCCTCCGTGCTGGTTGATGTGGTGGCCGAGGAAATTGATGAAAGTGAGGCCAAACTGACACTTGGCCAGATTGATGGTCAGGCCATGTTCGTGGAGCCTCTGGCAGAGCTGCCGGAAGTGTGCGCGGTATTCCTGGCGAGAGTGGCTGGCGACGAGGATGTCGTCGAGTTAGATGAACACGAACTCCAGCCTCCGACCACCGTGTCCATGAGCCGTTGGAAAGCTTGGGCGGTGTTCTTGAGGCTGAAAGGCATGCGCTGGAACTCATAGAGCCCGAACGGGGTGGTGAGGGCAGTCTTGGGGATGTCGTCTGGGTGGACCGGAATCTGATCGTAACCGCGTACCAGATTGATCTTGGAAAATACCTTGTCACCTGCCAGGTTTGCCATGAAGTCCTGGATGTGAGGGACAGGGTACCGGTCGGCTGTTGTGACCTTGTTGAAACACTGACCTCCGCTCCCATGTGAATGAGAAAACGCCGCCCCGAATGACGATCCCAGGAGGTGATGTTTTTGGCCGGCAGCAGTTGCCACTACCGACGGCCGGCAGAGGCGTTTCCCGGATGCGTGCAGGATGGTTGGCATCGGCGGGCCTCGGAGCTCCACCTTTGGTGGTAGTAGCACCACTTGTCCTTGCTGGCACAGTTCGTGGCCGACGTCACTGTCACTCCTTCCGTGGAGGCTGGGACCACCCGTATGACCTACCGAGGCACCGCCGCCACCCGACTGATGGATGCTCCACCCTGCTGTTTGGCCTTCAACAGCACGTCCACACGGACTGCCAGCCGTCGGGGGTCAGTGAAATTGTCATCTGCGAGAAGCAGGCGGATGTCCTCGGGCATCTGCTTGAGGAAGACCTGTTCGAAAAGGAGGCTGGTCTTGTGTCCATCCATCAGGGCGAGCATTTTGTTCATGACCATGGACGGTTTGCGGTCGCCTAGGCCATCGATTTGCAGGAGTTTTGACACCCTGTCGCGACGGCTAAGACCTAATGTGTCCTTGAGGAGTGTCTTGATCCCTTCATACATGTTGTCGGCTGGTGGCTGGCGAAGGTAATCGATGAGGCGCCCGGCGGTTTCCTGGTCCAGTGCACTGACCACACAGTAGAACTTGGTGACGTCGGCAGTTATCTGGCAGATGTGGAATTCGGCTTTGTCTTGTTCAAACCACACTTGGGGCTGTGATGTCCAGAAGGTGGGCAGTTTGAGTGAAGCTGTGTTCTATAGATCCGGGTTGTCTCCTCCAGGTATGATGAAATCCAAAGAGGCCAAAAAGATCGTCGGGGTCACCACTGAAGAGGTTCACGTTTGTATAAACTCTCATTTTTTTTTAGTTTTTTAAATTCTTTTAAAATTTTATTAGAAGTATTGTACAGTGCAGTGATCTCAAACAAACATAAAATTATACATTTCTTGTACCACTTCTTATTTTAAACTTTAATAAGAAAAAAGATAGAGAGAGTTAGCAGAGATAGTAAGTGAGTGAGTGAAAGAGTGGTCCAGGGAAACCCGTAGGGACCTAAACCACAAGAAAGAGTTAAACAAAAAAACAAAAAAGAAGGAAAAAGAAAAAAAAGTAAGATAAGATAAGACAAGCTAAAAGGCTTGTACCTACTTCATATCTTTATGGCTCTGTCCCACGGGTTTGCGGTCGTTGGCGATGAAGCGCGGCGTCGCCGGAAGAGGGGACCGCACGGCAACCACCAGAGCGCCGCACGGATGCTGTGCGGGGGGCCAAGTACGGCCGGTTCAACGAGCTTGCGGTTTCGGCTGATGACGTCTTTCGGATCGCGGGGCTGTGGCGGCGGCCGTGCCGCACACGTACCTCACTGGTGGCGGCTGTGGCGGCGGCCGTGCCGCACACGTACCTCACTGGCGGCGGCTGTGGCGGCGGCCGTGCCGCACACGTGCCTCACTGGCGGAGGCTGTGGCGGTGCAGGTTCGACTCACGGCGCTCGTGCCTCACTGGCGGCGGCTGTGGCAGCGGCCGTGCCGCACTCGTGCCTCACTGGCGGCGGCTGTGCGGTAGGAACATATTTTTGGACAGTGTTGTTGTTTTTTTAGCACCGTGCGGTGTTGGGAACAACGCCGCACGGCCCCGGAATTGTGCGTTTGACCGAGCCCGCGGTCTCTGGTGGCCCAGGAGCGGTAGATAGTTCCTGTTTCACCGGCAATGACCGCAGACTCGTGAGACAGGCCTTTTACTCACCCCTCACCAGGTCCTGAAACCATTTATTTTCAACATTTTGTTGCACCCTATATTTGTAATAAGTTGATAAATGGAGACCAAATCTTTTGGAAATGGTCTGGTTTACCTGCTAAGAGGAATCTCATATCTTCTAGGTGTAACAGTCCCGACATATTAGAAATCCACATTTTTTATCGTTGGCGTGGGAGCGTTTTTCCAGAATTTCAGTATACGTTTTTTTGCCATTATTAAGCCATAATTAAGGAAGCTCTTTTGAAACGAAGTCAGCTCCAAACTGGCTTCGATTGTTCCAAAAATGATCAGTTCTGCATTCGGTTTCAGTTTTATTTTAAATAATTTTGTAAATATTTCAAAGATTTCATTCCAAAATTTTTGAATTTTTATACAAAACACAAAAGAATGTGCTATAGTTGCTTCTTGGGTTAGACATTTATCACAGATGGAAGAGACATTTGGGTAAAATTTACTTATTTTAGCTTTTGAGTAGTATAGTGTATGTAAAGTTTTAAATTGATTTAGAATGTGTCTTACATTCTCTCAGTTTAATACTTAAACGATATAGCTCAACAATTACAGCTCAAAGGGCAAGGTGTGTTGACTGTGAAGTGTGGACTAGCTCCGTCGTCCGCTTCACCCAGCCAGCTGTGCTCCCAGGTCGGCGTTGATTGGTCGGCCCAGATCACGCCAGGTCCACACGACGGTTCGAGACCAAAGTGGCTCGGCTCGCCACAACCTGCAACTTTAATTCAAAGCAAAAGGACACAAAGTGCTGGAGTAACTCAGCACGTCAGGCAACATTGGAGAACATCTATCTATACACTGTACATGGACCAATTGTAATCATGTATTGTCTTTCTGCTGACTGGTTAGCACGCAACAAAAAGCTTTTCACTGTACCTTGGTACTCGTGACAATAAACTAAACAAACTGAAACATGGATAGGTGATGTTTCGGGTCAGGACCCTTCTTCAAACTGATTGAAAGAAGGACTCTAATCCGAAACTTCATCTATCCATGGTCTTCAGAGACCCACTGAGTTACTCCAACACTTTGTCCTTTTGTGTAAACCGGTATCTGCAATTCCTTGTTTCTATATTCAATTCAAAGCAGCTATTATTAAAGCCTAATATGAAATTAGGGCACATAGCATTAATGGGGTACATTTGGAAGCCAAACCTTTAAATCCCCTGGTAATATGCAGGACAATGCAAGGCAATATCATATCAGTCATATCCTTCTGTTAGAACACAACCACACCCATTCCATCCCTGCTGCATGGATGTCATGTAAGCAAGGAAAGAGTCTGGCATTTCCAATCTAAAACTAGGTATTCATATTTAGTGCTATCTCCACATCGTTGCCTATATCTCTTGTTTCCTTTATCCCTAACCAATCTGAAACATCACCCATTCCTTCTCTCCAGAAATGCTGCCTGTCCCGCTTAGTTACTCCAGCTTTTTGTGTCTATTCATATTTTAACCTACTTCTGGAGTGGGGTGAAAATTGTTTATTGGTCCTTTCATTTTATAAACTATTTCAACTGTCATCCTTGCAGTGTCTCTCATGTCACAAAGCATGACAATTGTAATGGAAATACAACATGGTTAAAAATGGCAACATCTGCATAAATATAATTTGATTGGATTTTGTAAATTTGGGTTCAAAGCCATTTTCTGCTTTTTCCTCATCCCCCCTACAAACAGTCGCAACAGCAATGACTGTATTTGATTGAAACATTGTTTGGTTAATGTAAAAGTTTTATCAATTCAAAAAAGAACTAAATACCTTCAAATTTCATTCCATTCAATAGTCTATTGAATAGTCCACAATAAAATTAACAGTTTTTCATACATCAATAAGAATGTTGATATTGTATGACATAAAACATGTCAATAAAATATTCCAACTTAATTTAATGAGTATCCAACCTTGGTAGATAAATGATGAGGAATGGGATGATGCAGATCAAACAGATTAGACTTGCTACTATATCCCTAGGTTAAAAGAAGTATTGAATTTGAAGAAATGGAAATCATGAAAAGTACTTACAATGCTTTTTTTGTTGAAAATTAATTGCTGTTCAACACCAAAAAAAACATTTAGATGAAAAATGTATGTTGCAGTGACTTTTAATGCTTAACTCAATAAAAAGATATCCTGATTCAAAATGTCTGTTCAAAAAGAATTGCCTTGAACCATTTTGGGGAAAAATCTTTGCTTGTATTTACAATTGCATTTGTTCTGTGTTTTAATTCTGCATCAACTCATTCTTCAAATAGAATAGTGGAAAGCAAAGTGCGATCATTTCTTTGATACAGAGCAGAGAGCTTTTAATCACGTTGACAGAATCGCTGGCTGAGAATTTGCCTTCTCATAAAAGTCCATTTATTCTTGTACGAAGATGCAACATGTTTAATTCTTGAGCAAAGCAGGAACATTCTGCAGCATAGCCACAACATAATCCATTTACCATTTTTATTTCAAAATATATTCAGAATAACAGGGCCCCAAAGGTGGGATATGAAGTAATAAATTTCAGTAAAACACTAATAATCTGTTATCTGACTATTTTAAAATCTGTCCCGATCCGAAATGTCACGGTGACATCTTGCAGAGATGCTGCCTGACCCACTGGGTCACCCCAGCACTCAGGATTCCAGTATTTGCAGTTCATTGTGCCTTTATTTTGAAATCCTGACGCTCGCTGGGTGATGTTTGCCACACTCCCTTTCTACTCACTGGACTCCCTTTAAAGTAATGGGGCCTTGGTTCCCATACTCTCTTCAAACTTAAGTTGGGGTTTTTTCTTCACTTCCTTTAAACTTGCCGGGTTGTTGGAATATTTACATTCTCTTATGTAACATCTTAAAAAAGTGAATTAAAAGTATGTTGATGTATTATATCTAATGGTCCAGAAAACGGGTCAGTCTAGCACAAACACAATCTCAGACCTGCTGGAATATCGGAGTTGTTCCGATATTACCTGAATGAACATTGAGGAGTGAGCTAATCTATGAGGGGATTTTTCTTAAGTAATAAATTGCATCTCAATAATAGTTTGAAATATTCAGGCAAGTTTGATCCCAGTAGTAGCTTTGAGCGCAAAAGGATCCAGTGGTGACCTACTGACAAATCACATCTGACGACATTGTGTGGGAATTGTTCCTTTAAACTCAAGACATGTACCAGCAAATTCTCAATCATCATGGAGCCAAAAGAAACTGCAGATGTGGGAATAGAAACATAGAAACATAGAAAATAGGTGCAGTAGTAGGCCATTCGGCCCTTCGCGCCTGCACCGCCATTGAATATGATCATGGCTGATCATCCAACTCAGTATCCTGTACCTGCCCTCTCTCCATACCCCCTGATCCCTTTAGCCACAAGGGCCACATCTAACTCCCTCTTAAATATAGCCAATGAACTGGCCTCAACTACCTTTTGTGGCAGAGAATTCCACAGATTCACCACTCTCTGTGTAAAAAATGATTTTCTCATCTTGGTCCTAAAAGACTTCCCCCTTATCCTTAAACTGTGACCCCTTGTTCTGGACTTCCCCAACATCTGGAATAATCTTCCTGCATCTAGCCTGTCCAACCCCTTGTGTAAGTTTCTATAAGATCCCTCCTCAATCTTCTAAATTCTAGCGAGTACAAGCCGAGTCTATCCAGTCTTTCTTCATATGAAAGTCCTGCCATCCCAGGAATCAGTCTGGTGAACCTTCTCTGTACTCCCTCTATGGCAAGAATGTCTTTCCTCAGATTAGGAGACCAAAACTGTATGCAATACTCCAGGTGTGGTCTCACCAAGACCCTGAACAACTGCAGTAGAACCTCCCTGCTCTTATACTCAAATATTTTTGCTATGAATGCTAACATACCATTCTCTTTCTTCACTGCCTGCTGCACCTGCATGCCTACTTTCAATGACTGGTGTACCATGACACCTAGGTCTCGTTGCATCTCCCCTTTTCCTAATCGGCCACCATTCAGATAATAGTCTACTTCTGGAACAAAAAAAAACTTTTGGAGGAACTCGGTGGGTCAGGCAGCAGAGATGCTGCTTGACCTGCTGAGTCTCTCCATCAGTTTATTTTTTGTTCTGGTTCATCATAATGGCTGCACTGGATAGATGTAACAGCAGGAATGCAAACGCCAGTTTCAGTCATTAACCTATGCATGTTTGCAGTTATAAAGGTCTATGCAAAAAGAATTTCACTATGAAGTGCACATGAGACAATAAAGCACCATTGAACCATGATCCATCGAACTGAGAGACCAACTAAAATTAGATAATGCTGGTGGGGTGAGTGTTAAGGAAGAGGAAATCGAAGGATTGAGGCTGAGACCCGGGTGATCAGGGTTCAAGCCTAATATTGGAGTTTATGGGATGGTTGAGAAGTCAGTGGGGTATACAACCGGATTGACTGGGTTTGATTATATCCAGCTTTCAGCTTTCAAACCTGAAAAGTTATTTCTCTTTAATTATTGATTCAAGCATCTTGTAAACAATTGATGTTAAGTCAACTGGCTGTAGTCCACCCTTTTTGAACAAGAGATACACGTTTACCTTTTTCCATACTTATGGTACATTCCCATAATTTAAACTTAAACCAATGGTTCCACTATTTCTGTTACCTTTCCATTAAACCCCTTTGGTGGTGGAAATGCACAGCACGTAATGAAAACTAGCTATCACATAGAAAACAAAGAGCTGGAATGAATGGGTCCTTTTCAGGGAAGAGGGATGTAACTAATGGAGTAGCCCAGGGATCAACTCTTGGCCCTCATTTGTTTACCATTTACACTAATGACCTGGAGGAAAGAATGAAATGGAAGGTTTCCAAGTTGGCTTTTATCGTGAAGGGTCTGGTGTTCTAAAATAGGGTGGCTTTGTTACAATTGTTCAGGATGTTGGTGAGACCACACCTAGAATGCTTTACAGTGTTGGCCTGCTAACCTAAAAAAGGATAATGTAACATTGGAGGTGATCCAAAGGAGATTCACTAGGCTTGTTTCTGGGAGGCAAGGATTTTCCCATCAAGAAAGTTTGGATTTGTGTTCATTGGAGTTAAGTAGAATGAGGGATAACCTTATTTGAACATATATAAGATCCTAAGTGGCTTGACAAGTGAGAGAGTTAAGGGCCTGTCCCACTTAGGCAATTTTTTCGGCGACTACTGGCGACTAGGCTGTCGCCACTTGGTCGTGGGGTAACACCTGTATGGTCGGGAGTAGTCTCCACAAGTCGCCTAAAGAGTTGTAACTTTTTTCTTGTCGCCGCTGGATTTTGAAATGTTCAAAACCTTTCGGCGACTGTGGGCTTGATGTAGCTTGTCTTCTCCTGTCGTAGGTGCTGTCGTAGGTTGTCGCCAGGTGACGTTGGTTGTCGCTGGGTGCTGACTTCAGTGAATTCCATTGGCGACTACCTACGTTAACCTACGTCAACCGGCGTCAGGTACCGGCGACTGAATTGGTTGTCGCCTCTGTGGTCTTAGGTGGACATCCTAATGGGTCACCGGTTGTCGGTAGCTTGCCGTAGCTTGACGTCGACTTGGTGGTAGCTTGTTGTAGACATTGTCGCAGGGGGTTCCAGTCACCGGTTTTTCGGCGACCTGCTACGACTGTGACTGTCGCCGGCAGTCGTCGAAAAAATCGCCTAAGTGGGACAGGCCCTTTACATGCAAGTGGGCATGGCTGCAAAATAAGGAGATGATCATTTAAAACTGAAGTATGTAGAAATTTCTTCATTCAGAGGTTGTGAATCCCTGGAAAACTCTGCCCCAATAGCTAGTGGAGGACAGGTCATTGGATATATTTGAGATGGAAACAGATAAATATTTGAAAGATTTAGTGATTGAGGGTCATGGTGAACTGGCACTGAAGAGGAATTGAGGCCACATATATCGGCCATGACCATATTGAGCAGGGCAGTCTTGAAGGGTCTGATGGCCTCCTCCTGCTCCTATTTTCTTGTGTTGATATGATCCAATTCCATTTTAAAGCACATGTTGGCAGTGTTTGGCACCTAACATCTGACACCAGATCTGTGTTTTAGGCCAAACCAATTTTGCATTGAAATTTCCCAGCGTTACAGCCTTGCTGTGAATAGATTTTGATCATAACTATTCTAGATAACAGTATGTAAACCATTTTTCTCGCATCACTCTGCAGGTTTTGTCCATCACTTTAAAATCTTTGTACCCAGGTTCTTGAACTATCATTTGTGGCAATAGCTTTAAACAAAAATTAACCTTCTTAAATCCATCCTGATTTTCTTTAAGGCTCTATTAAATTTCTATTTAACCTTCCATGCTCACCCAGTTTCTCCAACCTAACCTTGTAACTATATTTCCTCATTCCAGTAACCTATTTCTGAATGTTTGTTGGGATTTTCATATCCTCTCTATATAAAATATTGCTCTACTGATACCAGGACTTTATTTCAAGGTAAACCACTTTTGCACTTCAGTTTACCTTGTTACATTAATTTCCTTTTCTCTGCTTAAGACTTCATGCTCATGTGAGTTACAGCTCAATCAATGAGGATGAGCCTCAGACAACTCATCTGAGTGGCAAATATTTTTAATGTTTGAAAATGGATGCCAAAAAGCCATTTGCGCAACATGGCTGAGCTCTGTTCATTATGTACCCATGTACATTTGTGCATATGTATCCCCGAGATGAACAATAATGCCCTGCTAACTTCTCAATTAAGGCCAACTAACTTGCTTCAGATTGGTGGTTATGCTTTAGATTAGAGATACAGCGTGGAAACATGCCTTTCGGCCCACCAAGTCCACACCAACCAGCGATCCCCACACACCGTTATCCTACACACACTAGGGACAATTTACAATTATATCAAGCCAATTAACCTACAAATCTGTACGCATTTGGAGTGTGGGAGAAAACCAGATATCCCGGCGAAAACCCAAGCAGGTCACGGGGAGAACATGCAAACACCAAACAGATTGCAACAGACAGGATTAAACCCGGGTCGCTGGTGCTGTAAGGCAGCACCTTTTCCATTGTGCCATCATGCTGTCCTTAGGATGTTCCTGGCAAGACATTACCTGAACTTAGTGAGGTCTACCTTTTTGTCTACCTTCGATTTTCCAGCATCTGGAGTTCCTTCTTAAACACCTGAACTAAGTGATGTTGGCAAAAACAATCAAGGGTAAATTTTATATTAGTGTTTACATGTTTATCAAATGAATACTTAAGCAAATATTTATTACTGGTAATTATATTGTGACATTTGTTTCCTGCCTTGAAAATAGAGACAATTGTTTTATGACAGCATACGAACCCTACAATTTTAATCAAATTGAAGGAATCGTTATTATTGTTTTATTCCTTTGATGGATCATTGCAATATCAAGTGATTTCTCGCAGGCCCATGCAGTTCTGCATTTTTAATTCCTATTTTAACAGATCTGCAAAAACTTTGCAAGTGCATTGAAAGATATAGCGAAATCAGCAAATCACATAAACTCCTAATTACTTTGTTCTCCAGAGGGTGCTATTCTGAAAATCACAGAAGTACTTCCGTCCTAACGAGGATGCCGGAAGTTGTAAAGCACTGAGACGTGCGTCTTATCCGTAATAATGGGTGTGCAGTGGTTTGAAGTAGGCAGTGTGTGCTATTGCTACATGAAACTCATAGTACATCCAGTGATATGTGTCACAAAGAAAAATGCGCAAGAACTCCCATTTCAAGACTTTAGTCTGCCCAATAATAAATTGTAAATTATACCCTCACTACCAGGGCAGTCCAAATCCTAGTGGTGTTACAAAGTAGCAGTCAAACCAATAACACAGATGTGACTTTTTTATATGCCTGTGCTAAACGTAATTCTATTCAGAGGGTTTTAGTAAACTATAATGCTTGTAGATTACTGTGGAAAAATGATTCATTGATTTATGTTTGATAAACTTTTCAAAGCTGGTTAAGTCTGGCGAGAGTATTGTGAACAGTTTAACTCCCAGGTGAACACTGATTATTACAAGACTGTCGCAGATGACAATAGTGGTGAAAGCAATTTGTGGTTATGAAGTAAGTGTGGTGTAGAAGAGGCAGGCAGAAACTTTAAAAGCTTGTGTCAATTATGATTCCCGTTTTCCCGGTGAATAAGACTACCTGTAATACTGAACCTTACGGATTTATGACTCCATGCACAGATAAAATGTACAAGCTCTGAAATTCAGTCACGCAGCACTATTTTATACAGCATCATGTTAATGATAATTGCACATTTATAGTGGAATGTGATTAGTGTCATTTCTGGGTCAGTTCCTTCCTACAACAATAGGTCCCCTTTATTTAACGTTAACTTTCATGCAACTTTCATGCAACCCTCAGGCTTCCACATTTTTCCCATCTTCCCATCCCACCATTTCTGGGACTCCCTCCTTCTCTAAGCCCCATCACTGGAATCCAATCCCCTCAAGAACTCTCACCAGATGTCAATCACGTGCCCATTTTCATAGTGCTTCTTTGTTCTCCAGTTCACAACGTTTCTCTCTGTCTCTCTCTAGCTAGTAGCGCATTCCCAAAGCTTGTCGGGATACTTGACATCAAGTCTGTGGCTATACTCTCATACCCCTCTGTGGTATGTGCTTATGCCACTACCCCTAGCAGCACATTACAGGCACCCACCACTGTCTGCATAAAAAAACTGCCTCACACATCTTGTTCATGAACTGGATTGCTTTGCAAGACGAATTGACAACTTAAGCCCAAAGTCCAGAAACACATTGAAAACCCTTATTAACTCTTTCCAAATGTTTCTGATAATCAGAGACCATTATGAACATTTAAAATTGACTTAAATACTTAAAAAATGATTAAAACATTTTTTTTTTAAATATATTTTTTATCCATGTGCATGCTCCTTATCTGTTTATATTAACGTCAGTGCCTGGCTGTTAGAGCCACAGTTCTGCTCTGCATAGTACTGTTACATGTGATAGATAATATTTGCAGCATGTTGTGCTGGCTCTGTGAAATTAATTTCCATTAGCTTCAAAAAGCTTAACTTTCAGAGGCACAGAGCAACTGTCACCACAATACAGTATGATTAGCACTTCTGACTGGGAATAATCTCCAGGCATCTTTTCTCTGGATGCTGAGATGGACTCTTGCTCCTACTGAAGAGTGTGCATGTTGTGTAACAAAGGTTTCGTTCAAAATAGTGAACATTTTGCACAAGAATACATAATGGAAGAATGAAAAAATTCTCCAACTTACATTTCATCTCCCTTATCCACAGCACAACCCAAAGTACATCTCAATGAATAAACATATCTGAAGTACAGTCATTGTTACAATAGAGGGAAGTAGAAGCCAGCTCATATCATCAAATACTTACACCATCAGACACAAAGTGCTGCAGTAAATCAGCAGGTCAGGTAGTATCCCTAGAGAATATAGATAGGTGACATTTCAGGTCGAGGCCTTTCTTCATACCCACGCCATGCTCTCTTCTCACCACTACCATCAGGAAGAAGGTTCAGGAGCCTGAGAACCATTACCTCGGTGCAAGAACAGTGTTTTCCCATCAGGTTGCAGAACCACGCTAACCACAAATTCTACCTCGGCAGTCAGCACCAAACCAGTACTTACATTACTATGGTTGTTCCATGTCTGTTGTTTTTTGCACCAGCGTGGTCCAATATATTAAAAAAACAGAGAATTGATTGTATGTTGTTATTGTTTTTGCATCTAATATGCCTGTGAAGCTGCATCTTTAAGACTTTCATTGCGCAAAGCACAACATTCTGGAGGAACTCAGCAGGTCAGGCAGATGTGTGGAGGGAATGGACAGAAGATGTTTCAGATTGAGACCCTTCTTCAGACTGAGACCCTTCTTCAGACTGGAGACACTGGCACTGAAGAAAGGTACTGACTTAAAATGTCATCTGTCCATTCTCTCCATAAATGATGCCTGACCTGCTGAGTTTCATCAGCACATTCTACTTCGTTCAAGATTTCAGGACCTGCAGTTTCTTGTGAATTCAATAATTTCATTGATGTGGTTCATATTTGGTGCATATAACAAAGAAACATGATAGGAAATTTGAATCTTGAATGTGTTAAACTATTTGCATATGCTGAGACTGTGATAGCATAATCGAGGGAGATGACCAGATAATTTCCTGTCCAATGTCGTTTGAGCAAATGTCATGAGCAAAGATAATCACAGAGCTACACTTCAAGTTTAACATTAGTGTAGTCCATGACTAAAAGGTTACATCTCAAAGGCCATAACCTTAACAGCACACAGAAATTAGATTTCAGCTTAGATTACCTTCTCAGATCTGTGGTTTGAGACTTGGACCTATGTTTCTGATCACATCACAGAGGATCTGACATGGACAACACACACTGCCGCACTGGTGAGTAAGGCAAGGCAGCGCCTTTACCACCTCAGGCAGCTGAGGAAATTCAGAGTCTCTCTGAGGGTCCTTCAGTGCTTCTACTCTGGGGCTGCTGAAAGCATCTTGTCCGGCAACATCACAAACTAGTTTTTAGGAACAGCTCTGCCCAGGACAGGAAGGCTCTGCAGAGAATAGTGCGTGCAGCCGAACGCACTATGGGAACTACACTCACCCCCCTGTAGGACCTATACACCAGGAGGTGCAGATCCAGAGCCAGCAACATTATGGGGGACCCCCTACCACCCCAGCAATGGACTGTTCCAGCTGCTACGGTCAGGCAAACGCCTCCGCTGTCATGCTTTGAAAACAGAGAGGATGAGACGGAGTTTCTTCCCACAGGTCATTAGGACTGAAAAACTCTTATCTCACCAGGGACTAATTTACTGTACCAATTTACTGTTCTGTTGTGTCTTTTGGAAAAAAATATTTTCTAACATGTAAATACTGATTCTGTTCTATTCTGTTCTGTAGTTTTTGCACAATCCGCAGGCATTGCCACTTTCATTTCACTGCACATCTTGTATGTGTATGTGACAAATACAGTTGACTTGATCTTGACATTAAAATACTACCAAGGCTCCACACGGTATAACAATGTTACTTTAAAAATGACTAATTTAGCAACCAAGCAGACAGTACCTGCCAGAACAGCATTATAGCTGGTTTAACATTGTTTAATATTGGTAGGGCCTTGTCTTTTGTCCCATTTGCTTTTGTGTTGGATTCTGTTCAGCGTGTGTTTGAACTGCCTTAGTACATGATGACATTTCCAATGCCTTTGTTATTTTAAGGAAGTACGAATTACAAATTGCTATCTGGAGCATAACAATCCCTTTATGTTTGCTGGATAGTAAATGACCACAAAGAAATCAATCTTTAACAGCATACGAGACCAGATGAAATGTGTTATCTTACTAAGCCCAAAAAATGCTCTAATTGTATTGTAAATTTGATTCTCAATGCAAATGATTGACAAATGTTGTCGATCTTTAGCACCAATTAAGCAAAACCTTCCCTGAAAACAATCGCGATTCATTATCAGAGCTTTCTTCTCATTTAAAAGTGCATTTCATGCAAATTTTCTGCAATTATGCTAGTTTTGAATGAGCTATAATTTTAAGCCATAAAATTAAACACACATCAATATCCAAAGTCATATTTTTGCATTTTATGCTGATCTTTCTCAGTATTATTTTATTTCTTCTTACTCCAAGACTTTTTTTCTGCATACATTTTTTATTTCTTTCCCTAAATGCCTCCAAATATGTGGTGGTGGAAATTAATGCAGTTTTTGGGTGGGGTGTTCTAGAATTTTAACCCAGCAGCAATGGTAATGTAGGTCCGAGACAGGATGGTGTTTGGCTTGGAGCGATGACTGCAAGTGAGGGGTTTCCCATGTGCCTGCTACCCTCGTTCTTCTAAATGGCAAAGACACGACTTCAGCAGATGCTGCTGGAGTAACTTAAATCCACTTTGTATTTTAACCCATGTTGCACTTTCTTCTCCACATGTACACCAAACACATTATGCAGGGAACTATATGAGATGGTTTCACACACTTGGGTGTCGGAAGTACACCCAAATGTATGAAATCACAGAAATAACAAAGTTATAGTTAGTGTGTTATATCCATATCAGCTCTTTGCAAGAATAATTGAGCTCCCCATAATCTTGAAGTATTTACCTAGCTCCTTTTACATCACCCATAATCACTACTTCCCCTGGCAGTAGATTCCAAATGCTAACAGTTCACCGCAAAATAAGTATTTTCTTTATGTCACCTTTGATTATTTTGCAAATATCCTACAGTCTCTGATCCTAGACTCATTGACCATTGGGGACGATAATCTATATGTACTCTGTCTGGAGCTTTTGTGACTTTAATTACCTTCGCAACCTATTTTCCAAATAGAACAACAGATTCTCAATTCTGCCTTCATAGCTAAATTAGATCACTCCTGAAATCAATTTAGTAAATCTGTTCTGTGCCTTCACATCGTTCCTAAACAATGGTGACTAGAACTTGACATGATACTCCAATTGTGGCTGAAACATGGTTTAGGTTTATAACAATAACCACTTTTCTCTTATGTTTTGTGTCTCATTATTAGGCCCATGTGTCTGTAAGCTTTATTTAACCACTTTCTCCACCTGCCCTGCCACTTTTAATGACCAATTCAACTTTACCAAGGATCACTATCCATGTAAATCTCTCAGAATTGCACACACTACATTACCTCTCCACATTCTTCCTACCAAAATGCAATACTTGCATTTTTCTCTTTTAAGCTTCATCGTGCAGTCTATTTCATCAGCCAGCCGAGATGTTCTTGAAGTTTCACCAGTAGTGCTTTTGCTGTGTCAGGGAAAGCAGTAATGAACTGCTCCTAGCCATGTGTTGTGAACCTATTCATATTGTTCCCTCTAATAAAGTTACTTACTTGCTGTCTTTCAACTTCTCTCATTGGATCAGTCTCCATCTGTGGAAGGAAAAAATGTTAATATTTCAGGTCCTGTACCCCTCATCGGAATATTCTGAATAATGGGCCTGTCCCACTGTACGAGGTAATTCAAGAGCTCTCCCGAGTTAAAAAATAATCAAACTCATGGTAAGTACGTAGAATGTACATAGCGGCTACGTCGGAGCTTGTGGATGTCTCGTAGTGGCTCGTAATGCTAACGGCAGGTACTCGGGAAACGCGGTAACTCGTGAAGTTTTTTCAGCACTGTGAAAAATGTCCACGAGAGCCGCGAGTACCTACGAACGGCAATTACCGTAATTCTCAGAATTCGAACCAGGGGAAACTCGGGAGAACTCTTGAATTACGTCGTACAGTGGAACAGGCCCTTTAGGATCCTGGACCTTGGAAGTGTCATATTTTTACAGATGCTGCTTGACTTGCTGAGTGTTTCCAGCATTTTTTGTATTTTTTCTCCATTGCTAGTATCTGCAATTTTGTTCCTTTCCTTAATATACCCTCCCTTGATCCCCCTAACCCTGTAGCTCCCCCCCCCCCCCAATCTACCACCATTGGCATCCCCAGGGCATCTTGTGTAAGACCTGGCTGTGGATTTAGGCATATGGATCTATCTGGAGGATGGTCCCCTCTGAGCTGTTCACCTGCCCATTCCAGCCTTACCTCCCATTCCTATTGACTACAGGCTCTCTTTGGAACTTGACTGTGAGGCCCGCCCCAAAATAACCACAAATCCCCCTCAACTGTCCATTTGCAAATTGCCAAGATAACATCACCCAATTCTAGATTTTCCTCCTATCATCAAAATGAAGTTTTAACATAGCTTACCACCCTTGCACCTCTTTTAACCTTTTAACCTCCGTAGCAAAGCTCAAACCATGTTGCCCAACCTACTAGTTTTTCTGGCATTTTGGGAGTAGTGGAAGAAAGGTAATTGTGTGGCCTGTGTATGAAAGAACAAATCTGTTGTTCTGGGTACCTTGGCTTCATACAATGAAATATTACATTGCCAAACACACAGACAAAATATTTGTTGACCCTTCATGTACTGCAAGTTAATGTGGCTTTTCTTATGTAGGCCAGGGTCAATCTTAATATTGAATTTACTATGCCAGACTTATTCCTGGCAATGGAAACTTGGGACTTGAATGTCGAAAATGAACAGTGTTATTAAGTGTGTACTGAACAATATAAAGTTGCAGCCATTCATTGCAGTTTCATTTTTATTATACCCTCTTTTTACAAATTAAACGTTACTATGTGCATTGATGAATTTCTATTCCATACTTTGATACTGTGCAAGATTAGTGTTAATTATTGCATATTTTAGGAGAATCTGCTAACTACTTCACCAGCAAACAGTTGTTGTGCTCTTTTTCTGGTGTGGATAAGGCTGTGATTAAGATGGATAATGCATGTTTGGTCTCAAATCCATGTTGCATCAGCAGTCCTAGATCAAGTCGTCAATTTTATTTCTATAGCACATTTAAAAACAACTCTCGTTGACCAAAGTGCTTTACATTGGTGTAGGTACTAATGTGCTACAAACAGTGGTACATAGTTCAACAATACATTCAGAGATACATACATACAGCGCTCCCTCAGAGGACCTCAAGAAAGGCTTGAGAGTAGAAATAAGTTTTAAGTCTAGACTTAAAAGAGTCGATGGAGGGGGCAGTTCTGAAGGGAAGAGGGATGCTGTTCCATAGTCTAGGAGCTGCAACCGCAAAAGCGCGGTCGCCCCTGAGCTTATGCCTAGACCGCGGGATAGTCAGTAACCCCAACTTGGCCAATCTGAGGGACCTGGATGTGGTATGGTGGTTAAGCAGATTTTTGATGTAGGTGGGGGCAAGCCCGTTAAGGGCTTTGTATACATAAAGAAGGAGCTTGAAATTGATTCGGAACCGCACAGGGAGCCGGTGGAGAGAGGCCAGAATCGGGGTCTCTTTTTTAGGGTGCCCGTCAGGGGTCTCGCTGCTGCGTTTTGGACCAATTACAGGCAGGACAGGGATGATTGGCTGATGCCAGTGTAAAGGGAGTTGCAGTAATCAAGGCGGGAGAAGATAAATGAGTGGATGATCTTTTCGAGGTCGTCAAATTAGAGGAATTGTTTTATTTTAGCTATCGTCCGAAGCTGGAAGAAGCTAGCTTTTACCACGGCATTGACTTGTTTGTCAAATTTCAACGTGGAGTCAAATATCACGCCAAGGTTTTTGATGTGAGGTTTGAGTAATGGGGTAAGGCTTCCAAGGCTGCCTGCTATCGTTTTGATTGAGTCCGAGGGGCCGAGTAGGATGACCTCAGACTTACTCTCGTTTAGTTGGAGGAAGTTCTGGGACATCCAACACTTTATATCCTCGAGGCAGTGGATAAGGCTGAGTAGATTAGATCGGTTGTGGGTTTCAGGGGGAGATAGAGTTGTGTATCGTCTGCATAGCAGTGGAAGGAAATGCCGTGCCTTTGAATGACTTGGCCTAAGGGGAGCATATAAAGGGAGAAGAGAATGGGGCCTAGGATGGAGCCTCGTGGAACCCCACAGCAAAGGCTAGCTGGGGAGGAGAAAGAGTTGCCTATGTTTGTAGAGAAACTCCTATCTTTGAGGTAGGGGACAAACCAGCTCATGGCAGTGCCATCAATACCAACCCCATACCGGAGACGGTCAATTAGGATGGTGTGGTCGACTGTATCAAATGCTGCGCTGAGGTCGAGAAGGAGCAGGATTGTACAAGGAGATCAGGGAGATGAACATACGATATGTTACGATACAATGCGATCAAACTTTATTTATCCCAGGAGGGAAATTGGTCTGCCAACAGTCATAAAACGCAACAAGATGCATGAAACATGAAATTAAAGTGACGAGTGAAAAGTCCAGGATTGGGGATGTGCAAAGATTGGGGAGTGAGACTGTGGGGAAGGGGAATGGGGTGGGGGATAGGGAAGGGGAGTCAGTCTACCCCACGACAGAAGGGGGAGAAGTTGTACAGTTTGATAGCCACAGGGAAAAAGGATCTTCTATGGCGTTCTGTCTTACTTATCTTGGTGAAACCAGTCTGTTGCTGAAGGTGCTCCTCAGGTTAACCAGTGTGTCATGGAAGGGGCATGAGCACTATCCAGATACTGATGCTGGAAAATGCCAACTGATTATGTTAGTAGATGTAGGTGTGTGATATCTCCCATGTTTGAACATGGTAGTCACTGTTTTAGATCTCTTCCCAAGAAGGTTTGGCAAGCAGGTTTGGCAAGGGAGGCACGTATCATTGAACCAAGGAAAGGTGAACAGACTGTAGAAGGGAGTTTGCTTCAGATTCTTGTGTCAATTAGTGCTAATTGGTAAATATTAGAAACTACTATATATCTAATGAAATGCATTATCATATTATTGGTTGGTTCATCCATGATTTATCCTGACATGGGCGCCCTGTTGCAAGTAGTGGCCATGGTCCTGAGACAAATGAAGATTTACTGAGGTATTGAGCAAACAGAACTGGAGATATCCCACTCCCCTGTCTATCATTAAAACACAAATGTATCAAAAAGCATTAATACAGAGAGGCATTAAACATAGCATATGTAGCATTGGCTGTGGTCTGGCTGAACTTTAACTTTGTACACCTACTTCACCTTACAATGAATCCCCAAGGGCTAGAACAATCCCACAGCATGGCAGAGGAGAGCAGGTGGAAACCCATCAATGGTCATGTAGGGCAGTAGGCAGGCCCAATGACATCTTGGAAAGCGGATGGGGTGAGGGGTAGAGGAGGATCTTTGGTATATTTGCCAATGGGGCATATGAGGTATTTCATGCCCCCATCAAAGTTGTGAAGGTTGGTAGGTAAATTGGCCACTGTAAATTGCCTCCAGTTTATGGGTGAATGGTAGAATCTTGGGGGAGTTGATGCGAATGAGGCAAGAACAAATTGGGGTCTGTGTAGGATTTGTGTAAATGGACACAATAATTGGTGTGATCACAATTAACCCAAGGGGTTGTTTCTGTACTCTATAACTTGTTGGCTTTATGATTCCATTAGACCAAGTGCGGAACCGTTGGGCCCGTTCCCCCAATATTCCACCACTCACCCATAGCCCCCAACTGCGCAGGCACGGCTGACAGGTTCCCATTGTGACGCCAGAGATCCCCGTTGTGACATGAGTCACGGCAACCCTCACCCAACTGCGCAGGCGCGGCCGGCAAGTGGGAGCGTGACTGACATTTAAAAAGTTTTAAATGGCAATAACGTGTAAAATATAAGATCAATGTGAACGCAACGCACTCTCCCTCTTCAGCCCCTATTCCCATCCTCTATTATCCTGCCTCTCCCCACCCTGCACCAACCCTCCTCTGTTTCCATCGCTCACCCGCTCCTCTCCATTACCTCACCATCCCTCTTCCTACCCCTAACCTCCTTCATTCCCCCTCATCCCCAGCGCTCTCCCCCCCCTCTTCACCATCCCTCTTCTTTCCCCTCCCTCAACTTTCCCCTCTCCTCTCCACCCTATCCCGCCCCCCTACTCTCCCTCCTCACCCACCCCACTGCCCTCCCCGCCCTGTAACCCCCACTCTCTACCTCCCCCACTCTCCCCCTCCTCTCCCTCACGATCCTCTCCTCTCCCTTATCACCTCCTCAGGATCTCGGTGTAAACCACCGCCATCCCCATTTTCTCCACCACGTCGGCGATGAAGTTGTACTTGAGGCGGGGGCTGTTGGGGGGGGGGGACGGGCTGAGCGTCCTGGAGCCGGGGGAGGGAGAGGGAGAGGCCGGGGATGCGGCCTATTCCTGTCCCCGGGTCCCGCTCCTCTCCCTCCCCACGGGCCTGGAGCAGCAGTGCCACCGCCCCCAGACCTCGCCCCAGCCTCAGCGCCGTGGTCAGGTTGGCCAGAGTTTATCCTACTGGGAAGTGCTGCATTGAGACAGGAACTTTGATCCAATTGCCTTTGATCTAATTTATTATTTGTTATTTGCACTATCTATATTACTAAAAGTGTGATCTTGACCACTTCCTGTTGTTCTGTATATTGATTTTAGAAAAAAGGCTGCCACTTACGGCTGTGATTTTTGGCCATCTTACTCAGAGTCCCCCTCCTTGTCGCAGGACAAGAGGATTTTTCCCATCGATGAAAAATAATATTGTTATTAGTGTTTAAAAAATGTTGAGATTCTCTCTCCTGAAGGCCACGCCACGCCCCTTCCGGAGGGACTATAAAACCCGGAAGTGTTGAGCGCCTCAGTCAGTCTCTGCAAGATGGGGGATGCGAGAGCGTCACGTCTCTCAGTCTGAGCTGTGAATAACACTGAACACATTTCTACTAAACTGTGCGTGTGGTTTTACTGACCTTGAGTGCCCTTAATGTGGTTTGAAAATGAAAATGTGGTTCGTTTGAAAAAGGACAGCGAATGGTTGTCGGTGGTGGTTGGTTTGAAATAAAGCACAGCAAATGGTTGTTGGTGGTGGTTGGTTTGAAATAAAGCACAGCAAATGGTTGTTGGTGGTGGTTGGTTTGAAATAAAGCACAGCAAATGGTTGTTGGTGGTGGTTGGTTTGAAATAAAGCACAGCATTAAAAGTCTAAACTTGACAACTTCCTGTTTGCACTGTATATTGATTTTAGATAAAACGCTACCACTTACGGCTGTGATTTTTGACCATCTTACTCAGTCCCCCTGCGCTCATCAGGTGCAGAGGATTCTTCCCATCAATGAAAAATAAAAGTGTGATTAGTGTTTAAAATTTTTTGAGAATCTCTCTCCTGTCAATCATGGCATGAAGGCCACGCCCCTTCTGGTGGGAGGGGGAGGGATTATAAAACCTGGAAGTGTGGGTGTGGATCAGTCTCTGCAAGATGGGGAGGGAGAAGTCACGACTTTGAGCTGTGAATCAACTGAACACACTGAATATCTACTGAACTGTGAGTGTGGTGTTTAAGTGGTGTTTATGTGATGTTTATGTGGTGTATTGGCTGGTTTTATGGTAGTTTTATGGTGGTTTCACCCTACTTGAATTGGTATGAAATGCATTTGAATGTGGTGACCTTGCACCATGCATGAAATGGTATGAAACAGCATTTGAATTTAGTGGCCTTGCACCCTGCATGAAATGGTATGAAACTGCATTTGAATTTGGTGGCCTTGCACCCTGCTTGAAATGGTATGAAACTGCCCTTAAATTTGGTGGCCTTGCACCCTGCTTGAAACGGCATGAAACTGCACTTGCATTTGGTGGCGTTGCACCCTGCTTGAAGTGGCATGAAACTGCACTTGAATTTGGTGGCCTTGAACCCTGCTTGAAGTGGCATGAAACTGCACTTGAATTTGGTGGCCTTGCACCCCGCTAGAAGTGGCATGAAACTGCACTTGAGTTTGGTGGCCTTGCACCCTGCTTGAAGTGGTAGGAAACTTCACTTGAATTTGGTGGCACTGCACCCTGCTTGAAGTGGTAGGAAACTGCACTTGAGTTTGGTGGCCTTGCACCCTGCTTGAAGTGGTAGGAAACTGCACTTGAATTTGGTGGTCTTGCACCCTGCTTGAAGTGGTATAAAACTGCACTTGAGTTTGGTGGACTTGGACCCTGCTTGGAGTTGTATGAAACTGCACCTGAATTTGGTGGCCTTGCACTCTGCTTGAAGTGGTATGAAACTGCACTTGAATTTGATGGCCTTGCACCCAGCTTGAAATGGTAGGAAACTGCATTTGAATTTGGTGGCCTTGTACCCTGCTTGAAATGGAATTTCAAGGAACAGCCGTGACTCAACTGCCAGCCCACTAGCCGTGAGTGAGCTGCCAGCACATCATGCTTGAGTGACTGAGCTGCCACCCCAAGAATCCATTTGGCCCACAATGTCCATACTAGCCCTCTGGAAACCAGTCCCTTCAGCCCTCAACACCCATACTAGTGTTCCAGACCCCCCCCCCCACTGGCCACCAATATTGGAATTGGTGGAGAGGTGGAATATTGCATCGGGGGACCAGCCCTCCCATGTGAACATGGGACCCAACGGGTCCCACTTAGTATAGTATTTGTTATTTATTGAACTTTTTCTCTTTTTCCCTTATATACAATGTTTACATATTCACATATTCTGTTGTGCTGCAGCGAGTAAAAATGTCATTGTTGCGTCCGGGACATATGACAATAAAACACTCTTGACTCTTGACTCCTCATGAGATCTAGCTACTTCCCATGTAGTGTCTTAAATATCCCTGAGACCAGTCAGAGAAAGTGGAGGTAGTGATTGATTAATAAGACCGGTGATTGATTATTAACACCATTTCTGTAGGGTAGCGACAGGGAACCTGTTAAAAGTCTAGGAACATATTGAAGCAGCAGGCCATTAGGAAGAGGTAGAGACTGGAAAATTGGTGCCAAGGATTAATAAGAAGATTGTGGTATATTTTGTCCCTTTCTCGGCTGAAACCCTTTTTGTGCTATTCACTTCAATGAGACTTTTCCTCAAGTGAACTATGTCACACTTGACTGAACAAGGATCGGGATGAGGCAGTCAGGTGCAGGAGAAGGTTGATGGTCATGGTGATCTGAATGGAGCTGGGATGAGATGGGGGGGGAGAAGGTTTAGTGGTGACTAGCCAAACATTAATGGGGCCAGTCAGGGTATGTGCATGTGGTTGTGTGTGTGGTTGTGTGTGTGGGAGAGAGAGAGAGATAGCAACTGATTGGAGATCAGGTCCTTGTGGGGGGATGGGAGGGTTTGGGAGTCTTGATTGCCATTGTGAGATCTCCCTGATTGGAAGGTTATGATTGATATTAGTGTTTGAGGAAGTTGTTTGGGAGCACAATGGTAATTTGTATATTGGGGGGAATTGGTGACCTGATGAACAGGAGTGAAATAATTGGACTTACTGCATGGGTTCCCAGGTGTTATTAATAACTGCCTATTTCAGGAATATACCAAAACCAGTGACCCTTTAAAGAAAGTGTGATCATCTTACTAACAATACAAATGTCCCAACGATTTTGCATGGAGATATTTGAGAGGGGCTGTATGGAACTGGAATTGTCCAGTCAGGTTTCCAGAACAGCTCAATTCTATCCAGAAATAGTTGCAAGTTCATTCTACAAAATAAAAGCATCTCTCATCATGGATAGTGCTGAAAAAGCACAGTGCTACGTGTCTTGGTCTTAATGTTCTCTTTATCAGTCGTTTCCTCTTTCAAACTGGAAGCTAATCGCCAGAATGTATTGTATGTTATCATCAAGATAGAGAGGCTTTGAAATTACATCTTTGGACATTAGTGTACAACTACTTAACGTGTATCTGATATTTTTCGCTGTGCTACTTGAGCGGATGGATTGATTGATACATTTGAAAATAAATAGCTTAACTGCTGTGCAGAAATAATGGCAAAAGCAATTCAGAAAAATGTATTAAGTATTCATGTACTGGTATCCCACTGTGTAATTTAAACGATGCTGACAACAAACATATAGAAAATTAGAAACTAATAAAATCCTTCTTTCCAGGAGCTGCTTTGTTATGATTTAATTTTTTTTTTAACTGTAGCTCTTGAAATCCCAGCCTCATTTGGTTTAATTCTTGTTATAATGGATCATTTTATAAGCTTGCTTTAGTTATTGTGCTCTTTCATTTTGAAATGCAGTTTAGTTTTCTGATGGGAGGATTTTCAATTGTGAAGGAGGGGATAGGGAATGGACCATTCTTTATCTGTAATCACATGAATTGACATTCCCTTAATGATGTTAGCTGTAAAAATGTCTTTGTAACACTTGTATTCTCACCCAATGTTAAGTTGCATTGACTTCAAACGATTGAAGATAAGGTGGCTGTATTACAAGCAGCTGCTTCTTCCACATTTCCTTTGGCAGCCCCTTAGGATTGAGGATGTCTTATTTCCACACCTGTTTTGTGGGTTCTGAGATCAATGGGGGAATCACAGATTCTTCCTTAAATGGGGCAAGAGACTTTAAATTAGATATCTCCCGATCAATGCATCTCACTCAGGAGCAGAGATGATGAAAATTATAATGGAGTGATGTACAGGTTTGGTACTGCCAGTGCTATTCATAATGGTTTGAACATTCCCATCCTGAACATCAAATTGAAGAATATGTATGATTTATTTTAACACCAGGTGAACATTGTATAACAATTCCCAAATTAATTTGATGATGGTGTGAGGTCTTGGTCTAGTACATGGTTGTATTGTATTGTATATCTTTATTGTCATTTCCTGAATATTCGCATACCCAGAGGAAACAAAAAAACGTTCCTCAACCAGTGTCCATTTCAGTGTGCAGTAAAAAATAAATAGAAGTAAAAATACATATATCATGAACAAATTAACACTCTACTCTACTAAACATCAACAGGCGTTCCGATCGGCAGCGGCACGACAGTGGCTCTGCTGCAGTGTGTCCAGGTTTGTGGTTGGTGCACGATACTTTGGCAGGGGGCAAAGTCCGTTTATCAGTCTCATAACCTGCGGGAAGAAGCTGAGGAGCATCCTGCTGGTTTTGCACCTAATGCTCCGGTACCTCTTCCCAGATGGCAGGATGGAGAATATGTGATGCGATGGGTGGTAGGGGTCTTTGATGATGGAGATGGCTCTGCTGATACATCTCTTCCTGTATATGTCCAGCAGGAAAGGGAGTGGAGCACCAATAATCCTGCTGGCGGTCTTCACAATCCTGTCTAGTTGGTGCCGTTCGTACGCCTTGCAGCTCCCGAACCAGGAAGTGATGCCGTAGGTTAATGTGCTCTCGATTGTCCCCCTATAAAAAGTTCGTAGGTGTGTAGTGGGGAGACCTGCTTTACGTATTCTTCAGAGAGGGTGTAGTCGCTGCTGGGCTCTCTTGACCAGTGCTGTGGTGTTGGTCGTGGACGTCAGGTCATCTGACAGGTGGAGTCCTAGGAACATCACGCTGTTGACCCTTTCCACATCAGCTCCATCGATGTGCAGAGGTGTATGGTGTTGTTTTCCCGCCCTCCTGAAGTCAACCACCATCTCCTTAGTTTTTCCCACGTTGAGAATGAGGTTGTGGGATTTGCACCATTCTGTGAGCAGCTCCACCTCCATCCTGTACGCCGACTCATCATTGTCACTGATGAGACCAACCACTGTTGTGTCATCAGCGAACTTGTTGATGAAGTTGTTGTTGAGTCTAGCAGTACAGTCGTGTGTTAGCAGACTAAACAGCAGGGGGCTTAGGACACAGCCTTGGGGCGAGCCAGTGCTCACGGCTATGGTTTTTGATGTCCTACTGCCCACCCTGACTGTCTGCTGCCGTTGCGATAGAAAGTTCAGGACCCAGTTACATGTGCCAGCATCAACCTCCAATAGCTCAAACTTCTCCACCAGCTGCTGCGGAATGATTGTATTAAAAGCAGAGCTGAAGTCTATGAAGAGGATCCTGGCATAAGTATTTTTCCGATCAAGGTGTGACAGTACGAGGTTCAGTACTGTCAGTACATGGTGAAGTTAGAAAAGTATTTAAAATTCTATTTAGAATAGGTTAGGCATGTATAGAGTTGAATTGTAGGGTGTGATTAAAGGGCTTGGGTTGCAGTGAAAAAAAAATCTGTAGAAAGATGCAGCTGAAGAATACTGAGAATATCTGCCATTCAATCATGGCTGATCTATCTCTCCCTCTTAATCCCATTCTCCTGCTTTCTCCCCATAACCTCTGACACCTGTACAAATCAAAAATCTATCTATCTTTGTCATAAATTAACCACTGACTTGGCCTCTACAGCCTTCCACAGATTCACCACACTCTGACTAAATAAATGTCTCCTCACCTACTTCCGAAAAGAATGTCCTTTAATTCTGAAGCTATGACCTCTAGTCCTAGACTCTCCCACTCGTGGAAAGATCCTCTCCTCTTCCACTCTATCCAAGCCTTTCACTATTCTGTATGTTTCAGAGGTCCCCCCTCATTCTTCTACACTCCAGCGAGTATAGGCCCAGTGCCGACAAATGCTCATGGTTATGATGTACATTACTTCGAGATCACAGAGTGTTGTGCAGTTTAAAAGCCTTCTTATGGGAAGAGAGCTAAAGCCAGAGAGAATATACATCTTCGACTTACCAGAGTGATGCCAGGCATTGCAAGCTGTAGTTATGCAGAGACACTTGAGATACTAAAACTAATTCCATTGCAGCAGAGAAGGATTAGAGATAATTGAACAGAGGTTTGTAAATCTGTGCAGCATTTTGATAGAGGGAATAGGGACAGCCCATTTCATCTAGTTGGGGAATCACTCACAGGGGGCCATCAATTTAAAATTGTCACAAAGAGCGGAGAGATGCTTCTTTCCATAATGAATTTCAATGGTATAAAATTAACTTTAAGGTTACCTTTTAAACAAAAACGCTATAATGTCAAATGAGGTGGTAATCCACATAGAGTTTCATTTATTCAGAAAATTACAGCCCGTTGTGGTAGAAGAACAGCTGCTTAGGCTGTTGATGGTGGAGCTAGAAGGAAGAAGGAGGCACAGCAGCCTAATAAAATAAAGATTTGCATTAATTTAGTGCAATGACACAGCCATTTTAAGACGCCCCTTGAAAGATGGAGAATATTTGGAAGTGCAGTCAATGTTCGAATGTTGGAGATGTGACAGGTTTCAAAAACTGTCTTGGTGCTGCACTGGAATATTAAGGGACTGGAGAGAAGGCAGGAACAGGGTACTGATTGTGGATGCTCAGCCATGATCACATTGAATGGCGGTGCTGGATCGAAGGGCTGAATGGCCTACTCCTGCACCTATTGTCTATTGTCTATCGGAATGCCAGCCTGGATTTATCTAAATAAGTTTGCCCTTGTGCCTCAGAGGCTGATGTGACAGAGACAGAGAAATTGAGAGTAGGGGACAGCGTTTTTGCAAGAGACAGGGTGGGAGGAAGTATAAGCCAAATAACTGGCAGTCAGTGGGTTTGTAGCTGATGTCAGTTGATAGAATGTCCCCTTGATGGAACAGTCCCTTGCACCTGGCGGAACTTGTCCTCGCCCTCTGCAACTTCTCTTTTGACTCCTCTCACTTTGTTCATGTTAAATGAGGAGCCACGAGCACACGAATGGGCCCCAGCTATGCCTGCCTTTTTGTTGGTTACATTGAACAGTCCTTGTATCAAATGTACACTGACACCATCCCCCAACTCCTTCTCTACTGCATTGACAATTGCAACAGGGCTTCCTCCTCCACAGGTGCAGAACTCGTTGATTCCATGAACTTTACCACTAATGTTCAGCCCACCCTCAAATTCACTTAGACAGTCTCTGCCAACTCTCTTCCCTTTCTTGATCACTGTCTCCATCACAGGGGACAGACTATCGACTGATGTCGACTACAAGCCCACCGACTCCCACAGTTACCTGGATTACACCTCTCCCAACACTGCCTCTTGCAAAGACACAGTCCTTTACTCTCAATTTCACCATCTCCACCCCATCTACTCCCAAGATGAGGAATTCCATTCTAGGTTATCCATGATGTCCTCTTTCTTGAGTAAATCTGGTTTCACCCCTGCTGTCATAGATGGATCCTGCACGCGCATATCCTCTATGTTTCATAGTTTTGCTTTTGCTCCTCCTCCCCCCAGATGGTGCAAGGATAGTTCCCTGATCTTCACCTTTTATGCCACCCCTGCATCCAGAGCATCATTCTCTGAAATTTCTGCCTCCTTCAACGTGATCCCACCACTAGTCACATCTTCCCATTTTCCACCCTTTTCCACCATCCACAATCTGCTCCCTCTGCAACTTGATTCATTCAACTATTCCCACCTAAAACACCTCCCCCCTAAGTGCCATCCCCCACAATCACTGGATATGTAACATCTGAACCTGCACCTCTTCCCATACATCCATGCTGGGACCGCTACCATCCTTCCAGGTGATACAGAGGTTCATGTGCACCTCATCTACTGCATCTAATATTCCCAATATGGCCTCCTTTACATCAGTGAGACCAAGCATAGACTCAGCGACTGTTTCACCGAACACTTACGCTCAGTCCACAAAGGACTACTAGATCTCCTTGATGCTAATTATTTTAACTTCCCTTCCCATTCCCATAATGACCGTTCTGTTCCAGGCCTCCCCCAGTGCCAGAGTGAGGCCAAAGTAAACTGAAATAACAGCACCAAATATTCCGCTTGCATAAGTTGCAACCTAATGTCATGAACATTGAATTCTACAATTTTAGATAACTTACCTGCAACCCCCCCTCCCCCACTTCTATCAAACCCACCCCACCCCACCCCCCTCCCCATCTATTCCCCCCCCCCCATCTATTCCCCCCCCCTCTTTTCCTTGTGCCTGGACTGGTAACAATTTCTCCCCTTCCCACTCTTTCCACCTATATTCTTTCTTCTGGCTTTACAATGTTCACCTCTTTTATCCTTAAAATACACATCTTCTGTCTTTTTATCTCTCACATTTGTCTAACTATTTTCCCATTAAAAAAATCCCTTCCCTGTATAACCTTTCACTTGCCAGGCTTTGTTCTGCCCCTCCTCTCTTCCAGTTTTCACTCCCCACCATAATCAGTCTTAAGAAGGGGTCCCAATCTGGAATATCACCTATCCATGTTCTCCAGAGATGCTCCTGATCCGCTGAATGGCTCCAGCATTTTGTCTCTTTTTTCACAGAGGTTTACATCATAGAAGGTGCCTATTTGGCTTGTTGGGTGCGTAAAGAATCTATGCAAGAACAATCCACTAAGTCCCATTCCCTTGCCCTTTCCTTATAACCTTACCAATTATTTCCCTTCAGATACATACCCAGCTCCCTTTTGAATATCAGAGTTTAATGTGCTTCCACTTCGGCCATGACGATTCAATGCATACCTTAACTATTCAATGCATTTAAAAGGAAATCCACATGTCACTTTAGTGTCCTCATCCAATCACTTTATTTCAATCTATCCTAATTCATGACCCATCCACCAATTGGACCAGTTTTTATTAATCAACATCTATTCATGAAAAATACCTCTATGCCATCTCCTTTTAACCTCTTTTATTTCAAAGTGAACAATTACACTTTTTTTGCCAGTCCTTTCACATAAGCAGATCCTCATCCCTGTATTTTAGTGAACTTCCTGTGCACTCCTTCAGGTCAGGCAGCAAATATCAAACCAAAGGAGAAAATGATTCAGAAGCTCAGACAACATCAGCAGGATTAGCAAATAAAAATAATGCTTCAAAACAAACTCTTCATCAGGAAGCCTAAAACGTAGTACCATTTCGCTTTCCATAGATATTGTTTGACCCGCTGAGTGGTTCCAGGGGTTTCTGCTTTTGATTTACAGTTTCAGCATCTTCATTTTCCAAAGCTGTTTGAGGTAAGCTTTTCCACTTTTATTAGGAAATTAAGTTATGGAAATTAATCAAAAACATAAATGATTGGTAGAAGAAGCTTGAGGGGATGAATGCACTGCTCTTGTTCTCAAGTGGCTACTCTACATGTGAGGAATTAGCCAGGGAATATTCGCAATAAGTTTAACCACCGGAGTATCACACTGGAAGCTTTTCAAGGAAATCTAATTGACAGTGGTAGTCTAACCTTATCCCAAAACAATGTTACATTTAACAGCGAATATGTTACACAGAATAGTACAGCACAGGAACGGGCACTTTGGCCCACAATGTCTGTGCCGAGCATGATGCCAAGACCAACTTTTGCAAACATTTGTAAACCAAACCACAAACCTTCCATGCAAGGGATCTTGATCCTTTCTGCAAGTGTAGGGGACGTTCTGGGACCAAGCTGTTGGCACATGGGGATGAGAACAGGCATACCATATCTTGCTTTTCTTACAATCCGTTTAACTCTTTTCATTTAGTTCCTATGGATCTTGTTTTGGGTTTGTCGGTGATGCCATTTAAAATGCTTCAAGTGTTTTAGTGGGTGTTGCTAAATAAGTTTTCATAATGAATATTCCCCCTCTAGAATACTGACACAATAGCAGTTGAGAGCCCCATAATTACATTCAGAGTATATAAAGGCTGGATATGTTAAGTACATTACTCCAACGAATAGTTTGCTGGCTTAAAAAATCGCAAATAGCATCAATGGGATCTTATGCCAATGACTGTGAAGGGAGTGTCCCACTTGGGCGACCTAATTCGCGAGTTTTCCCTCGACTCATACTCGTAGCATGGTGGACACGAGGTCATAGGAGGTCTTCGTAACTCTCCTTCATGCTCGAGAGTGGTCTCCGCGTACTTGAGGCCTCAGCTAGGTCGCGGCATTTTTTTCAATATGTTAATAAATGCCCGCGAGTAAAAAAAGGTTGCCATGGAAAAATTCAATACTTTTTTTACTCGTAGGTTTAGTCGTAGTAGGTCGTAGTTGGTCGTAGTAGGTCGGCATGTTAATCGTAGGTAATCGAGGGTAGTCGAAGGTAGTCGTAGATAGTCTTCATCATAGTCGAAGGGAGGTCGAAGGAGATCGAAGGAGGTTGTCTTCACTCTCCACTATTCGGTTTCCAATTTTCCCGAAGTTAGTCGTAGCTTATCGAAGCTGGTCTTCAACATAGTCGAAGGAGGTGGAAGGAGATCTTCTACATAGTCGAAGGAGGTCTTCAACACGTCATTTTTTCAAACTCTTCTAAACTCGCCAATTAGGTCGCCCAAGTGGGACAGCCGTTTAACTGATGCTACAGATTCATTTTATAATATAAAACAGCCAACTCCACCAAGACCCAAAAATATGTAAAGTCAATTCAATATGAAGAATTGCAACCCTGCGCCCATTTGAGCATCAATCTCTACACATAATACTCCCAGGTGAGATGTACTTTTGATCAACATTGTACTTTAATTTTGAATCAGAAATATCATTGACATTTTTATTCTCAAGTCATATAATGACAAAATCAGGCAAATAAGCACCTACATCCAATGTCAAATGCCTAAAACTGAGAAATTATATTTTGCTCTATTAAAACACAGATGTTGCAACACAAGCATGGCCTCCAGACACTGTTGCTGACAAACATTCACATTTATTATCAGCTCCAGGGAGCTTGAAATTGCTTATTTTCAATTTAATGTGCAATGTTTCATTTATGGCAATTTGGGTATGCTTGCTGAAAAAAAATATAATTTCAAGAATTCTTAATGGTGTAAAATAGTTTCTTAAAGAACATAAAAGCAAAATATTACATTTGGTTTGTGCAGTTGATGAAAATAGTTGTTTATCTGCATGAAGTTGTTCAGAAAGCAAAAGACCACAGATGCTGGAAATCTGAAAGAAATATTGGGAGTTATGGAATCAATTAGCTGATTAGAAAGTATCAGTGGACAGAACAAATGGTTTGAATGCCCAAGTTCTTCCCCAGAAATAGATCAAACAGACATTTATTAAAATTTGGCAAAGGGATGGGAAGAAGTGAAGACTAATTCTAAGGTGAAAAAAAGCACAATGATATGTGAACTGCCATTGGAGACAATTGAATGAGAAAACTCCAGAAATTATGTTAGCATTGATATGGTGCTATTTTCTTAGATAAGCAACCCAGAGGCCTGGATTAACAATACGGGACTTGAGCTGTTAATAGTTTGGAAATATAAAACAAAAGCTGGTAATGATGACCATAAAAATACCAGATTGCCATAAAAACCTAGCTGGGTAACTCATTCCCCACAGGGTAGGATATCTGCCATCCTTACCTGCTGCAGGCTATATGTGCGTCCAGACCTATATAATTGGGTTGACTGTAAACTAGTATATTCAGGGGCCATAAATGATAGAAAATGTCTTCACATTCCCCCCAAAAAATTAAAAAGGCATCAAGCTGAAAATTGTATAGCTATGCATCAAATAATAGAACCAGAGAAATGAGTAGTAATGAATTGCAATATTTCCACAGGACAACTGAGGAGATTATGACGGTCTTGCATATTGAGGTGGATAAATGCCCCGGACCTGATTAAGTGTATCCTAGGATATTGTAGGAAGCTAGGCAAGATATTGCAGGAGTCCAGGCAGAGATATTTGTATATTTTTTAACCACAGGTGAGGTTGTGAAAGACTGGAGGATAGCTCCTGTTCTATCTTTATTTAAGCAGGGCTGCAGAGTTAAACCAGGAAACTATAGGCTGGTTTGTCCAACACCAGTGGTGGAAATGCTACAGGAAGGGATTATGTGGGACAGGATCTACCAGCATTTGGAAAGGCAAGAACTGATTTGGGATAGTCAGGATGTCTTTGTGCATGGGAAATTGTGTCCCACAAATTTGAGTTTTATGAAAAGATAACATTGATGAGAACAATGCAGAAGCATTGTCCACCTAGATTTTAGCGTGGCGGTTGATAAGGTCCCACATGGTAAGCTAATCTGGAAGGTTGGATAACATGGGATCCAGGGTGAGATAGTCAGCTGTGTATAAAAATAGGTTGGTGGAAAGAAACAGAGGGTGGATGTGGAAGATTGTTATTCAGATTGGAGATCTATAACAAGTGGTGTGCCACAATGATCACTGGTGATCTTTCAATAATCATAATATCTTTTATTGTCATTGCACATAGGTGCAACGAGATTTGGTATGCAGCTTCCATCCGATGTCATAACTTAAACAACTAAAATTTAGATACCCAGAGAAACATGATTTATAAAAAAGAACAGTAAAACAGTAAAACAGTATAAAGTGCAAATAGGTCTGTGCCGGGTCGATGTGCGATGTGACCATCTGAGGGAGACAGTTCATGGGGGTGGGGGGCACTCAGCATGGCCGGTTCAGAGCAGCTATAGCTCTGGGGATGAAGCTGTTCCTGAGTCTGGAGGTGCGGGCGTAGAAGGCCTTGTAACGTCTGCCGGAAGGTAGAAGTTCGAACAGACTATTACAAGGGTGTGAGGAGTCTTTGTGAATGCTGACGCCCCATGTATAGTAGATGCCCTCCAAGGTTGGTAGCTGTGTCCCAATGATCTTCTGCGCTCTGGACGAACCACTGAAGAGCTCTCCTCTCCGCCTCCGTGCAGCTGAGATACCACACAGAGATGCCATATGTTAGTATGCTCTCTGTGGTGCAGCGGTAGAAGGTTGTCAGCAGCTGTTAGGGCAGACCAGTCTTTTTCAGTGTTCTCAGGAAGAACAGTCGTTGCTGTGCCTTCTTGACCAGCGCAGCGGTGTTGGTGGACCATGTGAAGTCCTCTGAAATGTGTGTGCCGAGAAACCAAAAGCTGGACACTCTCTCCACGCAAACGTAACCCCACTTTTTAAGAAGGGAGGGAGAGAGAAAACGGGGAATTACAGACCAGTTAGTCTAACATCGGTAGTGGGGAAACTGCTAGAGTCAGTTATTAAAGATGGGATAGCAGCACATTTGGAAAGTGGTGAAATCATTGGACAAAGTCAGCATGGATTTACGAAAGGTAAATCGTGTCTGACGAATCTTATAGAATTTTTCGAGGATGTAACTAGTAGAGTGGATAGGGGAGAACCAGTGGATGTGTTGTATCTGGACTTTCAGAAGGCTTTCGACAAGGTACCACATAAGAGATTAGGATACAAGCTTAAATCACACGGTATTGGGGGTTCAGTATTGATGTGGATAGAGAACTGGCTGGCAAACAGGAAGCAAAGAGTAGGAGTAAACGGGTCCTTTTCACAATGGCAGGCAGTGACTAGTGGGGTACCGCAAGGCTCGGTGCTGGGACCCCAGCTATTTACAATTTATATTAATGATCTGGACGAGGGAATTGAAAGCAACATCTCCAAGTTTGCGGATGACACTAAGCTGGGGGGCAGTGTTAGCTGTGAGGAGGATGCTGGGAGACTGCAAGGTGACTTGGATAGGCTGGGGGAGAGGGCAAATGTTTGGCAGATGCAGTATAATGTGGATAAATGTGAGGTTATCCACTTTGGTGGCAAAAACGGGAAGGCAGACTATTATCTAAATGGTGGCCGATTAGGAAATGGGGAGGTGCAGCGAGACCTGGGTGTCATGGTACACCAGTCATTGAAAGTAGGCATGCAGGTGCAGCAGGCAGTGAAGAAAGCGAATGGTATGTTGGCCTTCATAGCAAGAGGATTTGAGTATAGGAGCAGGGAGGTTCTACTGCAGTTGTACAGGGTCTTGGTGAGACCACACCTGGAGTATTGCGTACAGTTTTGGTCTCCAAATCTGAGGAAGGACATTATAGCCATAGAGGGAGTGCAGAGAAGGTTCACCAGACTGATTCCTGGGATGTCAGGACTTTCATATGAAGAAAGACTGGATAGACTTGGCTTATACTCGCTAGAATTTAGGAGATTGAGAGGGGATCTTATAGAAACGTACAAAATTCTTATGGGGTTGGACAGGCTAGATGCAGGAAGATTGTTCCCGATGTTGGGGAAGTCCAGGACAAGGGGTCACAGCTTAAGGATAAGGGGGAAATCCTTTAAGACCGAGATGAGGAAAAACTTTTTCACACAGAGAGTGGTGAATCTCTGGAACTCTCTGCCACAGAGGGTAGTTGACGCCAGTTCATTGGCTATATTTAAGAGGGAGTTAGATGTGGCCCTTGTGGCTAAAGGGATCAGGGGGTATGGAGAGAAGGCAGGTACGGGATACTGAGTTGGATGATCAGCCATGATCATATTGAATGGCGGTGCAGGCTCGAAGGGCCGAATGGCCTACTCCTGCACCTATTTTCTATATCTATGTATCTATGTCCCCATTGATAGAGATTGGAGCGTATTCCCCATTATGTGTCCTCCTGAAGTTGATAATCAGCTCCTTGGTCTTAGAGGTGTTTAGGGACAAGTTGTTACCTGAGCACCAGTCCGCCAGGTTCTGCACCTCCACTCTGTAGTTTGTTTCATCACCGTTGGTGATCAGCCCGATCACCGTTGTGTCGTCTGCAAATTTGACAATGGTGTTGGTGTCGAATGCAGGAACACAGTCGTGTGTGAAGAGGGAGTAGAGCATGGGGCTCAGATGGTTTCTCATCTACATTAACAATTTGGATAAAAATGTTGTTAACCTGGTATGTTTGTGGATGACACCAAAATTGGCGATGTAGTTGATTGGGAGGAAGATGATCTAAAATTACAACAGAATCTGGATGAACTGTGGAAGTGGTCTAAGGAATGGCGGATGGTACTTACCTCAGACAAGTGCAAGGTGTTTCATTTTGGTAAGTTAAACTAGGACAGGACTGGTGCACTAAATGGCAACGTCTGAGAAGTGTTGGAGAAGAGAGAGAACTGGGAGCACAGGTACTCTGTTTCCTGAAGATGTCAACAGATCTAGAGAGGGTGTTGAAGAAGGCTATTGGCACACTTGTTTTCATCAGTCAGGGCATTGAGTACAGGGGTTGGAATCTCAACTTGCAACTATATATGTCATGGGTAAAATCTTATTTGGAGCATTGTGCACACTTCTGATTCTCCAGCTACAGGAAGGATGTCATTAAGCTGGAAATGGTGCAGAAAAGATTCATGATAATGTTTCTGGAACAGTAGGGCTTGAGTTATGAGGGTTGACTGGATAGACTGATATTTTTTGCCTGGAATGTAGGAGGCTGACAGGTGACCTTTTATAGGTATGTAAAATCATGAGGGTACTGATAAGGCCACTGGTCACAGTCTTTTTTCCAAGGTAGAGCGGTCTAAAAGTGGAGGCCATAGGCTTAGGATGAGAGGGGAAAGATTTAAAAAGGACATGAGGGTTAACTTTTAACAGAAGAGGATGGTGGATATATTGAACAAGCTGCCAAAAGAAGCTATGAAGGCAGGTACAAGTAAAATGTTTAAAACATATTTGGACTGGTACATGGATAGAACAAGATTTTGATAGATATGGGCCAAATGCAGGTAAATGGGGCTAGGTTGGATCGACATTTTAGTTAGTGTGGATGGGTTGGGTTGAGGGGTTTGTTTCCAAGCTGTATGACTATATATTCTCAGTGCATGGCAGGTCAGTGTTTACCTGGTTCAAGGGCCAGTGTTTGTAAAATTCCTGCAGTGCAAGAGACTGCAGGCATTAAATATTAAAGAGCACGCCTTACATTCTCAAAAGTATTTTTTGCATGCTGCTGTGGGGATGAGATTGTTCATTCAAGGTGTTGTGAGTCAGGTAGGGTCACGTGTTATTGGATTTATGATTAGGCAATTTGTGTTTATGTTAACTTTTATGTAGTTGTGTGTCTTGTTGTTTTTTTTTTCCATATGGCTGTACCTTAATTGGTACATGTGACAATAAAAGACTGATGAAACCTTTGAAAACTTTAGGCTGTGGATTTAGCATTCGTTGTGTTGAAGGGAATGTCAATGATCTGGGAAAGTGTTGCTAGTATAGGTAGTTATTTGTTGTTGCAAACCTAACTGAGGTAAGTCTCAAATGCAGTCCTCGATGAAATCAGAGCTGCACAGCCCAGCCCTTAACGCACCATGAGAACACACTCTAGCATGAAAGGCCAGCCTCAACACACAAACATGATTGAAACCTCCCGAAATGGCCTCCAGGTTGTCATATTATCAATTGGATGATACTGTGCATGTGTCATTTCTTCCGTTCAATGTTAATCACAAATCATTTGTTCTATATCTCACCGCCTATATCTCTTTTTTCCCTTGCCCCTGACTCTCAGTCTGAAGAAGGGTCTCAATCCAAAACTTTACCTATTGCTTCTCTCCCGAGATGCTGCCTGACCTGCTGAGTTACGCCAGCTTTTCATGTCTAACACAAATGAAAAGATGGTTTTGTGGAACACTCAGTACATCTATGATTTTATTTCAGTATTGATCTTGTACTTGAAATTGAATCACACAGCATACAAAAATATTGTCCCACATGATCCAGTTTGTAATCCCAGTTGGCCTGCTGAGAGAACTGAGAAATATCTTTGAAGCACACGGATCCATTTGTAGCTCAGTCAGTAAAAGGGGTCAGGATAAAGGTTATAAAAATGGAAAATGTGGCCCAAGATCTCAGGCATGTTGAGAAAGGGCTGGTGGGAGAGGATTTTGTGACAGACCATTTTGAGAATTGGGCTTGGTGTATCATGTACCTTAGAAAGAGTCGACTGGAGTTCTGTGAGAGGGGCTTGGGAAGTCATACTTAGGAAGTTGGACATTGTGCCAAGGGGTTGATAAATTGATTCTTGTGGACAGGAGAAGCCAGAAGGATTGACCACCAAGGGTAAATGGGCAGAGCTGGATATCCTTTGAATGGCAAATGCATGGAAATAGGAATGTATGGTTGGGAGGGCTGCCATTGCAAAATATATAAAAGACGAGCTTGGCAGGCAGATTATTCAAACCTACTGTTCTTGAACGGCAATATAATTTTAAAAAATGATTTCATTCGTGGATTTGGCCCCTTTCGCCCATCTTCATCCACAGGGATATCATAAGATCCGGAAATTCTAGGCTTCATGTTAAAACCCTGGTCACATGCCATAAAATCTGCCACCTCCATTGACAGTGGAAGTGGGTTTGGGGATTTTGATATTCCACATGCTTGTACTGTAATAGCTCATTTTAAGCTTCCCCCAGGTCTAGTTTCAGTCAAAAATCACTGAATCAAGCACTTGCGCAACTAATCTTTATTTTGACAAAACACAATTACAATTCAGTCACTATACCTAACCACTGCGGGTTCGATCCTCGTATCTGCCTGATCAAGCCCTCTTGGCCTCGCTCAAACAGAGACACTCCAGAAGGTCACACAATCCTAAGCGCTTTCCCAAAAGATCGACGCAGGACTTCGTGGCAGTGGACTTTTATAGGTCCCCGGACCTTGAGGGGCCGAACCACAAAGAGGTGGTCTCTTTACAATCCAATTACAGATATCGATTAACCCCGTACATGACAGACATTTCCCTAACCCAATAATACAGTGGCTAATACACAGTATAAGAAATAAAGCCTTAGAAGGAAGCAAACAAGAACAAACATTGAAACATGTGCCCTGAGATTCAAACAATTTCTCCAAGGCTCAACAGTTCGACCATTCATCGATTAACAGGATGACCGTCTTGCAACATTATTTATACTATTTCCAATGCTTTTGCAGCGGTCCAATCGAAATGATGCATTTAAGGTTACTTTGCAAAACTGCTATACATGTTATTAATTTACGAGAAACAGGGAGAACACCTGGACCCCTCACCATCCTGCATACCAGTCTGAGCCTAGAATGGCTGGCGCCAATCAAAGCCTGTAAAGTTCAGCTGACAAGGGTTAAGCAATGCTCACAAGTGCAGGGATCCTCCATTTTATGCTGTCTTTAATTTAGCCAATGTTAACATTCCCCTGTTTTATCATTCATGATAACCCTCATCATAAATGATAACTCCAGAATACAATGATGACTGCTATACTTTAACAATGTTCTAACAAGAAGATGTTGATGTAGCTTCTCAGAATTTCATCGAGCTTCCCGAGTTTTCATGGGCGTAGCTCCATGATTTCTGTCTGATAAGTCTTCACCTCCCGAGTTTTCGTGGGCGCAAATTTCCATCCATCAATCTTGATAGTCCATTGGTCCTTGATTCATAATAGAGTGGAGAATTTCTAAGGAAACTTAGGAGGAAACAAGTTCACAACTGATACCTTCACTGATACTTTTATAATGCTGAAGATGCACCCAGGCATTTCTTCCCTCTACTTTTACTGCTCTCGGAGTCATTGGAAGAAATTGGTAAGGTCCTTCCCCATGAACTTCTGATCCTTTCCTTACCCAATTCTTCACTAAAACATAGTCTCCAGGTTTTACTTTAATGGGAGTTACTAATGAAGGCATATTTTCATAGGCTGCTCTCACTCTACAATGTAAATTCCTTAAGGCTCTTGTCAAGACTAAGATATAGTTGGTCATCTCTGCAGTCATATGGTGGAAATTAACTAATTTCATTGCATTCTGGTTCCAAGGGGTTTTCAAGGATCTACTGTAAATAATTTCAGCTGGGCTTAATCTAGATTTCCCTGCATGCGTGACTCTCATCTGAAATAGGGCTATTGTGAGTAATTTAATCCATCCTAGTCCAGTCTCCACCTTTAATTTGGCTAATTTAGTTTTAAGCGTCTGGTTTGCCCTTTCTACAAGTCCAGCACCCTGTGGTCGATAAGCACAGTGTCATTGCTGCTGGATCCCCAGCTGATCACAAAATTCATTATTGATTTGTCCAATAAAGTGTGGACCGTTATCTGAGCTAAGTCGAATGGGAATGTCGAATCTAGGGACAATTTCTCTCATTAGCACCTTGACAACAGTAGCCGCTTTACTGTCAAGGGTTGGGTATGCTTCGATCCACCGGCTGAATACATCGACTAGGACAAGAATGTATTTATATCCTTGGCATCTTTCTAATTCAATATAGTCCATTTGCAATGTCTCAAAAGGAACCATAGGCAATGGAGTTTTCCCTCCTTCACATCCCATTCCTTTCCCTGGATTGTATTGCTGGCAGATCAGACAATTACTGCTTACCTTTTGAGCAAAATAGTGTAATTGTGGATGCCACCAAGTAGCTAATAGAGTGTCCCCTACTACCCTTGCACCACAATGGGTTGCATAGTGCATACACTCGGTAACCCATACGACCAATGAATCTGTCATGCAAGTTTGTCCTTCTGGAGTGGTCCACAGCCCAGTCACACAATCGAGTACACATCCCAGTTGTCCCCATCTTTCCATATCTCCTTCAGTAGCCTCTTCTTGTAATCAAACAATTACTTGGATGGTTGGCATCAGTTTCTCCAAGGGCGACTTGTTAGTTACACTTTTAGTCTACCTCATCATTTACCTTCAACCTGTAGAGACAACATAGGTTCCTCATCAGACTTGTATCTAGTCACTTCTCGGTTCGCTAATCATAGGCGTGTGAATGGGTTATTCTGAGAAAAGGAGATTTGTCCCCTTGACTTGATTTTCTTGCCAGTTCCCTCTGTGCTCTCTAGGATCCCGTTGATCCCTCCATTCTCTTTGATCTTGGAGATTTTTTCTGTGACCCCCTCTGTCATTCCTTTCTTTATTTGGGCACCCCCTACTCCAGTGACCTACCCCTCTGCAACTATAACACTGGATCATTCCTGACGACCGGTATGTCCTTGACCCTGGTCTTTGGAGAACTGGCTCTAGGGCAGATGCTTCTCTATAATATCGGTCTGGATATTCCGGGACTCTAACTTCTCCCAGTCCATAGTTTGCTGGTACTCTAGGGATCCATGATTCAGTCGAATTTTGGTACTTCTTTTCTGATCACATATTCATTTTTTGGTTTTACTGCAGGTGGGCTATTCTGCTTCTTTATGTCCTTCCAATGATATCTTACAGCCCTAGCCATTTGACTGGCACTATTTTCTGTCCAGTCCATGTTATTAGTCTTTGAATACGACGGAGCGGTCGTGTTCAAGGAAGTTTGTGCCCCGGAATTTGATTGTCTATTCCGTTCACAAGCTCTGCAATGTGCATCTGAGGTATTGGGATCATAAGATGTATAAGGTGGTGGACGTGAATTCCTAATTCTAACACTCTCCCAGTCTTCTAAATAATCATCATCATCCCCCTAGTAATCATTGCCAACCATCGGATCCTCCCGCTTAAAACTTATGGCTGACAGTCTTTCTGCGAAAAAGTTCCTTCTCCCTTTATCTTTAATACTCTCAGGCTCTTCCCTTAGGCTACCTGGACGTTCAAATGCTTCAGTATCTTCTAATATTATCCCACATTTTAGAGTTGCTTCCTTCCAACTTGCCATTCTTTCCTCCGTTCTACTCGCTTTCTGTTCCTCATAATAATTTCTCCACAGTTCAATTAGTTCCTTTGCCTCTGTGTTATCACTGCACTGCCATATAATCTGCTCAATGTATTTTAATCCCTTTACTGTATCTCTGCCAACTCGGGGCCATAAATCGCTCACTAATTCTCTATTTAATGATCCGGAAAGAATTCTCAATCGATCAGCTTTTTGTGGAAATTCACTGCATATTTCTTGTAAAGAACTTTCCAAGTCAGCGGTCATATCTATTTGCGTGGTTCCCCATTCTGTTGGATATGGAAGCAACTCTAAAACTACTCGCACCTCTTAACAATTTCACCTTCTAATTCCGAAATCACCAAAATCGTTTTAAACAATATTCAAATCAAAATGCTCCACGAAACAAACAATCACAATCACACATGTTCTCGCAGCCTGTTTCCTATCCCCGACTCAAATCTAACCCATGCAAATGAACTCCAAATACGTGAGCAAAATTGAACACAGAAAAGAAATTATTCCACTTATTAGAAGTATACCTAACCATACTCCTGCAAAAATCACAAACATCCACTTATTACAATTGTAAATCACACTAATAAATCTTCCTCGTGGCGCAGTCGCTCAACAGAATGACTCCTGCCCCGACACAGCGATCGAAAGAGTACAACCCCTGATCGAACCACCATGACTCGATTCTCACAATACTACGATCTAAACAATTACAAATAGTTAACTCAATCACACTTTTACTTCGAGTATCTAAATCCGTAAACACTCGAACAAACAACGGTCTGCAAACTTAACACACTCCAAATCTTAACTTTCTAAATCTTAACTGTCTAAATGTATTTACATACATGGAATATTTCCACAATTCGGATCTGATAACAACACAAAAAGCTAGATTTTTACAATTTACAGAAATGATTTAAAGCACTAGCGCACAGTTCACAAACACTCAATCTCAACGACGCGTCATGTTGTTATCACTCAGTGAACCTTTCCCCCTGATACCGAAGATTTTCCTCTTCCTAGGGTACTCTTTGCTGAGGGGTACAACTCCTTAAATTACTTTTCCTCCCGAATGTTACTATCCTACCAAGACTGGACTTCAATAGGGGGACCTCTATCCCTCCTCTCTAAGTTCTACAGAATTGGGGGTACCCTTCACATTCGGATTACTTTTCACCAAGTAAACCAGGTTCCCGTCTCTCAGGTACTCTTCGCTATAAGGTACTAATCAACAATCGATCAGAGGGTTAATATTCACTGTTGATCAGCCGCTATTCGGAATCGATCACGGACATGCACCAACTCCGAAGTTCTATGTACAAGAATTTGAATTCTACCGTACGGGCAGAACTTCAATGTGAAATTCTGCATTTAGAAATTTGACTGCAAATCTGGACTCGTTCTCGCACTCCTAATTTTAGTGCGTATCCCTCCGCATACGCAGGCACTCGAAGCAAACTAAAATTGCCCAATTAAATTCTCGAATGGAGTAGAGTATTCTCAGCCAAGCCCAGTACCTTTACGAGATTCCTCGTCCGTCACTCCAGGGAGGGACTCAGACACCTTCATGCAGACATTCTTCTCTGCTGGGCACTGGGGGTTCAGCGCCTAGCCTCTTTGCACTGGCAGTTGTCGATGCCGATTTTCAGAACGCACCTTTCCAATCCGCGCTCCCGGCAAAGATAGATCGATACGTAGGTCAGACCTGTATTTCAATACCCCACCAATTGGATACCAAATCTAACCTTGGGCCACTCCTCGCCCAATGAAGCATGTCAGGCTCTCATTAAACCAGCTGCAGTCCGCCAACTCCGACCAAGTTTTAGGCCACTCCATGCCCGGTTTTATGGGCCCCTAACCCAAAGGAATGCCGAAAGCCAATGCGATTTCTGCACTCGCAAGCAAAACAGCTCAACACCCTTGATAGCAAACCTGTGTTTGGGGGTCTGTTGAGATCCCAGATGAGCCCCCAATGTAAATAGCTCGTTCTAAGCTACCCCCCAGTCTAGTTTCAGTCAAAAACCACTGAATCAAGCACTTGCGCAACCAATCTTTATTTTGACAAAACACAATTACAATTCAATCACTATACCTAACCACTGCAAGTTCGATCCTCATATCTGCCTGATCAAGCCCTCTAGGCCTCGCTCAAACACAGACACTCCAGAAGGTCACGCAGTCCTAAGCGCTCTCCCAGAAGATCGACGCAAGACCTCGTGGCAGCAGACTTTTATAAGTCTCCGGACCTTGAGGGGCCGAACCACATGGGGGTGGTATCTTTACAATCCAATTACAGATATCGATTAACCCCATACATAGCAGACATTTCCCTAACCCAATAATACAGTGGCTAATACACAGTATAAGAAATAAAGCCTTAGAAGGAAACAAACAAGAACAAACATTGAAACATGTGCCCTGAGATTCAAACAATTTCTCCAAGGCTCAACAGTTCGAACAGGATGACCGTCTTGCAACATTATTTATACTATTTACAATGCTTTGGCAGCGGTCCAATCGAAATGATGCATTTAAGCTTAGTTAGCAAAACTGCTATACATGTTATCAATTTACGAAAATCAGGGAGAACACCTGGACCCCTCACCATCCTGCATACCAGTCTGAGCCTAGACTGGCTGGTGCCAATCAAAGCCTGTAAAGTTCAGCTGACAAGGGTTAAGCAATTCTGACAAGTGCAGGGATCCTCCATTTTAATGTGTCTTTAATTTAGCCAATATTGACAGGACCTCCATCCGCCCCAGAGCACAGACATGAATAGGTAAATTGGTGAACAAAATCATAAAACACTGGGAAATTATTCCCCCTCTCTTGGTCCTGAACACCAGCTATGGGAAATAAATCAGATAGATAACAAGGTCATCAGAAGGGCGGAATATTTTGGTAATGGTGGGAGGACCCACACCTCGAGTAAAACAGTCACACTTCCCCTTCACACACAGAACCCCTGACATAGTTATTCTTGTTAGCCGGTCAATATTGTCCAAAAGCTTAAATGGTGAAGAATGAATGCTGTCCCACAAATCTGCCTTGATTATTGGATGTTACTGTATATGGGTAGATATAGCTATATATCTGCAGCTTAACAGTGAGAGGATGTTCATTATTGCACTGGTGCTGAACAGAAAATGGCATGTGTACACAATGGAGGTGTTTACCCAAACAGCCAACCAACCTGTGTTAGGGTTCCCAATGCAGTGGAATCTGCACCAACCAGCGATTCCCACACACTAACACACTCCTAGACACACTAGGGACAATTTACAATTTTACCAAGCCAATTAGCCTACAAACCTGCACGTCTTTTGGAGTGTGGGAGGAAACCGGAGATCGCTGAGAAAACCCATGCAGGTCACGGAGAGAACCAGTTGATGGCCAACCACTGAGATGCCAAGGATCAGAGTGATAGAAAGTAGGGCAGCACCGGCAATAGTGAACAATGTATCAGAGCAAGCATTTCCCTCTTAGGGATGGTCATAAACTGAGCGAATAGGGACTGCTTTTCGAAGCTAATTGGGAGAAGCAGTGCACTGACCATATGATTTTTTTTCAAATTAGATTGTTAAAATGTTAACAGATCAATGACGGGGCCAGAGATAAAAGGGATTCTAAATCTGTCTGGTAAATTGAGGCCTTGAAGCACAATCTCTTCGTACCGTTCAAACCCATGAATACAGATCAAGTGAAGCTGCCATGGGAATAATGGCACCTATTAGTGGGGTAGCTCCTGTAGACTGGATGTTACATTGAGATAAGACTGTGTCTACGAGCTGGGTTTGAACTCATTCCAGGTACATGTCTCTCCTTTATAGCTGCAAAGAAGTCCACAGGAAGTGGCAGGAGATAATTTGTGCTCTCTGTAGTAATTAGGCAGCAGTTGGCACACGATTAATCTAAGAGTGATAATTGTGACAATCGAAACATCACACACAGAAGCAGTGAAGATTCCTGAGTTCAGAGACAACATCAATTGTTGCTTCAGAATAAAGCCAATGCTTAAACAAAGGGTGATTTACATTTACTAAACAACTTTCACAGCCTTGGGTCATGCCACGACGATTGTCTTTTAATGAAGTCTGACATAAATTAAGCTGCTTTAACACAGAAAATACAACAGTGATTTGGAATGTACCTAAAGATAATAGAGACACAAGGAACTGCAGATGCTGGAGGAAAGAAAGATACAAAATACTTGAGTAACTCAGCAGGTCATGCAGCATCTCTGAAAATCATGGGACCCGCTGAGTTCCTCCAGCAATCAGCATCTTTAAAAAAAATAAACCAGTATCTGCAGTTCCATGTTTCAGCAAATGCTGGAATCTTGAGTAAAACACAAAATGCTGCAGTACCTCAGTGGTTCAAGCAGTTCTGTGCAAGGAATGGAGGTGATGCTTTGGGTCAAGACCCTTCTTCAGACCTATAATAACTAAAGATTATAACTGTTATTACTGACATCGGTACAGGGATAATTTTAAATCATTGTAATTGGGAGATCAGCCGTGCCCTCTCTCAAATTATGGACTGGGATTTTATTTGTACATTTGCTGAGAGATTAGATGGGATCCCAGTTTAATGTCTTTTTCAAAAGATGACAATTCTGGAAGTTCAGCGCTCAGTGTTTTCTGCCACAGCTGAAGTTGACTTTGCTGTAGGACGAGGCAAATTTGAAGATATTGGATGGGGAACTTCTTCAAGTTGCAAAGCACAAACACCTCTTGTGAGCAGGAAAAGATTCTGCAGGCAGTGTTTAGCTTAGAGATACAGTGCAGAAACTGGCCCTTCAGCCCACTGAGTCCTCGCCAACCTGCGATCACCGTACACTATCTGCACATTAAGGACAATTTCTAATCTTACCAAAGCCAATTAACCTACGAAACTGTACGTTTTTCGAATGAGGGAGGAAACTGGAGCATCCGGGTAAAACCCATGCAGTCATGGGCAGAACGTACAAACTCCGTAAAGACGGCACCCATAGTAAGGATCAAACCATGATCTCTGGCGCTGTAAGGCAGCAACTCTACCGCCACTGGCAAACATTAACAGGATACTGCAACTTGGAGGCTGGAGTCTGAAGAACATCACCTATTCATGTTCCCCAGAGATGCTGCATGACCTACTGCCGTTACTCCAGCGCATTGTGTCTTTTTCTGTGAACCAGCATCTGTGATTCCTTGTTTCTGTGCACTTGATTCCTGGTTGAGCACATATCAGATTGCCAAACTTTCAAAGAGGAATTGAAAGGACAATAGGCGATTGAATGGAAACGATAAGCAGTTTATAAAGGTGGATACATATTAGTGATCTGACAATTGTTCATGAAGTGTATTTGAATTGCCATTAGAGTGAAATATTAGTCTGAAATGAAAACAGAAAATGTTTTCTGGAAACGATTAGCAAGTCAGGAAATGTCTGTGGAAGGAGAAGCAGAGTTAATGTTTCCGGCTTCATCAGAACTAGAAATGTGAGAAAACATGTACATTTTAAATTTAACAATCTGTTTGATTTGCACCAACATATTGTGTAAAGGTTTAAGCAGGCTTTGGCTCTGATTATGCTATCCTATCATATGATGAGCAAAAAACAAGTTGGGCTAAAACTCTAGGTTTTTGATCCTTCGGGTATGATAATGATGTTCTGTACACTGCATTAGACAGTCAAAGAAAACAGATAAGATCTTCAATTACTTTAAAGAAAGGATATTGCATGGAAATAACTCTTCAATGAAAATGGTTGTCAAGCAGAACCGTTTCTTTTTTGATGCTGTCTTTGCCAACAATGCTTTCCTCATGCTTGACTACTTTAACATGGTCCATTGTCTGAACATGGGGCTCTGTTATCAGAAGAGAATTTGTAGTACAAGCTCTGCTCCTCCAATGGCCAGACGCTGCCGCAGTAAGCCCTCATCTGATCTGCAAAAACGGGGGATGCCCTGCAAAATCTGCAGTGCAATGTGTTCCATATTCATCTTCATTAAAGCCTCATTAAAACCATCGACCTGTTAGCGGTAGGGAGATGGTGGAGGATTGAGATGGTAGGGGCTAAGGGGAAGGATACATTTTCTGAAATGCTGCTTCTGCATAAACGTTAATGCAGAAATTACATATTTATGTTTTTAGACATAAGCAGCAGAACCTCCACGGAACTTATTATAAGACCAGCATTCAGAGAATAAAACAACATTCAGTTTGGGAATTATTTCACCAAGTGCAAAGCCATTTTATTTTTCTGTCATCATCCATCCTCTAGAGAACATAGAACAGAATAGCACAAGAATAGGCCCTTCAGTGAAAAATGTCTGTGAGATTTGGGGTGAGAATGGGGTGAGATTTATCCTTGATGATACTGGTGGCCTTGCCGAGGCAGCATGAAGTTTAGATGGAGTCAATAGAAGGGAGGTTGGTTTGCATGATGGTCTGGGATGCATTCACAATTCTCTGCAATTTCTTGCTTTTCCCAAACCATGCATCCTGATAAAATAATTTATACTGTGCATCTGTAGAAGTTGGTGAGATTTGTTGGAGACATGCCAAACTACCTAAGCCTTCTAAGGAAGAAGAGGCATGAAAATTGGGGTATGTGTACCGCTTTGCTTCCTGATGTCAATCACATTCTCCTTTGTCTTGCTGACATTGAGGGAAAAGTTATTGTCTTGGCACCAAGTTACAAGGTTCTCAATCTATTCTCTGCCTGCACATTATCCATATCCCTCCGTTCCCAGCCTATCCATATGCCTCTCCAAAATTCTCTTAAATACCACTATTGTATCTGCCTCCACCACCACTCCTGGCAACGTGTTCCAGGCATTCACCACCCTTTGTACAAAAAAAACACTCCTTTAAATTTTACCCCTCTCACCTTAATGGGCCTGTCCCACTTGCCGATTATTTAGGCAACTGCCGGCGAATGTTATAGTCATCCTGGCGACAACCTACGACAGCACCTACGTCAGGAGAAGTCAAGCTACGCTCATTGAAAATTTGGCGGCGACCAGAAAGACGCCACGACGTTTTGCGCGACTGAGGAGACTACTCCCGGCGACCACCGGCGAACATGTGGCAACAAACTAGTCACCTGTAGTTGCCTAAAAAATCGCCTAAGTGGGACAGGCCCATAACACTATACCCTGTAGGTTTTAACATTTCCACCTCGGAAAAAGATTCTGAATTTCTACCCTGTCAAGCCTATCCGTCCATTTTCTCTAAAAGGCAACCTATTACTGGTGTAGATGTCATTGTAGTATAAGAAATAGCAGCAGCAATAGGTTGTGTAATTCCTTGATCCTCCTCCACAATTTAATAAGATTATGGCTGAGTCTACTCATCCAAAGTTGTGTATTAACTGTCCACAGCTCCTTGGACCATCTCCGACACCTCCCTCCCCTTTCTTGATCTCACAGTCTCCATCACTGGAAGCTCTCACTCGTGTCTCCTCGGTACCCCACAGCTCCGCCCCTTGCTCCCCCTCCCCTAGTCGCAACAGAGACAGACAGTCCCTGACAGTCAGCACTTGCACCTCCTCTAACCTCATATACTGTATCCGCTGTGGACTCTTATACAGTGACGAGACCAAACGCAGACTGGGCGATCGTTTCGCGGAACACCTTCGCTGAGCCCGCCTGAACCTACCTGATCTCCCGATGGTGGAGACTTTAATTCTCCTTCCCATTCCTCCATAGACCTTTCAGTCCTAGGTCTCCTCCATTGTCAGAGTGAGGCTAAATGCAAATTGGAGGAACAGCATCTCATATTTTGCTTGGGCAGCTTACAGCCCAGTGGAATTAATATTGATTTCTCTCACTTCAGGTAGCCCCAGCATTCATTCTCTCTCTATCCCTCCCCCACCCAAGTTGCACTAGCTTCTCATCTTCACCCTACAAACAGCTAACAATGGCCTGTTTCCTTAATCATCATTACTTTTTTGCATATCTTTCGTTCATTGTTCTTTATCCCTCCAAATCACCGTCTGTCTATATCTCTCATTTCCATTATCCATAACCCGTCTGAAGAAGGGTCTCGACCCTAAATGTCACTCATTCCTTCTCTCCAGAGATGCTGCCTGTCCCTCAGGCAATCCATGCTGCCTAATGTCTCCCTTGTGGCAGGATTTTGCACAGTTGCTAATTAACCAGTCTTTGGGTATCTTAATCATCAGCTAACATGGGATTCCACAAGACTGTGTAAAGGTTTTGACATTTATTTTGCCTACTGTCAGCAATTCTATGTCCACTATCGATATATACAATCATTGTTAAATACTCATAGGTGATTTCACTACATTTTTGGAAGAAATACTGCTTAAAATATAGTTTCCTAATTTTCCCTGCATCAGTGATTGTCTATGGACCTAAGTTATTATCATCTAATTGAAATAAGCTCCAGTGGGCTTGCTCATGTGATTCTTAGAATAAAGGGGAGGTCATTTAAGACTGAGGTGAGAAAAAACTTTTTCACCCAGAGAGTTGTGAATTTATGGAATTCCTTGCCACAGAGGGCAGTGGAGGCCAAATCACTGGATGGATTTAAGAGAGAGTTAGATAGAGCTCTAGGGGCTAGTGGAGTCAAGTAGTATGGGGAGAAGGCAGGCACGGGTTATTGATAGGGGACGATCAGCCATGATCACAATGAATGGCGGTGCTGGCTCGAAGGGCCTCCTCCTGCACCTATTTTCTATGTTTCTATGCTCTACTCTGAGCATCACTCTGCTGATGGGTGAATCTGCTTTCTGATTTGTCTGCTGTATTGCTAGGAGAGGAGGGTGGAGAGTGAATTCCATAGTGAAAAGACCATAACATTTGGAACGGTGAATATGTCACTTTTCGTCTGCACCAACTCTGGGAAAAAACAATTATCCAGTTGTCGTGGATTGTGAGAACAAGCTGAGTGCAATATTATTTTGCTGGGGCTCCTGTGTCACAACACTGAATGCACTCAGGAATAACGACTGAGCTGGTGAGCATTCAGAATCTATGAGAAACATGAGAACGTACAAAACAGAATGAATAGGCTGATCCTGTCTTAGCATCAGTATTTTCCTGTTCTGCCCCCACTTGACTAGGTTTAGAGGGATAAAGGTCAAATCCAAGCAAATGAGACCAGTTTAGTTGGCATGGACGAGTTGAGCCGAAGGGCCTGTTTCCATGCCATATGACTCCATGACAAATCCTCCTAGTTAAATTACCTGTTAATCACCACCTTGAATACTCCCTCCCTGGGTTAGAATTTCAAATGTTCCCGACCCTCATCCCCTTAGCCATGTTAAGTGGACAGCTTCTTATTGTGACTTTTTTACGCATAGTCCGAGACATTCCCACTTGTTTTAGTGTAGTTTAGAGATACTTGGGACAACATTAGCTCTGCGTCTATCCAGTTAATTCCCATCAGAATATTCAATATTAGAATAAGATCACATCTTTTCTTTTCTGGTCTCCTATAAATATGGACTCAACTTGCAGAAACTTTCTTCACACGATAGAAATATATAAAATTATGATAGGCATAGATAGTGTAGACAGTCAGATAGAAGCATATCCTTTCTAAAAGCTGGAGACTAAGACAATATACAGTTCCTCAGATATGGTCTCAGCAACATCCTATAAAGTGGTATCAAAACTTCCCTACATTTATTCTCCATGCTGCTTGTGATAAGGGCCAACGTTCCATTAGGATTCCTAATTACCAGCTGCAATTGCATGCTGACTTTTTGTGGCTTTTGTATTGGGTGCGTCAGACCCTTTTGTATGATAACATATTGTGGTCTTGCTCTATTTAAATTATTTTTTATTCTTCCTTCAAAAGTGGAAATAACAATTTTCCTTCATTATACTTCATCTGCCATTCACTTAGTAGGTATGTTACAATACTTACCTTCAGCGGCGCTGCAATTCTGCCACTGGCCGTGTGCGCGATTTTGGCGCCTTTAAGGGGGGGGACAGGTAAACGAAAGTAGTTTATTTTAATGTATAAAAGTGCGTCTTAAGAAGCCTTTAATTCACATTTTTTAAATGCGAAACGGTAATTCTTTTCCCCGAACTACCGGCAGAATTTTTCATGCCGATACGGGGTTAAATTCACCGCAAATCAACGTTCCAATTGATCGCGTTCCAGAAAACCCCATTCACAAGATTATTTAAATGGCCATTAATTTTCAGGTATTAAACATTAAATTCCTTCCATTTGGCCTGTAAATCCATGACAATGAGATAAAAAAATTATGTTATATTGTGAATTCTTGTGTGAATGTTATTTGGACACTTAGGCTATTTAAAAATGTTAATCTATTCTTAAGAAATTGATAGATGTTTAGATCTAGTAATTGAATTTTGTAATTAGCTACAATTAGGTAACTAACTAATTGTATGCTTTAATTTCATGTCATCTAAGTAAGATTGTTTCATATTTGTTTCAGAATGCTTCAATCTATAATAACTGAATATTTCTTTCAGCTCTCTTAATTTTTAAGAAAGTTATGGGCTTTTGACTGTCCTCGATCACAGCTTTTGAGTTAAGTCAATGGAAAAGCAATAGGGAACAAGATGCTAATTTCCGAGTATGAAAATGGCCATAACGTTGTTAATACTGAAGATATGAAAGTGAATTAGGTGTCAAATTAAACTTCTTTTTATGCTTTATCTGATGGGATAAATTACAGACTTTATTTTTAAAATCTCAAAATGTTGTAACATTGCTACACTTAGCCAATATGTATCATTGTGCAGGCTTTTTGTGTCTTCCATGAAACTATTACATTGAGTTTTATATTGTCAGGCTATGGTACATGCGGTCTCCACCCAAGTTATTACTGTATATAATAAATAGTTGAGGCTCCTGGTATCAATCCACGAGGAACTCACTAGTTATTGATCACCATTCTAAAAAATTACTCTCTGTTTCTGTTTGTCATCCACTTCCCTACCCACATCAATGTATCATGTCCAACCTTGTGCACTCTGTTAAGTGGCACATTATTGAATGTCCATTTGAATGGCAAGGGAATCAGAGGGTGTGTTCTTTCTTTGACTGAATACTAAAATAATTATGATGCACAGCTGTTTTGTGATAAAACAGTAGGGAAGTTTTGAGAATTTCTGCTCCTATGATGCTTCTATTACAGCAGGAATTCCCATTCCCTATGTGCTGCAGAATTAATCCCCGACACAAAATTGCAGGAATAAATAAGAGTGGGAGGCAGTGACCTGGACATCAAAAGGAGAACAGTGAATCCATAACATCAGGAGTTACAAGAAGACTTGATTACTAAGACCAGAAATATACACTCACCGTTCTGTAAAACTAAGAGAAAATTCTTGCATTATTGTCACTTCAAAGTGATGGAATATTGAGAAAAGCAGCAACTGATGTTATGATAAGCCATGGTAGACAAAAATGCTGGAGAAAGTCAGCAGGTGAGGCAGCATCTATGGAGCGAAGGAATAGGTGACGTTTCGGGTCGAGATCCTTCTTCACACTGGTGGGGGTGGGAAGAAGAAAGGAAGAGGCGGAGACAGTGGGCTGTGGGAGAGCTGGGAAGGGGAGGGGAAGGAGGGAGAAAGCAAGGACTACCTGAAATTGGAGAAGTCAATGTCATACCGCTGGGGTGTAAACTACCCAAGCAAAATATGAGGTGCTGCTCCTCCAATTTGCGGTGGGACTCACTCTGGCCATGGAGGAGGCCCAGGGCAGAAGGATCGGATTCGGAATTGGAGGCGGAGTTGAAGTGCTGAGCCACCAGGAGATCAGGTTAGTTAATGCGTACTGTGTGGAGGTGTTGGGCAAAGCGATCGCCAAGCCTGCGCTTGGTCTCACCGATGTAGACCAGTTGACACCTAGAGCAGCATATTCAATAGATGAGGTTGGAGGTGAACCTCTGCCTCACCTGGTGCAAGGTTTAAGATTGCTTAGGTCCTTGGATAGAGTCAAGGGGGGAGGTAAAGCGACAAGTGTAGCATTTCCTGCGGTTGCAAGGGAAAGTACCAGGCGAGGGGGTGGTTTGGGTGGGAAGGGACGAATAGACCAGGGAGTTACGGAGGTAGCGGTCTGTGCGGAAAGCAGACAGGGGAGGAGATGGGAAGATGTGGCGCGTGGTGGGATCCCGTTGGAGGTGGCGAAAATATCGGGGGATTATCTGTTGTATGTGACGGCTGGTAGGGTGGATGGTGAGGATAAGGGGGACTTGTTACGAGTGGGAGGGTGGGGAGTGAGAGCGGAGCTACGGCATATAGAAGAGACCCTGGTGAGAGCCATGTTCTATTGCACTGAATTTATTGGTTGACTTTAAAAGTATTAGTTGTTTTTAGTTATATATAGGTTGGCAAGCATTCAATTCTGATGCCACCTCGATTCTAAACCAAGTCCACAAGCATTCTCCCCTCCACTCACCTGAGTATAATAGGAGCAACTTACTTTCACAATAATAGTTGTTTAACTTAGCGCATGCAAGGTATCTTTATGCTTTTTTTTACCATATTATTCTTACATTGTTGGTCTTTGTAAACCTTGCACCAGTAAATGTTGCCTCTCTAAGATGATCCAGTGATTCCCATCAGGCCGAAGTTATAAAAGCTTGAATGCATGTAGACCAAGTTCAAGAAAAGCTTATTTCCTCCTGTTACCAGGCTATTCATAAGCAAGGGTGTAATCCTGATATTCCAACCTACCTCATTATGGACCTTGGAATTGTACTCTGTAACTGCAACACTATAATGCTGTAACACTATATTCTGCCCTCCGTTTTTTGTTTTTTTTTGCACTACCTGCTATACTTGTGCATTTCCTGATTCTACTCATGTATAGTATGATTTGACTGGATAGCATGCAAACAGCTTTTCACTTTATTTCAGTACGTGACAATAATATATTATTATCAATATCTTGTAGACTTTTCCTAATAACATATCTTTGGGAATTCTCATTAATATCTTACCTTAATTTCAAACTTGTTAAAAGAAAACAACCATAAAGATACTTTGTGTAATCACTACTTTACTGACATAGATCTTAATGATGAGCAGATGAACATAAAATAGCAAGATTAAACGGGAACTTACCAGTTTGAAGTTTGATCTTTATTTTATGAGGAATTACGTTGGTGATTACGTGAAGAAGACCCGTCAGGTCGCATGCGCGTCAATCTTCAAAGCAGCAGTATGAAATCACAGACAACACAATAATTGAAGTAACATATTAAGATGAGCAACATGAGAACTACCATATGACCTCTTTTATGAGAGAGGGTTGGGCGTGGCGGGCACGTAATCACCAACGTAACTCCTCATAAAATAAAGATCAAACTTCAAACTGGTAAGTTCTCGTTTAATCTTACTATTTTACTTCGGAGTCACATGAGTGACTACGTGAAGATTTCACTCTGTGATTTTATGCCGCAGATCCAAATCCCGGCCTCACTGCATTGATTGACTTTCGATGAGAAATAATCAATAATGCGTTAAACATGAAATGGTAATATCATGCAGTAACAATTGATTTGAATAATCAAAACAAACAGTAACCCGTCTATCCCAGGGGAAGTAAACAGGACTTAATACTGAATTTGCAAACAGCCTCTCTCCGATCGGCGATCGGCCGATGGTAATTAAAAAAAAAAAAATTCATTTGACCACCCGGCACCTATAAAATATGGCCGCTGTGAACATCCATCGTCCTAGCCGACGACGTTGCTGCTGCACTAGTGGAAAACGGATATATACACTTCAGTGTTAATACCTGCCTTAACCAACATTTGCTTTAAACCACCTTGAGATAGTCTGCACTTACACTCTCCTGTGTGGCTTCATGTAACTGATAAACAATGCTGTTTCCACATTTCTTAAGGTCTTTATAGCTTCAAAATAATGAAAATAAATGTGCTATTACACATAAACATGGATCAGTAGGTTATGCTGAAACACAATTTTAACAAACCCGTGACACCTGGCCTGCTCTGTTTAAGCAATACGCAATTATATAACATAACATTCTCTTCAGCAACTTCCATCCTGTCTAGCAGAAGTTTTTTCAAAATCTGCACTTGCTATGCTGAACCAATGCCAAGAGCATAACCACTTTCATGATTAGTTTGGCAAATTCAGAGACATGCCAGGAACCTACTGTCGAAACATCTTGAGGACCTCACTTACATCCCAGATCGCCATATACCTGGGTTTAGGAGGTTTAGAGTTGAAATTCCTTTCATCAATCCAGCTATGATATGATGAAACTCAATAGGATCTTTCCTGACCCCATCCAAACCATACGATGACAAAGCACTTAAAGCTGTATTAATGGTGCTATAACTGAGCCTGTCATCATCATAGAGTGTCAAAAGGAACTCTAAAATATCCACAATACCTGTAGTATTATAGTCAATATTATTTTGTACACAATATTGCTCCCATTTTTTAAATATATTTTTTATTTTTTTACATAAGTAATATACCCCTTTTGAGTGCTCTTTCTCCAGGCTACAGTGAGCATGTCCACCGTAAACCCAGACAGTCCTTGCTCCAGGTATGGCCTTCTTAAAACCTGCAAATTAACAAGTCAATACAATCACATAACAGATGACTTTCCCGTGTTAGCGGATGCTCCAGTCAATTCCTACGCTTGGGAACCACCAAAAAGAGGTTGGATCCCTAACTGTAACATCAAAGGGAAACCATGCTTGATTTGGCCAATTAGGTATTACAAGCACCCCCAAAGCGGTATCCTGCTTCATTTCTTGCAGACTCCGACCTATTAGGCAAAATGGTAGGAAAATATATAAAACATACCACCTCAATGTCAAAGTATTAATTGCAACTGCCACCTGGTCTGGTTCCCATGAAACCTATTTAGGCATCTGATGGTTGACCTTGATGCAAAACAAATCGATATCTGGCATTCATATACAAGTACTATATTATTGAACACCTCCTTGTTGAACATTCAATCTATGTTGTCATGGAACTTTCGTGACTTGGCGTCTGCTACTATGTAGAATCTACCTGGTAGATAAATAGCTGAAATATCTTTTCCAATGCACCAGGCCCAAATTTGATTAGCCAATCTGACACAAAATACCGACTTGATTCCACCGATGTGATTAATATATATGCCACTTGCGTAGTATTGTCCATCTGAAACTGAACATGCAGATTACATTTGTTAGAGCAATAAGCCTTATCCATAAAAACCTCTTAATAGTTAATTGCCCATGTCTGCAGAAGCGATGCCTCTTGCTCAGTCCATCTGCCTCCACAGTTGAAACTCGTATCCGTGACACCCCACCCGTGTGCACTGACATTCATCTGCAAAATCATGGAAGGCTGGTCAAGTATTACCTTGCTATAACTCCTGGACACATGGTGAATCCACCATTGCAAATCAGAATAGTCTTTATTGATAACTGCATAGGTCTATTATAATGACCCGAATGTATCCTTAATGCCTCAATTAGCTTGATACAGCTGTCAATTAGCTCTACCCTTTTTCACTGGGCAGAGCACTTAATTGAATCAATTGTGACCCAAATAGTCAGGTGTTAATTTGGATTTCTCTGGATGGATCAGCAATCAGCGACTGAGCGGCAATTTTAGAGGCAAACGCCCACTGCTTACCCTCATGCATTCAGCATGGGATCCCAGCACATAGCCATGTTTGGATTCCTGTTTGGAGTTAATCCATACTAACCTTAGACACTCTTTTAGAGTGGGACTTATCGAAGCTGAAGCAGGTATCACCATCCATCTCCTCCATTTGCTTGTACATGCCTCTGTACCAAGCATGTTGTTCGACTCCATTACCCACAATCTTATCACATATGTGTGTGGCTCCATCTTCATCCACTATACATCCACGTGGGAGGAATTATGCAACCTGCAACAGGAGCTGCCCCAGGCCTGTGTGCCTGTATTTTAGCACCATCTCGAGTGGGAGTAATGGCAGTCCTGCAAACGGGTGTTGCTTCAGGCCCATGTGCATACTCCTGTAGCACTCTCTCGACCACTCTGCCATTTGAGTGGGAGAAATTTTTGGCAACCCTTTACTAGGCGTCACCTCAGGCATGTGTGCATGTATTTTAGCACTATCTCGACCACTGTGGTGCACCAAGTGGGAGGAATGGCAACCCTACAAACAGGTGTTGCTTCAGGCACATGTGCATCCTCCTGTAGCACTCTCTCGACCACTCCGACCCTTGAGTAGGGGGACTTTTGCAACCCTTTACTAGGTGTTACTGCCTGACATGCCTTACGATGGAGCGTTCTTGAATTGCAACGAGACGCAATGTTGTCTGACATTGATACCTCTGGCTTGGCACTTGGCCTACAGCAGCCGCCAGGACTAGCCATGCAATTCGATACTCTGTTGGTATCCTCCTTCCCCAAACAGGCTGCACGTGCTAGCGACTCCAAATCGTGCTCCTTCCCGATGCCAATGCCGTCTATAGGGAAGAATTGGAGTGCCTCTGGCCCCCATACATCAGACATCGTGGGAAATGCTGGAACAAACTTAACAATTATTTGTCATAGGCAAAGACATTTATGTGAATGAAGATGCCCATCCCAGTTAAACCTGGGATTTATTTACTTTTAATATGAATAATCCGGCGTCTTGGGGAAGAAACCATGCACAGTCCCTTTTAATGAGCAGCAATTACTATGACGCCACCTGGTGTAACTCCCACAGGTGACTGATAATACAGCTCAACAAGGCTTCCCATTTCCTTAATTGAGTAAATGATAATCATCTTTCTCGGTATAACAGTCACAATGTGACCAAGTGGTAACTATAATGTCTACCCTTTTGAACGCTTCCCAAAATTGTGTTCATCTTTAATTAGGACAAAATGCTACTTTTCCACCTCAACACATAAGGGTGATAAACCACTAATCTCACTTCCTGAGTTGGGGTTGGAGTCAGCCACACACTGACCCCTTGTACTCCTCTCCACTGAGGGAATTGGTAAGCAGCCCTGAAACACAGGTGCTGCTGCAATCCCAATGTCCTGCCCTGATATGGAGCACCATATCAGGATAATGCACGTGTGAGGACATACATATATGACAGGCCTCCTGGCCAGGCTCCACATGGTTTAGCTCATATGGGCTGCCGATGTCGGGGTCCTCAATGAGTCGGGTAATAACCCCGACGACCACGCTCAGTCTACACCCCGAACACCCTCGGGAGTCGCTGACCTACTGTCAGCGACTCTAACAAGAAGTCCGACAGCCACCGGCTCCTCACTTTACCGCAGATCGTAGCCGGTATCCCCGCAGTCTAGAGAACCCCGCGGCCCATATTTAAACACATCTCGGGAGTCGCTGACCTGCCTGTCAGCAACTCGAAATAACAAGCTCAACAGCCACCTCTATCATGGCCGTCGCTTGCATAACCCGCGGTCTACAAAAACCCTCGGCCCGAATTAAACCTCGGGAGTTGCGGACCGTTCTGTCCGCGACTCAACCAGCAACACCCACCGGCAGCCTGCTACCGCACTCCCGCGGTCCGAAGCCGACATCCCCTTGGTCCACAATTTCTCCGCGGTCCACCGGGTTTTGCTGAATTTTTCCCATGTCCAGCAGGAACCTGAGAAAATGATTCCTGAAATGGACAACCCGAAAAGTAAGTTTAAACTTACCTGCAGGATTTTTCAAACTTACCGCTGGAGAACTGTGTTCCTCCCAGCCTGTCTGCGCCAATGCGACCGACGTAATGACGCGCATGCGCCCTGACAGGTCTTCTTCACGTAGTCACTCACGTGACTCCGAAGTAAAATAGAAGATAGAATGGTACAGCGTAGGTTCATGCCCTTTGATCCACAATGACTGCACTGACCATGAAGCTAAACTAAACTAGGCTCATCTGCCTGCATCTTGTACATATTAATCTGTGCACTGCTTGCTTTTGTGTCTGTCTAAATGCCTCTTAAACTGATATCATATCTGCTTCCATCACTTCCTCTGCCAGAGAGTTGCAGCCATCTACAAATCTCTGCTTAAAAAAAACTTGACACAAATATGCTTTCAAATTTCATCTTTTCACCTTAAAGCTATTCTCTATAGTATTTTACATTTCCACATTTAGAAAAATACTTTGCCCATCTGTCCTATCCATACCTCTCATGATTTGATATGGTTCCATCAGGTCTCCCCTCAGCCTCTGGCACTTCAACGAAAAAAATCCAAGTTTATTAAACCTCTCCTTATAGCTGGTACTTTCTAATCCAGGCATCAACCTAATGAATCCCTTCTGCACCCTCTCCTGAGCCTCCACACCAATGGCCAGAACTGCATTCAATATTCCAAATTTGGCTAAAACAAAGTTTTATACAGCTGCAACAGCTTGCTAATTTTTGCACTCAATGCTCCAATCGATTAAGCCAAGGATGCTGCATCAATCTGTACCACCCTATGCATTTGTGTTACCACTTTAAGGGAGCTAAGGGCTTGCATCTCAAGATCCTCTGTACATCAGTGCTCCCCAGGGTCCTTCCATTCACTGTATACCTTCATCTTGAAATTGACTTGCCAATATACATCACCTTACACTTGTCCAGAATAAACTGCATCTGACAATTCTCCAACCAAATTACCAATTGATCTATATCCTGCTGTATCATTTGACAAATTTCAACAACTGCAACTTCAACTTAATTTTATTTTAAATGCAGATTCATAAATCGGACCAGCTGCATTTTCATCCGAATTGATAATGTATATTAAAAACAACAGAAGTACTAGTGTTGATCCTTGATGAATACTACTGGTCAAGCATCCAGTCAGAAACACTGTCCTTTTCCAATACCGTCTTCTATAACCAAACCAATTTTAGATCCAATTTACCAACTCGCTATGAATCCAATACGATTTAATCTTCTGGACCAGCCTACCATGAGAGACCGTCACAATGCTTCAGCATTATCTCAAATAATTCAATCAAGTAAAATCTGCACTGCACGTATTCATAAGTGTGGTAACTCCAGGCTTTTCCACATGCAATAAATCCTATTCTTAACATTCTTCACCAATAATTTCCCACTACTGATCAGCAGCCTATTGTATCCTGCTTTGTCCTTGTTGCCCTTAAGGAAAGGAACAACGTTGGCTATTCTCCATTCTTCTGGCATCTCTCCCGTTGCCAAAAAGAATGCAGAGTTCTCTGTTAAGCTCCAGCAATCTCCTCCATTGTTTCCCGCAGTATCCCAGAATAGATCCCATCAGACTCTGGATACCTATCCACTATTGTTTTCAAGACAACCAAGACCTCATTCTTCTTAATATCAACATGCCCTAGAATGCTTTTTATAACATAGAAACATAGAAACTTAGACAATAGGTGCAGGAGGAGGCCATTCGGCCCTTCGAGCCAGCACCGCCATTGATTGTGATCATGGGTGATCATCCACAATCAGTAACCCCTGCCTGCCTTCTCCCCATAACCCTTGAAACCACTAGCCCCCAGAGCTCTATCTAACTCTCTTTATCTATAATAGAGGGATTAAACGAAGGGTTATTAACTATAGGTAATAAAAGTGATAAATTTCTTAATTTTTAATTTTGTTTTATTTGTTTCCAAATTCATAGATACATAGACACATAGAAAATAGGTGCAGGAGTAGGCTATTCGGCCCTTCGAGCCTGCACCGCCATTCAATATGATCATGGCTGATCATCCAACTCAGTATCCCGTACCTGCCTTCTCTCCATACCCCCTGATCCCTTTAGCCACATGGGCCACATCTAACTCCCTCTTAAATATAGCCAATGAACTGGCCTCAACTACCCTCTGTGGCAGAGAGTTCCAGAGATTCACCACTCTCTGTGTGAAAAAGTGTTTCCTCATCTCGGTCTTAAAGGATTTCCCACTTATCCTTAAGCTGTGACCCCTTGTCCTGGACTTCCCCAACATCGGGAACAATCTTCCTGCATCTAGCCTGTCCAACCCCATAAGAAATTTGTACGTTTCTATAAGATCCCCTCTCAATCTCCTAAATTCTAGCGAGTATAAGCCAAGTCTATCCAGTCTTTCTTCATATGAAAGTCCTGACATCCCAGGAATCAGTCTGGTGAACCTTCTCTGCACTCCCTCTATGGCTATAATGTCCTTCCTCAGATTTGGAGACTAAAACTGTACGCAATACTCCAGGTGTGGTCTCACCAAGACCCTGTACAACTGCAGTAGAACCTCCCTGGTCCTATACTCAAATCCTCTTGCTATGAAGGCCAACATACCATTCGCTTTCTTCACTGCCTGCTGCACCTGCATGCCTACTTTCAATGACTGGTGTACCATGACACCCAGGTCTCGCTGCACCTCCCCATTTCCTAATCGGCCACCATTTAGATAATAGTCTGCCTTCCCGTTTTTGCCACCAAAGTGGATAACCTCACATTTATCCACATTATACTGCATCTGCCAAACATTTGCCCACTCACCCAGCCTATCCAAGTCACCTTGCAGTCTCCTAGCATCCTCCTCACAGCTAACACTGCCCCCAGCTTAGTGTCATCCGCAAACATGGAGATGTTGCTTTCAATTCCCTCGTCCAGATCATTAATATAAATTGTAAATAGCTGGGGTCCCAGCACTGAGCCTTGCGGTACCCCACTAGTCACTGCCTGCCATTGTGAAAAGGACCCGTTTACTCCTACTCTTTACTTCCTGTTTGCCAGCCAGTTCTCTATCCACATCAATACTGAACCCCCAATACCGTGTGATTTAAGTTTGAATCCTAATCTCTTATGTGGTACCTTGTCGAAAGCCTTCTGAAAGTCCAGATACAACACATCCACTGGTTCTCCCCTATCCACTCTACTAGTTACATCCTCGAAAAAGTCTATAAGATTCGTCAGACACGATTTACCTTTCGCAAATCCATGCTGACTTTGTCCAATGATTTCACCACTTTCCAAATGTGCTGCTATCCCATCTTTAATAACTGACTCTAGCAGTTTCCCCACTACCGATGTTAGACTAACTGGTCTGTAATTCCCCGTTTTCTCTCTCCCTCCCTTCTTAAAAAGTGGGGTTACGTTTTCTACCCTCCAATCCTCAGGAACTACTCCAGAATCTAAAGAATTTTGAAAAATTATCACTAATGCATCCACTATTTCTGGAGCTACTTCCTTAAGTACTCTGGGATGCAGCCTATCTGGCCCTGGTGATTTATCGGCCTTTAATCCATTCAATTTACCCAACACCACTTCCCGACTAACCTGGATTTCACTCAGTTCCTCCATCTCCATTGACCCCCTGCTATTTAGCCCCCTGCTATTTCCGGCAGATTATTTATGTCTTCCTTAGTGAAGACGGAACCAAAGTAGTTATTCAATTGGTCCGCCATATCCTTGTTCCCCATGATCAATTCACCTGTTTCTGACTGCAAGGGACCTACATTTGTTTTAACTAATCTCTTTCTCTTCACATATCTATAAAAACGTTTGCAGTCAGTTTTTATGTTCCCTGCCAGTTTCCTTTCATAATCTATTTTCCCTTTCCTAATTAAGCCCTTTGTCCTCCTCTGCTGGTCTCTGAATTTCTCCCAGTCCTCTGGTATGCTGCTTTTTCTGGCTAATTTGTACGCAACATCTTTTGCTTTGATACTATCCCTGATTTCCCTTGTTATCCACGGATGCACTACCTTCCCTGATTTATTCTTTTGCCAAACTGGGATGAACATTTTTTGTAGTTCATCCATGCAGTCTTTAAATGCCTTCCATTGCATATCCACCGTCAACCCTTTTAGAACTAATTGCCAGTCAATCTTGGCCAATTCACGTCTCATACCCTCAAAGTTACCTTTCACGTCTCATACCCTCAAAGTTACCTTTCTTTAAGTTCTTTAAGTTCAGAACCGTTGTTTCTGAATTAACAATGTCACTCTCCATCCTAGTGAAGAACTCAACCATATTATGGTCACTCTTGCCCAAGGGGGCATGCACAACAAGTCTGCTAACTAACCCTTCCTCATTACTCAATACCCAGTCTAGAATAGCCTGCTCTCTCGTTGGTTCCTCTACATGTTGGTTTAGATAACTATCCCTCATACATTCCAAGAAATCCTCTTCCTCAGCACCCCTGCCAATTTGATTCACCCAATCTATATGTAGATTGAAGTCACCCATTATAACTGTTTTGCCTTTGTTGCACGCATTTCTAATTTCCTGTTTGATGCCATCCCCAACTTCACTACTACTGCTAGGTGGCCTGTACACAACACCCACCAGCGTTTTCTGCCCCTTAGTGTTTTGTAGCTCTACCCATACCGATTCCACATCCTCCAAGCTAATGTCCTTCCTTTCCTCTGCGTTAATCTCCTCTCTAACCAGCAACGCTACCCCACCTCCTTTTCCTTTCTCTCTATCCCTCCTGAATATTGAATATCCCTGGATGTTCAGCTCCCAGCCTTGGTCACCCTGGAGCCATGTCTCCGTGATCCCAACTATATCATAATCATTAATTGCTATCTACACGTTCAACTCATCCACCTTATTACGAATGCTCCTTGCATTGAGAATGCAATGTTGCTTAAGGCTTGTTTTTACAACGCTCTTACCCCTTATACAATTATGTTGGAAAGTGGCTCTTTTTGATTTTTGCCCTGGATTTGCCTGCCTGCCACTTTTACTTTTCACCTTGCTACCTATTGCTTCCGCCCGCATTTTGCACCCCTCTGTTTCTCTTCTCACCCATTTAAGAACCCCACCACCTCTTATTCTCTGTTTATTATTGTTTTCTTCTTTCCCCCCCTACATGTTGGGTCTGAGTGCTTTCCTTCTCTGCCTCCTGCCTCACACACTGTCTAATAGCATTCTCTATTTGAGTCCCTCCCCCCAACCATTCTAGTTTAAAGTCTCCCCAGTAGCCTTTGCAGATCTCCCCGCCAGGGTATCGGTCCCCCTCAGGTTCAAGTGCAACCCATCCTTTTTGTACAGGTCGAACCTTCCACAAAAGAGGTCCCAATGATCCAGAAATTTGAATCCCTGCCTTCTGCACCAGTCCTTCAGCCACGCATTTATCCTCCACCTCGCTCCATTCCTACTCTCACTGTCGCGTGGCACAGGCAGTAATCCCGAGATTGTTACCTTTGCTGTCCTCTTTAACTCCCCTCCTAACTCCCTAAATTCTCCTTTCAGGACCTCTTCTCTTTTTTTACCTATGTCATTGGTACCTATATGTATCACGACTTCGGGCTCCTCTCCCTGCCCTTTCAGGATGTCTTGGACACGTTGAGACACATCACAGACCCTGGCACCAGTGAGGCAAACTACCATCCGGGTCTCCCGACTGCATCCACAGAATCGCCTGTCTGACCCCCTAACTATAGAGTCCCCTATTAATATTGCCCTCCTCTTCTTTTCCTTACCCTTCTGAGCAACAGGACCGGTCTCTATACCGGAGGCCCGGCCGCTGTCGCTACCCCCAGGTAGGCTGTCCACCCCAACAGTGCTCAAACAGGAGTACTTATTGTCAAGGTGTACAGCCACCGGGGTACTCTCTAGTCCCTGCCTGTGCCCCTTGCCTCTCCCAACCGTGATCCACTTGCCTGCCTCCTGTGGTGTTGGAGTGACCACATCCCTGTAACTCCTCTCGATGACTTCCTCGCTCTCCCTGACCAGACGGAGGTCATCGAGCTGCTGCTCCAGGTTCCTAATACGGTCCATTAGGAGCCCCATCTCGATACACCTGACGCAGATGTGGACGTCTGGAGGGCTATCAGACTCCATGACTTCCCACATCTGACATCCAGAACAGTAAACTTCCCTGGCCCTCGTACTCCCCTTACCCTGGATAGAATACAAAACAAACTGCTAGAATACAGTACAAACTGCTAGAATACAAAAACTGCTAGAATACAAAACAAGCTGCTACAATACAAAACAAACTGGTACAATACAGTACAATCAGCAGGGATCTGACTCCCAATCAGCTGCTCCCTCTTGTCTGCGTCCACCAATCAGCGGCTTCCTCAAACCCACTTGTTTTTGAAGTGGAACTTGGAACGTTACAGATTTGTGTTCCTTTTTATCTCCTACCGCTCGGGTGTAGCTCCTCCCTCTGCGACCTCTCCAATGGCTCTTGGGTCTCTGTAAGGAACAAGCCCCGCGCTCCTTTTTAACTCCTACCGCTCGTGTGTAGCTCCTCCCTCTGCGATCTCTCCAACGGCTCTTGGGCCTCTGTAAGGAACAAGCCCCGCGCTCCTTTTTAACTCCTACCGCTCGTGTGTAGCTCCTCCCTCTGCGATCTCTCCAACGGCTCTTGGGCCTCTGTAAGGAACAAGCCCCGCGCTCCTTTTTAACTCCTACCGCTCGTGTGTAGCTCCTCCCTCTGCGATCTCTCCAACGGCTCTTCGGATTGTACTATGAATAATTGGGTTCTTATTATAATTTATGTTATTCAATTTCATTGGAGAAAGGAGGATCGCTCCAATGTTTCCAGAGGAGCAATCCTCTTTCTCCATTACAATCCAGTCCACTTGCTGGGCGGAGTTATCCATCAGTTGAATCATATTTTTAATATTTATTGACCAATAATAATACATAAAGTTAGGTAGTGCTAAACCCCCTAATACTTTAGGTTTATTCAGATGAGTTTTTTGTATTCTATGTGATTTACAGTCCCATATAAAATTAGTGATATCTGAGTCGAGTTTTTTTTTAAACTTCTTTGGTAAGTATATAGGAATCGATTGAAATAGGTATAAAATTTGTGGTAGAAAAATCATTTTTATTGCATTTATTCGGCCTATTAAAGACATCGGGAGCGTTTTCCAGAATTTAATTAGTGTGTTTAATTTATTAAGTAGGGGGTCAAAATTTGCCCTAAACATACCTTGATATGTTTTGGTAATTTCGATTCCCAAGTATTTAAATTTTTCTGTAGCTATTTTAAAAGGGAATTTTAAAAGATGTGTTGAATCTTTCGGTTTTATTGACATAATTTCACTTTTATTCCAATTTATTCTATATCCAGAAAAAGATCCAAAGTCTTCAATTAAATTTAATATATTTGGTATAGTGATTTGAGGTTTTGTAATGTACAGTAATATATCATCCGTGTATAAAGATATTTTATTATATGAGTCTTTGGTATTATATCCATGGATATCAGGGTGTATTCTAATTTTTTCTGCTAGCGGTTCAATAATGAGAGCAAACAGCTGTGGTGATAATGAGCATCCTTGTCTATTTCCCCTTGATAGTTGGAATTTCGCGGATAATATGTTATTAGTTAGTATTCTAGCTGTAGGTTTGTTATATAGTAACTTGATCCATAGAATAAAATTCTCCCCCAGTTGGAATTTTTGTAATACTTTGTCCATATAATTCCATTCTACTTGATCAAATGCTTTTTCAGCATCCAGCGAAATAATTGATAATTCTTGATCTTCAGATTTGTGTGAGTGCATTATGTTGAGTAGACGTCTCATATTGTTAGATGAGTATCTCTTAGGGATAAACCCCGTCTGATCTGGGTTTATTAATTTACTAATGTATTTACTTAATCTTCTAGCTAATGTTTTCGCTAATATTTTTTGATCTGTGTTTAACAATGCTATAGCTCTATATGAACCAGGTTCTTCTAAATCTTTGTTTTTCTTAGGTATTAGTGTAATCGTTGATTCCGCTAATGTATCAGGTAGTATTCGTTTTTTATAAGCATATTGGTACATTTTTTTGTAATCTTGGTATTATTTTATCATAAAAGCTTTTATAAAATTCATTAGTAAATCCATCAGGGCCTGGTGTTTTTCCATTCTTTAGTGAGTTTATTGTATCTTCTAATTCCTTAATTGAGATTTGTGCACCCAATTCCTCTTGTTCCTTCAGCTCTAACTTTGGAAGATTACAGTTATCCAAAAACGTTGTGATATTATTGGAATCAATTGTCGTTTTAGATGTATACAAATTCTCATAAAATTGCGCAAATCTTTTATTAATATCCTTCGGTGTTGTTAATAATTCCCCTTTATCTGATTTGATCTTTGGTATAGTATGTTCCTTTTCTCGTTTTTTGAGCTGGCGAGCCAAAAGTTTATGCGGTTTATCCCCAAATTCAAAGTGCTCTTGTTTTGTAATTTGAAAAAGTCTTATCAGTTTGGCAGATAATAATTTATTTAATTTAAATTTCAAAATTATTATTTTATTATGTTTATCTATTGATGGATCTTTAGCATTATCTATATCCATTTGTCTAATAAGTTCTTCTAACTGTCTTTGTTCATTCTTATTCTTTTTATTTTGAAAAGCTTGATATGAAATTATAATACCCCTAATGTATGCTTTAAAAGATTCCCATAATACAGTAGGCGATATATCTGGAGTATCATTTATTTGAAAAAAGACCTCCATTTGTTCTTTTAAATATATACTCGCTTGTGGATCTTTTAGAATTTGAGAATTAAATCTCCAAAACGATTTATTCTTAAACAATCCTTCCAGTTTTAAAAAGAAAGTTAGTGGAGAATGGTCTGAAATCGAATTTGTGTGGTATATTGCGTTAGATGTTTGGGGGATTAATTTTGTATCCAGCAGAAAGTAGTCTATACGTGAGTATGTCTTATGTACCATTGAATAAAACGAATATTCCCTGCCAGTTGGATTAACAATTCTCCAAACATCTGCTATATTAGAATTGTTTATATAGGTATTGAGAAGTTCCCCGGTTTTCGATTTCATATTCCCTCTCTGTTTTTGGCTTGATTTATCTAAGTACAGATCTAAAACACAGTTAAAGTCTCCTCCTATTATAACATTTTTATAGTTAGACTCTGCAATTATGTTGAAAATTTTATTGAAAAAGTGGGGGTTATCAAAGTTAGGGGCATATATATTTACCAAGGTAAGTGGAGTATCATGGATTTCTCCATTAACTATTAGGTATCTCCCTTCTACATCTGTTATGATATTCTTTGCTTTAAATGGTATACCTTTTCTTATAATGATTGACGTGCCTCTAGATTTTGAAGTAAATGAAGAATGGTATGTTTGACCTATCCATTTCGCCCTCAACCTAACGTGATCCTGAGATTTTAAGTGTGTTTCTTGTAGGAAGGTAATGTCGGAGTTGTACAGTTTCAGCTGAGCTAGTATCTTACCCCTTTTAATAGGTGCGTTAATACCTCTTATATTCCAACTACAAAATGAGATTCCTCCTAGGTTCTTTTGTTTGGTGTCATGCATTTTGAATAATTATAGTACCTTTAAATCTTGTGGTGCATCCATATCCCATGTCTTTGGGTATTGGGGGAACTTTTGAGTTTTTAATTTTTGTTGGTATATCCATTTTACGCTTATCACTAAACACAAAACACAAACATGTGATTTTATGTGATAAAAAAAAAACGAAAAAAGTGAAAATACAGTGTCTGATATAGTCGGCACTGTAGCGAGTGTCCCACCTGTAGGTGGGAAAAAACCTTGTTTTGACTTCCATTGCGTTGTTACACAAATAGCTCCGCTCTCTTGGTTAATCATAACATATTAAAATATTAAAACGGGGCCTCACATTCAGATATATAATACAATTTTACCCTGGATATTTCATTATAACATATATATATATATCGGAATTTTAACTACTAATTATTAAACCGATACTTTTGACTTCAATAAGAATCAACTGTTGGTTGAAGGGGTTAACGAGACGTGCCTCTGGGCCTAAGCCAGGTGCTCGTTTCTCATCCCCTCCTCCCACTTATAGATAAGGTTTCAATTTATTAAAAATTCATATTAGTATGTTAGTTAGTTTGTTATTTTTTATTTTTGTTTTTGTTAGTATTCTAATCTAACATGCATAACTTATTAAGTTGTTAATAGGATAAGTTCTTACAATTGGTTATAATATTATAATCTAATAAGCAAGTAAATGCTTCTGGTATATACCATTCCCATCTGTTCAGCTGTTTACTCGTTTTGAACAGAAAATGTCCTTGATTCAACATTCCAAAGATAACAGTCTAAGACAAAGCATTGCTTAGAATGGTTCAGTTCTGCCAAACCCCCCTTTGATTTCTATTTTTCAACGATAGTTTGGGCATATTTAAATGCGTCTTCAGGCTTAACAAATGACTTTTCAAAACCCTTAAAGGAAATACGCATTTTCGCGGGGTAAAAAATCCCATATCTGATCCCTTCTTTCCCTCTTAAAAGATCCTTAACCTTCTCGAATTTGTTTCTTTTTTGCACAATTTCATACGGGTAGTCCCTGAATATCTTAATAGTGTCATTGTCCAGCCGCAGTTGCACACCGTATTTGATTTTGCTCATAACATCTTCCAGTTCTAAAATATCCCGAAATTTCACAATAATATGTCGTGGATAAGTTTTTCCCGCACCAGATCTTTGTTTAAATCTTGGGACACGATGAGCCACTTCGATTTTCGGTTCTCTGGAAAGATTCAGCAGTTGTTTAAGCAAGCCCATGGCAAACTCACGCACATCCTCCCCTTCGGCTCCCTCTGAGACTCCAAGAATTCTCAAATTCTGACGTCTAGAGCGAGCTTCCAGGTCCAGGCATTTTTCTGAAACTTTACTGAGTTGAGTCACCATCTGTAGTGAAGTTTGTTCATTTTCTCGCCTCATTTGCTATGTTCTTGCCTCATTTTCGCCATGTCTTCAACCACTCGAGCCGTGTTTTTCTCCAATTCCGTAATTGTGCGCATACTTGCAGCTACTGTTTCAAGCACAGCCGTGAACTTGTCCATAGTAGTTTCATCCATCTTGTCCATTCTCTCTGATAATCCATCTTTCACCTCATCAATTCGTTTATTCATAATGTCCAGTGTATCAATCATATTCTTCTGATTACCAGCATTTAAATCCCTCATCATCTTCTCCATTCCTTCCATAATTTTTGCCATATTTTCCTTCATATCTTCCTTCATATTTTCCTTCATATTTTCCATCATAATTTTATTTTCATCCAAAATCTCATCTTTCATATTTTTCACTGATTTCTTCAAGTCATCAAACTCTTTCTTAGATCTTGTATCCATTTCTGCAGCCACTTCAGAGACTTCAGAGATTTCAGAGGTAACTTCTGCTTCAGGCTTCTTCTGGTCTCTCAGCAGCTTTTTCACTGTTCTCTGAGGGCTCACAGCTGGAGGCAGGTTACTCATTTAAAGTGCTTTAAACCACCGTTTAAAACATCGTGCTTAATGATGACGTCATCAGCGCGGCGACCAGAAGCTCCGGTAAGGTTTTTAAAAACAATCCCGATTTCTGGACCCGTTTTACACGATAACTTGTGAAATTTTTTGGGAGAGGAGCTAGGTGCACATCTGTTAGTCCAACATGGCGCCACCGGAAGTCTATCTAACTCTCTTTTAAATGCATCCAGTGAATTGGCCTCCTGTGGCAGAGAATTCGACAAATTCACAACTCTCTGGGTGAAAATGTTTTTTCTCATCTCAGCTTTAAATTGCCAACCCCTTATTCTTAAACTGTGATCCCTGGTTCTGGACTCCCCCAACATTGGGAACATTTTCCCTGCATCTAGCTTGACCAGTCCTTTTATAATTTTATACGTTTCTATAAGATACCCTCTCGTCCTTCTAAATTCCAGTGAATACAAGCCCACTCTTTCCAATCTTTTCTCCGATGACAGTCCCGCCATCCCGGGTATTAACCTTGTGAACCTACGCTGCACTGCCTCAATCGCAAGGATGTCCTTCCTCAAATTTGGAGACAACTGCACATAATCCTCCAGGTGTGGTCTCACCAGGGCCCTGTACAACTGTAGAAGGACCTCTTTACTCCTATACGCAAATCCTCTCGTTATCTAGTTTAGTGGGAGAGTCTAGGACCAGAAGGTACAGCCTCAGAGTAAACAGGGAGGGGAGGGGTGGGGAAGGGAGGAGAGGAGACGGGGATCACCTCTGATGCTGAGTTTTTTCGTTGGACGAGCCCTGTCCTCTTCAGCGGGAGCGGGGGGAATATCGTTAAAACCTGGACCCTGTGGGAGGGGGAGAGAGACCCTTCCCTGATCTCACCATCATCAAGGTCCTTCTTGAGAAATATCAATGTAAAATTCTCATTCAGGATCTCACCCATTTCCACTGGCTTTAGGAATAAATTCCCTCCTATTGTCCTTGAGTGAACCTACCCTTTCTCTTGCTCTGCATAAACATATAAAATGCCTTGGGATTCTCCTTAATCCTCATTGTCAGGGAGATTTCATGGTTCATTTTTGTTCAATTTTTCCTGCTTCTTCTATATTCCTCAAGGGTCTTGTCTGATTTCTACTTCCTAAACCTACATGTGTTGTTTTTTCCTATTCACATAATTTGCAATATCTCTTCTCATCCCAGGATTTCAAAACCTTGCCATCCTTGCGTTTTATTTTCTGAAGAACATGATCCTGGACTCTAATCGACTACTTTTAAATGACTCAAACATATTAAATATAGACTTACCCCAAACAACCACTCCCAATGTACTTTCTCCAGTTCTGCCTAATATTACTGTAACTAGCTTTTCTCAGTTTCACAGTTACAGCTGAGGATCAGAATTATCTTTATCCATAACTATCTTCAAGCATACAATTCTGGTCACTTCCCAAAATGCTTCTCCACTGATACTTTGATAACCTAGCCCAGCTCGTTCCACAATATAAGGTCTAGTAGAGGACCATTTCTAGTCAGAATATCTGCAGGCTGTGTCAAGAAACCCTCCTGGATATACCAAAACAAATTCTGTGCTATCTGAACCCATGGCACCAAGGGAACCCTGGTCAATGTTGGGGAAGTTAAAATTGCCCATGACAATAATCCTATTGTTTTTGCATCTTTCAAGGATCTTCCAGCACATATGTTCCTCTAGTCCTGCTGGCTATTGGGAGGTCTATTTTTTTTAATTTTTTTTAAATATTTTATTTATTAGAAGTAATGTACATTACAGTGATATAAGCCAAAAATAACATAATACATTTCCTGTACCACTTCTTGTTTTAAACTTTAAAAAGAAGAAGAATAGAGAGAGTTAGATAAGATAGTAAGTGCGTGAAAGAGTGATCAGGAGAAACCCGTAGAAACGTAAAACACGAGAAAGAGTTAAAAAGAAAACTAAAGAAAAAGAAAGAGAAAAATAGAGAACAGAAGATATAAGAAAGTAAAATAAGATAAAAGGGATGTCCCTACTTCGTATCTTTACACACCCCTCACCAGGTCCTGAAACCATTTATTTTCAAAGTTATGTTGCACCCTATGCTTGTAATAAGTCGATAAATGGAAACCAAATCTTTTGGAAATGGTCTGATTTGCCTGCTAGGAGGAATCTCATGTCTTCTAGGTGTAACATATCGGACATATTTGAAATCCACATTTTTATCGTTGGTGTGGGAGCGTTTTTCCAGAATTTAAGTATGTTTTTTTGCCATTATTAAGCCGTAATTAAGGAAGCTCTTTTGGAACGAAGTCACCTCAAAGCTGGCTTCCATTGTTCCAAAAATAATCAATTCTGCGTTCGGTTTCAGTTTTATTTTAAATAATTTTGTAAAAATTTCAAAGATTTCATTCCAAAATTTTTGGATTTTTATACAAAAAACAAAGGAATGTGCTATAGTTGCTTCTTGGGATAGACATTTATCACAGATGGGGGAGACATTTGGATAAAATTTACTTATTTTAGTTTTTGAGTAATATAGTCTATGTAAAGTTTTAAATCGGATTAGAATATGTCTTACATTGATCGAGCATTTGTGCACATATAGCAAGTGTTTATCCCAACTCTCTTTCGAGATTTTGTATAGCTAGTTCTTGTTCCCAATCTCTTCTAATTCTATCGGATGATGGTATTTCTATATTTAGGATGATATTATACAAGTATGATATTAAATTAGTTGCTTCCGCCTTTATATTCATTGCTTCGTCTAATAGGTCTGGAGACAAATTTTGATATTCTTGTGTATATTTTTTCAAACAATCACGGATTTGAAAATATTAAAAATATTGATTACTTCTCAGATTGTATTTAAGTTGTAGTTGTTGGAATGATTAAAAATGTCCATTTTCATACGTCTCCAAACGTTTTAATTCCTATTCTTTCCCAGTGTGTAAATGATTTATCTATAATAGATGGTTTAAATGACGGATTATTAACTATGGGAGAGAGAAGCGATAGGTTTCTTAATTTTAGGGTTAATTTTATTTGTTTCCAAATTCTAATTGTACTATGAATAATTGAATTTTTACTGTATATTGTATTATTCAATTTTATTGGTGAGAGAAGGATCGCTCCTATATTAAAAGGTGAGCAATCCTCTCTCTCCATTACTATCCAATCCACCCGCTGGGCAGAGTTGTGCAACAGGTGAATCACATTTTTGACATTTGCTGCCCAATAATAATACAAAAAATTAGGGAGTGTTAATCCACCAAATTCTTTAAGTTTGCACAAATGTCTTCTTTGAATTCTTTGGGATTTATAGTCCCATATAAAATTTGTGATATCGGAATCCAGTTTTTTAAAAAACGTTTTTGGTAAGTATATTGGTATTGATTGGAATAGATATAAAATTTGTGGTAGAAAGATCATTTTTATAGCATTTATTCGGCCTATTAAAGACATCGGGAGGCCTATTTTTTTAACCAGGGCATTTTTTGTAGACAGAAAAATGCCAGTAGACATATCAATTAACAATTTAGATACATTTATCAACAATTTGTTTCCATCAATATAACCCTCTCTTCTGTTTTGATTTTGTGACCAATCAACTTCTAGTTTAATAAACTAATGACTAAAAAGGATAAAAGAAACACACGTTAAAAAATAAACATATTATTATAACAATACACTCTGAAGAATTTAGAGGTACCGATACATTGTATCGTAACAAAAAAAAGAGTAAAAACCCCATCATTATTTTATTAGTTAAAGTATCAAGCAACTATTAAATTGGCAAAACATAGGTTATTTGTTTATTAATCTCTGTCTTAAGATAGTAATTTTTTTAATTAAAACTTCGTGGATAAAAATACAATCTAATTTATAATGCTAAAATGTTTGAATGTTCAACAAAAATAGTCCTTATTACAGTCTAAATACTGGTTTCTCATATTTTCTGGAGAGATACCCAGTTACTATATATATATTTCCACCAGTTAACATAGTTTGTTTGGATTTATTTGAAAGCTGCAGCTTGATTTAAAATAATTGGCTGTCATGCATTTAACTGAGCAAATCAATGCTCTGTGTTTTTTCAAAGATAACTTGGTTTGTCCCCTCAAGTCTACAGTTTGAAAACTGGTTTGAACTGACCTTGCAATACATGTGTCAAAATAAGCTTGCTGCAGAATGATGAAAGGCAATTTAGTTTACCAGGTGCTTTTGAACATTGACTGTACTTAAAGAGAGAGCCTCCAATTAAAATAGCATAAAGGTACTGTTACATTTGTGGGATTCTTCAAAGTCACCACAATGGAAGGACTTATAACCAGCACCTAAATGCCAACATAGGTGTACAACAGGTGTAATAGATTTTACACCTGTGATACATTCCATATCACGGTGACTGGGGAGGGGTCAGGTTGGATGGCACAGTGGCGCAGCGGTGGAGTTGCTGCCTTACAGCGTAATGCCCCTGTCCCACTTAGGAAACCTGAACGGAAACCTCTGGTGACCTTGCGCCCCACCCAAGGTTTCCGTGAGATTCCCAGAGGTTTTGGTCACTCTCCCTAATGGTCGAAAGTGGTTTTCGCGTAGTCGAGGCTTCTTCTATGTTCCTGCGATTATTTCAACAAAATCAAAACCAGCCTCGACTAAAAATACATTGCCGTTTGGTCAAAGCCAGTGGAGTGGGGTCGCTATTTACTTACAGGCAGTCTCCTTCGCTGGCCGGCCATTTTGATTGGCTCATTGGAGTTTTCAGCAAAGATCCTATAGGATCTTTGGTTTTCAGGACCTAGAAGATCCGCCGGAAGGTAAAATGCCCGCTAACTTTATTAAACTTCTTAAAAATATCTCCACTCCTTCTCCCCCCCCCTTCACTCCCCTTCTCTCCCCTTCTCTCCCCTTCTCCCCCCTTCTCTCCCCTTCTCTCCCCTTCTCTCCCCATCTCACTCCCTATCTCACTCCCCTTCTCTCCCCTTCTCTTCCCCTTCTCTCTCCCCTTCTCTCCCTCCCTCCCACGCTCTCTAAAGGACTTACCGTGCTCTGTGGCAGCCATTTACCTTCCTCTTCATCGCGCAGACAGTGCTCCTCCGCTGTCCCTGGCCCCCACCTTCGCGATGTGTTTGTGTGTGCGTGTGTGTGTGCGGTCGGTAGCAAAGATCCTGTAGGATCTTTGGTCAGTAGATGCAGCTCACGCTTCGGTCGAAGCTTTCCAGGCGAGTGACCTAAACCTCTGGCAACTCATGGAAATCTTGGGTGGGGCGCAAGGTTACCAGAGGTTTCCGTTCAGGTTTCCTAAGTTGGACAGGGGCATTAGAGACTTGGGTTTGATCCTGACTATGGGTGCTCTCTGTATGGAATATGTGTGTTCTCCCTGTGACCACGTGGGTATCTCTGGGTGCTCTGATTTCCTCCCACGTTCCAAAGACCAACATGCTAGAAGGTTAATTGGTTTCTATAAATTGTCCCTAGTGTGTAGGATAGAACTAACATATGGGTGATTGCTGGTTGGTGCAGATTTGGTGGGGATGGAGAGCTTGTTTCTAGGCTGTATCTCTAAGCTCTAAACATTCCAATTCTTAAATTACCCTTCAAGTATGTACATTATTGGTTAGCAGTTCACTGTGCATTAGAGTTATCCATTAATTCCTGGAAGATTAAGCCATGGCCTACCAAAGGCACAGGAAAAGGCCATCTCCTTGGATCAGCACCACCATTAAATTACAGAGCAGCAAATCTCCACTTTCCTACTTTACTTTCATATCTTCAGTATCCGTATTTAATACAAATCATCTCAGTTTTGAAAGCTACAATTGTCCCAATGCCCACAGCTTTTTTTTTGGAAGAAATTACTATTCCTTTTGCATGTGCAATGTGTAAGCTAATGTTAAATTCTGAAAAGCTTAACTTACAGTTAGTCATTCTAACCGTGATTCTTTATTGTGCCTAATTAGGCTGGTCTAGATTTTAAACTGCGTTCACATACATATTTACAAATTGTTACCGTACAATCAAGTTCAAGTTCAGAGTGTGTGGGGTTGCTTTGACAGGAGCAATCATGTGAGAGTCACTGGCTGATTTTGTTAATTACATCAGTCGAACCTTGTGGTTTATGGATCGATGGAACTGGGGAGACGTATGCTACTGGGACATTTTTGCACGTTATTGAATGTGTTCTATTTTGTTAGTTTCCTTGCTTACTGAACCGCATAAAGAGTAGAAGTTTTGACAAAGATTTATATGTGGTGCAGTCTAAAATATCTAAAGCAGTTGAATAGATCAGTGCTTGTATATTTGGCATTGGGGAAGAAACGATTCCTGTCGGAAACATGATTAGCTAGTGGGTAGTGCATTGTACACAATTTTTTAGGTCATTAATAGCAGACTGGCCAAAGCAATGACTGTGATAAATGCATTGACCAATGTAGGTACAAATCAGAAAAATTAACCACCATTTTGTTTTCACATCTGGAAGGTTTCCATTCAGCCCATCTATTCTCTGCTGGTTCTCAGAGAAATTACATCAATTTCATTCCCTTCACTACCCACACTCAATTTTCTGTGACCTATTGCCTCTTAATCACTTCGCATTGATTCCTCTACCTTCGACCTGGGGTTATTTTATGATAGTCAATTAACCTACCAACCTCTACATATTTGGTGTTAAAGAAGGAACTGCAGATGCTGGAAAATCAAAGGTACACAAAAATGCTGGAGAAACTCAGCGGGTGCAGCAGCATCTATGGAGCGAAGGAAATAGGTAACGTTTCGGGCCAAAACCCTTCTTCACACTTCTGAAGAAGGGTTTCGGCCCGAAACATTACCTATTTCCTTCGCTCCATAGATGCTGCTGCACCTGCTGAGTTTCTCCAGCATTTTTGTGTACCTTCTACATATTTGGGATGTGAATGGAAACCTAAGCACTCAGAGACACCTATGCAGTGCACACTGACATGCAAACTCCCCACACAGTACAGGAGGGCAGAATTTTCAATCTTCAGTTCTGGAATTATTAGGCAGCTGCATTACTTGCAGGGCTCCTCGAACTGGGATCATTGGCTACCAAATGACATTCTGGATCATAGTGCTTGAGGAGGGGGAAGGTTGGGTGGAAAGGGATGAGTGAACCAAGGAGTTGTCCAGCAAACCAGAAAAGGGTAGGGATGGGAAGGTTTGACTGGCGGTGGGATCATATTGAAGGTGGTGGAAATGTCAGAGAATGATTTATTGGGTGTGAAGACTGGTGGGGTGAAAGATGAAGACCAGGGGAAGGGGAGGGAGAGCAGAACTGGAAGATGCAGAGGGTGAGAGATTCAACCATAACGGCAGGGATAAACCATGTTTACTAAAAAAAGAGGGTTTCTAAAATCTCCAAGGATTGAAAGCCTAGTCTTGGGAGCAGATGTGGCAGAGACAGAAAAGTTGAGAATAAGGGGTGGCATCCTTGCAGGAGGCAGGGCGAGAGGAGGCATAGTCAAGGTAGCTGTAGGAGGTAGTTGGATTATAGTAGATGTCAGTCTAAACTCTGTCCGTAGAGATGGAGACAAAAATATTGAAAAATAGGGAGAGATGTGCCAGAGATATTTGAAGGCTGGATAAAGTTGACAAAATTAACGAGTGTTCCATGGGTGCAGGAAGCAATCCCGATGCAGTCATTGATGTAATGGGGAAAGAATTAGGGAATGGTGCCAAGGAATGGTATGTTTGGAACAAGGCATATTCCAGCTAACCAACAAAAAGACAGGCATTGCTGAGACAATACCATATTTTGGGGATTACTGAATCAGTTGAATCGCTTTCAATAGCTAGTTTGAAGATAGTTTTCTTAAATCCCCTTCTGATTTGATTTATATTGTAAAATGATGCAGACAAACTATGGTCTTTATTTGTTACTAGATTACATAATTATACTTTTGTCATGGAATTTTAACTGACAGATGTGTAGAGCATGGTTATTCCTAATTTCATATCATATAGTTCTCTGATACCTTTTGCAGTAAATAATTGAGGATAATATACGTACACCTTTTTTATTATTTATGCATGAGGATAATAACAAAAGTAATTCAAGAAAATACATATTGTTTTAAGATTCAGGTGGAAATCTCAAATTTGGTAGTATTGATAAGCTAATTCTGTATTTCCATTTCTCAGTAAATGATGGCTGGGTGTAGCAGTGTTACATGTAACAGTCGTATCATGAAGTCAGATATTGTGTCATTGAGTGATAGAATAATAATCTACCTCAATGTGATGAGACCTTGACTAAGTCACATCCATTTCCCCAGAAACTGATTGAGTATTCTTTGTCAAGTCGTTTAAACCATGCCTTATATATTTAGCAGCCAATTCAACTCTCAGCATCAAAGGATGAAGAATGCAAAGCAATCATTGCAAATTATTTCCTTAGTTCTTAAATGAGTTGTTTATCTATAGTTGGCAAAACCTATCATTAAATAAGCTAGTGATGAATTGTAGAAACTCCAAAGTGCTGCAGTATATTTTCAAGATAAAACATACTGGGGCCAGGTTTTCTATAATTTTTGGTATTTTACTGTAATGGGAGAAAGATGCTTTTTCAGGAAAAGTGTGCTAAAATCAAATAAAGTAATATTAAAATTCATGCCTTACAAATCAGTTGTTTAGGGCCCAAGTCTAAATTCCTTTCATATTCTCTTGGTGACCCATCTTCTGTGTGACAGGGAAAGCTGGCATGGCTTTATCCATGAGAAGCCACATTTGACAAATATAATTTATATTTTCATAGAGGTGATTTATTAAGAGAGGCACTGCGGGATATCCAGAAAATGTTCACTAAAATCTTGAAAAAGAGATTGTCAGTGCAAAGATAATACATGAAAATAGGACAGCTTTTTAACTTAGGTTGGAAATTTGTTGTCATGTAGAAGGTTGGGAATAAAGAGTGGCTACTCCGATTGGTGTAGAGTGATGAGGGGCGTTTCCAAAGGATCTGTGCAGGGGCCCCAAATGTCCACCACAGTTTAACAGTGACTTGGTAGAAGGAATACACTGTTTTGTGTTCAAGTTTGAAGTTGACATTAAGCTGATACAGTCAGTTGTAAATGAAATGCTGAAAGAACGTTCCCATGAGAAATTAGGAATTATAGCGGGCAAGGAGCGGTCCAAGTCCAAATGTGCAGATCATGAAATGCCAGCATACAGATGCAAAGGCCAACCAAAAGGACTAGTGCAAAAGTGACCATTATCTCAAGGAGGTTGAAATACATAATACATGAAATTATGCCTTCCTTTGACAGAGCACTGCTCACTCCTCCTACAAAGCAAAGCATTCAGTTTTGGCAACTGCACATCAGGAACCAGTACAGATAGACAACAATTATAAATGGCCTCCCTTTGCATAATTAAATTATGGGACATGATTATGTGGACATGGGCATGCTCCCCTGTTCACAAGGTGTGCATAATATTAATGAAGGTTTGAAAGGGTTGGTAAAAAGGAGGTGGTCTAGGCATGTAGTTGTATTATATTTCTAAGCTTCATGCAACTGAAGCTTGCACAGGGATGCCATAACCAATGAGGCTTTGGTACCTAAAATGGTGTTGAGGTGCAGATCAGCCATTGTAGGTGGATCACACTCAAGGAGCAATGATCTGTCTATTCCACCATTCCTAAATAGCTCCGTGTGCGTCATTCAAATTTACTCGGAATGCAATACTGACATTTCTGAGATGGGACAATGTTGGAACCGAATAGTAATTCAACATGGAATTATTATCTATTTTAGTTCAGGGATCAGCTTGTATATTCCAAGAAAGAATGATGTTAGTAGTGCTAAAGGATTAAAAAAAACAGTAATGTACTTGCTCTCATCCGAGGCCACTTAGTGTTCAGCAAGGAATTTGAAAGGTATATCGGAAAGTAGGCTAATGATGCAAGGAATGTGAGCCCTGAAATACTGGATCTCTTAATCTGCTTCTGTAACCATGGCAGAACAGGACTGCAGCAAGCCAACAAATGTTTAAATTCCTGAGGTCTGGAGCAAACATCCCTGCCTTTGAGGTTCAATCAAAAGGTTTATTTGGTAGGAGGGAACTGAGTGATGTGTAATGCCACAGTGTTCTGGATTATCAATCCTGCTCCAAATTGCTGTGAGCCCATTAGTTCTAGCTTCAGATATTAGTTCACTTCATACAGACATTTCACAACATCCTTTCCAATTTTAGCATATCACAAAGCATGTTACGGTCAATTGCAAGCTTATTATAGGAAATGCAGATGCCAGTTTTCTCTCAGCAAGCTCCCAGAAGATGCAACGAGATTGTGAGCAGGTTGTTTCAAAGATGGCAATTGAAGATAAATATTGGCCAAGATCGCAGTGAAATCTCATCACTTCTTGAAACTATGATATCCAAAACATCTTTTATATCATCTTGAGAGGAAGGACAGGGAGAATCTCAATTTAAATCAATTGTAAGACAACATCCCTTTGGGGCAGATCTTTTATTGAAGAATCAAACTGGACTTTGTCCTGAACTTTTCAGGAGCATGTGCCTGAAGAGTGTCTTTAACTACCACCCTCCTCAGAGAACTGAACACTGCCACCTGAATCAAAGGTGAAATCTTGTGTGTAACAACAGAAACAACATTGATAGATTTGATGGGATTGCCAGTTGGTGTTTACAAGGTCATCCTATCACGCCTGATACAACATGCCGCAGCAAGAAAGAAACCAAAACACAAACAACAAGACCCTCTGAGCCAGTTTCCACCCAAATACCATAAGAATTTATATTGAAACTCTGGATGATTTACATGGCCATGTTACTTTCATAGTTATTCATGCTATGATCATAATTCTGAGAGTTCAGCCTGTGCAAAGATGAAAGGCCAGAACCTTTATGGTAAAGGGAATAAAATAATATTGCACAGGCCTTTAAGAATACAGGGTGGTGCCCGCAATGGCCACCTCGCCAGCATTCTGTCATGTCCCTTCTCTGTTTTTATAATTTTAAGTATGTCTTGAATGTTTGTTTTAATGTCTCTTGGTATGTTTTATGTGGGGGGTGCGGAGGGGTGGGGTGGATCGGGGGAAACCTTTTTCAGTCACTTACCTCGACGGAGATGCAATATTTCCCTGTGTAGCATCTCTGCCCCCCTTTTGCGGTCTACAACATGGAGTAGTGCGACCTTTCCTGGGGACCGGCCCGGAGCTTCAAGCCGTGGGTGTGGCGCGGACTTACCATTGCAGAGCCTGGGATCTTTTGCCAATGATCGCCATTGTTGGAGCTCCCACCGCGGGGCCTGTGGACTTTAACACCGTGAAGCAGCGGCCGACTTGTGAGCTCCATGCCGCAGAGTTTTCCGATCTGTCCCGACGCCAGAGTTTTGATCATCCCGACGAGAGGGCTTGAACAGCGGACCGTAGGCAACAGCCCTGTTCAAAGGCCCCGACCACGGGTGAACAAAGGAGGAAGATGAATGAACTTTATTGCCTTCCATCACAGTGAGGAATGTTGATTCCACTGTGGTGGATGTTTATGTTAATGTGCTGTGTGTATTTTTGATTTTTACTTAGTATGGCTGTATGGTACTCAAATGTCACTGTACCTTAATTGGCACATGTGACAATTAAATTGAATCTTGTATCTTGAATCTTGAACTAAAGAAGAGCAGAGATCTCGGAGCATTAACATTTCACTGAACTTTGTGTTTGTTCATTCTGCATCACATTGAGCATGTGATGCCTGCCCCAATTTCCAATTGACGCAGTTAGTTGTTTGATGAACAGAAAAAATATTTTTCTCAGGAAACAAGCTCTCCCTATAATGACTACATGGGACTTTGATTAACTTCTTAGAATATTATCTTCTTAATGGGGACTGGTGAACATAAATTTACAGATTAACAAACGTTGAGTTTGCAAGGAACTAGGCATGTGTTGCTTAAAGTTTGCATTTTAATGAAGGATTATTAAATTGTATAGCTGGGAGTAAACATTCTCTGGTGGATTTCCTTTCTACCCAGCAGATGGAGCTATGAGTCATTGCAATTGGGTCTCAGTTAGATGTTGCTAGTCCATAATACACTCATTGATGAAGGAAGCACTGGCAGACCAGAAATTGATGGAGAATTCTGGCCACCGGTACCTACCACCGAAGCGACAAGGTGTGGATTTTGCCAGCATCCTGTGGTAGCAATGCATGGGGATGGCAAAATGTCCAGTGCAGAAAAGGCTCTTTCTTTCCCTGTAAAGCTCGTGGGAGGACTTCTGCTTGTCTTGGCCATGTGGAGCCTTTTCTTCAACTCCTCATAGGACTGCTGTTGACTTGTTTTTGTCTGGAGGGAAAGTTTCTCTATTTAGGAATGGTTTAAAGTGTGGTCGAAGGTCTCATTAACATCACAAGCCTAATAATCCACCTGTGTTTAGGTGGCCAATTCATCTGCTTGTAGGGGCCTGCCACCAAATGTCAGGGACTGTGAGAATAGACAATAATGATTGATTGAACCCTGGCTGTTCCTGTCATCTAACTCCCTGCTGACCAGGTAAACCTCACTGATTATATGGCAGAGAGAATCAGGCGATGTAGCTAGTGACCATTGAGACATATTTTCATGTTTTTTTTATTGCTTGTGAAAGTTGTATACTAATCTGCAATTGTAGCAAGATTAGTAGAAGCAAGTTACTGAGAGAAGCCACTGCTCAATGGATCGTTCATTCGTTGAGTCCCACAACATAGAAGGAGGCCATTTGGTCCATTATGCCAATGTCAGCTCTTTGAAAAAAATCTTCCTTTGGGTCCTTCTTTTCCACATCCCTGCAAATTGCTTTGCTCTCTGACAGATGAAGAATGTCATAAATTTGCTACTTTTCTTGACAGGAGCAACTCTGTGATACTAGCAAATATAAGAAAAACACGTTCAATGTTCAAAGGGATTGCATTTTATGCCCAATTGTGTCTATGTGCACAGATATAAAAGTGTTATTTTGAATATTTCTTCTAGCTTCTCTTTTACATGTACATGTACATGGAAAGGAACGGTTTGGAGGAATATAGGGCAAATATAGGTGAATGGAAGTAATTTAATGGGGCATCTTGGTCGGCATTGAAGAGTTGGGCCAAAGGACCTTTTTCCATGATGTATGGCTCTATGACTCTCAATGACGTTACGTTTGGTTGTGGAAGGTGCATTGCTCCATCTATTTCAGTCTGGAGTTGCATACTCTAGTTTTAAAACATCAGCGTATAAGTTAAAGGTACCTATTGTTATTTGTTGGGACCAATGCAAGTCAGACCTATGATTCTTTCCTTTTCAATTTCAATTCCTGATTTGCGCTGATCATAATGCCTGCCGGGGTTAGGGAGGAGACTTGCTAGTTACAGTATCCTACCTGATCACTGTTAGGCAGTACCTGTTGGAAAGGATGCAGTAAGGCTAGGACAACCCTCAAAATGATGGCCTACCCTTCCCAATGGGTGATTAACAGACATTATCCAAGTATGCATTGGAAGAGTAGACAATGAGATTGGTGACCTAAACTGGAAGCCTTATTCCATCAATGGTGAATACCTGCATAACATAATGGAGGAAAGTTTGGAGTAGAGGCTAAATACATTACAAGCTTAAAAAGGTTTGTTGAATGGCACAGGTAGTTGAGCCGCTGTCTCACATCACCGGAGATCCAGGTTTATTTCTGGCTTTGGGTACTGTATCTGTGGAGTTTGTACATTCTTACTGCATCAGTGTGGGTTTCCTTTAGATGCTCTGGATTCCCCCCACATTTCCAAAGGCATGCAAGTTGGTAGATGAATTGGCTGCTGTAAACAAAGTTGCCCCTATTGTGTGGCTGAACGGTAGAATCTGGACAGAGTTGATAAGATTGTTGTAGGATCAGTGGACAGGTAGTTGATGGATAGCAAGGACTTGGCGGGCCGAAGGGCCTGTTCCATGCTGTCTCTCTCAATGATCTGTGATCTATGGGAAAATTACCCATCTGACATTAAAATAATAGATATCTTTTTTTTTCTCCTTAGTCACAACGAAGGGTCACATTCCACCTCCCTGATGGTTCTCAGGAAAGCTGCAGCGACAGTGGGTTGGGAGACCATGAACCCAACAGCAGTGCCAGCACTTCACACCCTCTGCCTCTCGGCTTCCCGCAGGAAGAGTACTACGAGCAAACATCCCCTAACAGCAGGACTGAAGGTGATGGCAACTCAGACCCTGAGTCCAGTAAGTGATTCTGTGTTTGTGACAAATTACCCGAGGCAATTATAAGACCGACATGAACAGTGATAATAAGCAGCTCTGACCTACATATCTGCTTCAGACGTACAGACCTGCTGAGCCATTTGTTAAAAGAGCCCACAATAGGACAACTGGAGGAAAGGCTTGGTAATTTGAAATGATTTGTTATGGGAGTATGATAGTTATAGAAATGTTTTAATCAATTAATCATGAGTAGTAGTTAGCAAATGTCTCTTGCACTGATGAGTTTGAAAAATATGCAACAGGGGCTGATGACCTATATTTACATTTGCACCGCTGTTCTCGAGTCGTACAGCACAGGAGGAGGCTAGCCAGTTTACTATGTCTCCATTCACTCTATCCAATTAGTCCCACTCCCCTGCTCCTGCTGGTAATCCTGCAAATAACTTTTCTTTGCCACAAATTTTTTAAACCTTTTATCTGACTCTTTTTCAGCCCATGTATTTCAGTCTCTGATGGGTTTATTAAACCTAATAGTTGTATGCACTTGTGCAAAAGAAAACCGAAGGAGCTTATTAAAAAATAGGGCCCATAAACCACTATGTAGGCTAGAGTTCTTGTACCACAAAGCTTCTATCCATCACTGGTTCCAGCTTCAGCTTGACTGGGATCAACAACAATAATTTCTCTCATCCTCCTCTGTTCGATCTTCTTTTTTCTGATAAATATGCTGGTGCTATATTCCTCCAATGCTGTGATATTTAAGTGACAATGCTCTCTCCTGATTACAGACCTGGCACCCACTACTGATTTTCTATTTCTTCTTGTGTCAATCCTGCTGTGCTGTTGCCAAGTTTAATTCAACAGTATGAGCTTGGACTGAAACTGTGAGAAGGGAATGTAGCTATTTATGTATCACAACCCTGGAAAATATATTATTCTTCAGTATCTTCTAACTTTTGCACAGGTATTATGGTGGGTTGCACTCTAGGATCCAGGTGTCTGAACTACTTTTAGTCTGAAACATGACTATACATTTGCCTTCTAACATGCAACCGATAATATCAGCCATTTTAGAACATAGCTTACTTATCCATCACCGTAGAGAGAGGTGATAGGAGTTTCAAATTGTTTCTGATGTCAAGTCCATGTCAAAAATAAATGAATGTTTTAACATATCTATAAAGGTATCAAATTAATTAAGTGTGAAATCTGTCAGTGAAAATGATAATACTTGAATGTAACTGATAAGGACAATAGGGGGATCACCGGAATGTTCAAATGATAATTATGTTCAGAGTTTGTGAATAGGAGTAGATACACATTGACAGAATCATTTACAAATAACACTGTTAGCTCTTTCAGTTTTGCCAGTTAAGATATATGTTTTATGTGATATGATACCGTGCCCTACTTAGATGTCAGACCTGATTTTTGATCTGAGGTGCATTAATTCATCTGATCCTCGGCGGCAATCTGCACTACCAGAGGCGAGAATTACCCGCATTTCTGGATTATTTTGAATTGTATTCAAGGGCCTTGTAGTAGGGTGAAAGTTTATGGATGTAAAAAGGATTTAATTCCAATCCTCACTCCTTAAAATAATTCTTGGAAAGTCAGGAATTTCTGCTCCCAAATGGCGTAATGATTAGGATGCGGTTTTTCTATCAACATTACATGATGAACAACTTCAGGGGAAAAGTAGTGGTAATCTCTGCAAAGTTATTAACGCTCTCCAAAGAGGAAGAGGAAAAGAAAGAAAATGTAGAGAAAGCTGGTGAATATATCTTATTCTCATTTCAGTAATAATGTTGTCTATATTTTCTATTTTCCATGTTACAGACTGTGTCCTTTAATTCCTTAATTGTATTAATTTACTTTTACTGGAGCAAATATTATTAAATTTACCTTATTCGATGTGCACAATATTTTGGTATTCTAAGAGCTAATCTTGAAACAGCCACCAAAATTAGTGTTTTTCAAGAATTACAAATCAGTCAGGAGGATCAGCAATGCTTTCTCCAAGCCTGCCCGCCACCCTCTTGCTTCCTTTGCATGAATAGACCACCAGACTGCAAGAATCTGATTACCACAATAAGTGTTAGAGTGTCACTCTGTAGCTGTACACATTCACTGCCCCCATGATCATGCACTCACCAGACCACTACCAACAGTAGTCTGTGCTCTTGTAATTTACAGGTAACAGAATAACAACTGAATCCTGGCCTGCAGTGTTCATAGTGATGTGGGCTTCCAATGAAGGCAAATGTTGTAGTGTGAGATGGAACAGTTATAAGAGACAGTAAGAGATACATTCATTTCTCTTCAGTTGTGAGTGTAAGTCCTGAAGGCTGCTGTCTGCCTGGTGCCTGGACTAAGGATGAGTCTTCAGAGCTGGAGAGGAACTGGGGGTGGGACTGGACATATCCACTCGCTCTAGTGGTGTGGGTACCAATGGCAAAGTTAGGTTGAAGAAGGAAGTACTGCTGCTTCTGATGTCCAAATTTAAACAAAAATAAATCTGCAAAGATAATAATCTGTTTTACTACCTGACCTACTTGCAAATTGGTTTTGATCCAATAAGTACAAAGATTCTTCATAGATCGGTGAGATGGAAATGGCTTTCACTTCATGGACGACTGGCTCCTGTGTTGAGGGATGTGGGAGTTATTCTGTTGAAATGGGCATCACTTGAACAGGGTTGGGACCAGTGTCTGAGTGAATAACTAGGGCTGCAGATAACTAGGGCTGTAGATAATGACTGAACTAAGTAGCAGAAGAGAGAACTTGTGAGGGGCAATGTAAAAATTTAAAGATGAAGGACAAGACAATAGTTTTGGGCAGCAAAAGAATAATGATAAATTATCTGCCAGGAAGGAACAGATCAGGGAAACATATGCAAGTATTTTCTGAATAGAATTGAAGCAGAGAAAACTGGTAAAAAAAGATAAAAAATCTAAGGCTCTTTGCTTGAGTACATGCAGCAGTTCAAAAAGGATGGATGAATTAATGCCACAGATGGAAACACATGAGTATAATCTATTAGCCGTTATGAATACATGATTGTTAATTAACCAACATTTGACAAACACCTGTTTCAGAACAATTAAAATTTTACTAGAGAAGGGCAAAATGGAAAAGGCAAAGAGATGGTGCTAGGAACATAGCATGGGATGACAGTGAAAGAAAGGAATATATTAACGGGAAATTAGAATTAAATCAGTTTAGGTGGAATTAGGAAGTAGTAAGGAGCAGAAAGCGTTTTGGTAGATATCCATAGGAATCCAGATAACATGTCAATGTAGTGTATAATATAACTCAGGACATTAAACAGTAAGCCCTTGACTGAGAAAAATATCAGATTTTAAAGTATCACCAAGAAATTGACAATGAAAATGAAAATAGAATATAAGAACAATCTTACATTAAACAAAAACTGACTTGAAAAGCTTTGACAGCAAAAAATATTGTCAGAGATGAGAAATTATATTGGCATATTAAAAAAAATACAGCAAAATAACATTAATATTCTGTGTCTGGCTTCACAGAAGAAGACATAGAGAGCCTTCCAGAAATAATTGATAATAAGAAGGCTAGAGGGAATGAGGAGCTGAAAAAAAAATCAGCATTGTTCCTGGACAAATTATTGGTTCTAAAAGCCAAGGCATCACTTGTACCTGATCACCAGCATCATGAAATTTGGGAACAAAAAGGTGGGTGTAGAGAGATGGTGGTTGCATTGGTCAACTTGATTCTAGAATGTTTTCCACAGACTGGGTCACAAATGTAACCTCACTGTTTAGGAGAGGCAGGAAAGAGAAAATTAAAAACAATGGACCGTTAGCTTGGCATCAGTAGTTGGATAAATGTTGGAATCATTTATTAAGGAAATGGAGCAGGAACCTTTAAAATAACAATATGACTTGGTGAGGTCAACATTAATTTATGAAAAAAGTTGAAGATTAAAGTTTGCAATAAGCAATATTGATGAGGGGAGAGATTAAGTGTGGTGCATTTGAACATTCAAAAGCCTGTGCGAAAGGAAATGCAAAAGGTTACCTGATGGTATGGACTGATTAATGAACAGAAATCAGGTGGTTTATGCCGAAATGAAAGACACAAAATGTTGGAGTAGCTCAGCGGGTCAGGAAGCACTTCTGGAGAAAAGGAATAGGGGATGTTTTGGGTCAGAGCCTTCTTCAGTCAGGGGAAAGGGAAAACTCCTACAGGGTTGTATGCCTAAATGGTCTGTTTTCATGTTTGGGGGGCAATGACTGCTGGGGTGCTATGTTGATTGGTACAGCAGATCCAGATGTTCAAAATCTTCATCAATATTTTGCCCTCAGATATTGCATAGAGCAAACCAAATTAAACAGTATTTTTTTTTGTTTTCTTTCAGTGAACAATGAATTGCCTTCAAGTAACTTACCGTTTGCTAAACTATGTAACATAAACAACAGGTTGAGGTTTATTTATCAATGTGCAGACATGAAGGTCGATCTTCATGTCAGAGAGGTTCTACAACTACAAGAGCCAATTGCAAACTAAGTTTGGTTGAAATCACTAAAGTTCATTTAGTTGCAAACCTTTATAGATTAAATCATTCAGAACTTTCTTCTGTATCATGTCAATCAAGATCTCAGAACATCCCCTGGTGTTTCAGTTCCAATTAACCAGGGTTGTTTTGTAAGTGTTCACACTATTGCAATGCAAAGAAGTGAGACTAGCTAATTTGCAAATAGCAGGGATTCTAAGAAATCTGTGTTTTTTTATATAATGATCTCGTGGATGGAAAAATATTGATTAAAACACCAACAAAACTCCACTAAATAGTGACAGGATTTCTGCTATGTTCATCTCATCGAGTCGTTGGGAACAAGGCTAATGTTGCACCCTAAAGACTGCAGCTCTGTAGGTGCAGTTTTCCCTCCCTATCTTATTGGATTGTCAGCCAACTAATTTAAATGAGATTTGAACCCAGGCTCTTGTGAAACAAATGGATCTCTGTCTTGGCTCACCCTTGCCTCTAAGGGTGAGCCAAGACAGAGATCCATTTGTTTCACAATCCCTGGGTTTTACCTTTTCTTTTGTGGATGGACTTCTAAAAATGTTGCAATAAATTCACCAGTAAAACAGTCAGTAAAGATCACAATTTTGTTTACACGTTCCTGGAGATGCAGACGTTATTTCAAATATTTGGCAAAGTAGAAATATGGCGATAAAACTTGAAATAATTTCCCATGTTTTCCCTTTTTTAACAGTTGAGTTTCCTTACTTTCTATTGCTTTACTTCATCTTTAGTCAGAAAACCCTCAAAGTATCTGACTCCATTGCCTCATCGATGATGGATCGAGTTTTACGATTTGTGCCTGTATTGGGGAAAATATGTATTTTAATGTGCAATGCAAGTAAATGTTATCTAAAATGATCATTTACCTTTTGTAAACTGCTAGTCTTCCTGAAATTAGACATGAACTTTATATGTTTATGCACTGAGGTCACTGGAAATGCATTGAATTGACATCCCTGAAATGAAATTCTATACTTCTCAGGTTAAAGAACACAATGGGTCCTCACCTTTCACCCCATCAGCCGTCGCATGCAGCACATAATTTTCCGACATTTTTGCCACCTCCAACGACATCATATCACGAGCCTCATCTTCCCATCTCCACCCCTTTCCGCTTTCCGCTTTCTGCAGAGACCATTCTCGCTGCAACTCCCTGGTTAACTCATCCATTTACACCCAAACCATCCTGTCCCCAGGTACTTTCCCCTGAAACCGCAGAAGATGCATCACCTGTCCCTATACATCCTCCCTCGATTCTGTCCAAGGATGCTGGCAGTTCTTTCAGGTGAGGCAGAGGTTCACTTGCACCTCCTCCAACCTCATCTACTATATCCACTGACCTAGGTGTGGATTCCTGTATATCGGCGAGACCAAGCGTAGACTGGGCGATCGTTTCGCTGACATCTTTGCTCAGTCCACCTGGGCTTACGCAATGTCCCGGTTGTTAAACATTTTAAATCCCCTTCTGATTCCCATACTGACCTTTCTGTCCCATTCCCATACTGGCCTTTCTGGCCTATTCTACTGTTAGAGTGAGGCCAAATGCAAATTGGAGGAACAGTACCTAATATTTCACTGGAAGAAGATACCAGGGGGACAGTGACAGTGTGAGTGGAACATGGGTTTACTGTGTATAGCTACAAAAATATAATTTAAAAAACACTTTAAAAAATGTTGCATCCTGTATATATTTTCTCTATTATGCTTCAAATACTATCAGTGTCATTGACAAGTTTTATTTAATTTTATTTTGTTTTAGCTCTCAGAATTAGTTACACGCTTGTCCTTCAACCCACCCTTGACTGTGTGGGCCAATGGTAAACTTCCAGCAGTGCAATAGCTCATTTTGTTCCCTAGTTTAATCGAGCCTTTGTTACTCCTGCTCTAAATTTATCTTTTTATTTCCTTCCAATCCTTAAACCACATTCTGCTCTGCATCCTACTGGTTAAATCCAGTCCAACATCACAACCAAATCTATGACAATATTGCAGGTGGCCCCGATGAACTGAATAATGTAAGTAGCCTAGCTCTAATAAATTAACCATGCTGATCGTGCATCCGTTGGTAATCTCTTTTTAACCTGTGGAAATACCTTACAACATTTGGCATGTATTGCAAGTACTTTCATTTCTTTTGTATGAGCAGATTTCAGTCTTTTGTAAAGGTCAGAAGCATGGGCTTAGGAATTATAGGCTTGTTAACTTGATGTCTGTATTGGGATAAAATATTGCAAATTGTTTCAAAGGAAGTAATTCACGTGTATCCAATAAGAATAATTCCAATAAATTGAAGCTTGTCTGGAATGTCTGAAAGACAGATCATGCTTAACAAATTTAAAGAAAGTCTATGAAGATATAAGTGAGTCAGTTGATAGTAATGAGATTACTGTAACATACTTCAACTTCACAACGATCCCCACATAAAAAACTGAAGCTAAAATTAAAACTCATGGGATCAGGGAGGAAGCTGTAAATTGGATAATGAATTAGCCAGATATTAAGTAATGGAATGTAGTCATTAATATGACTAGTTCTAATTTATTAGCCATGACCAGTAGAGTCCCACAGTAGTCATTTCTGGGATCACAACTGTGTGTGATGTTTATTGGTAAGCTCACAAGATGCTGTTTGCAAAATATTCTGTATTATAAATTACATCAACTATGCTGGGAGAATTTTCAAGTAGAAAAGATCTGCAGAGTATAAATATGTGAATATTTGACTCCAGAAAATTGGTTTCTTTAATTCTGAGAAATCAATGTAATGCATAAAGGAGCTAAATCTAATATTTTGGTGAAGAAGAGAAAAAGTATTTGATTTGTAATCATAGAACAGTATTTGGCAAATAAAACAATCTCATTGCTTTCAATTTTATTCATCATTATGGTACATTTTAAATATGAAGTACTTACTTCGTCCGTTTGGTTGCCACAGATTCTAAATCAGAAAATGAACTCCCCCACATGTGTATTAAAAATTCAAAGAAGGAACTATTAATAGGTTGGTGTCCTTTAAGCATGGGAAGCAGGAAAGAGATGTCTACAACTTCTTTGGGGAAAACAATCCCAAGGAGAGACATTGTAAGAGTATTTTTTTTTAAAACATTACCTATGGTGTGGCATTTCGTCCAGAGGGCTGGAAATCATGATTAGTAGTTAAACAAAAAGTTTTATATTGTTGAGGCAAGAATGTCTTCAATTTAGATTTGTTAGCTTTTGGAATAGATTCTCACCTCAGGCATTAATGACTCAATTGCAGGATTTAAAGATGAAATGTGCAAGGAAAAAGGTGTGAGTTAGGAAGGAATTGAATGGAGATGCACAGGTCTAAATATGGTAATGATTATCAGATAGCATCAGTTGGAAAACATTATATCGTATTCTGTTCACTACACAGAAGTTTAGTGAAGAAAAACCTTTCATAAAAAAAGCCTGGCATTGCATCATTAAAGGTACTTATGCTTAAGTAAATCATGCTTCATTTAAAAATATGATTTTGCAGCATGGTTTCATTGATTTGGAGCCTGTAAATAAAAATACTGTAAGTCAATAAGTTCTGCTCCGGAGCTATCAAGTCTAGGATACACTGTGGCTAAACTGTGCACTGGAAAGTTGTTTTATCTTCAAGGTTTTTTCAATATAATGTTTTCAAAGTTTTGATAGCTAATTGCTTCCAGAGACACGGTCATGTTTGCGAACTTGCACCAGAACTCAGGCTGCCATTACATGCCATCAAGGAACATGTAGGACTTGTCGTCGTGGCTATCCCTCGAGGTCGAGGATGATGGTCTACGTTCTGTGCTGCTCACAGAACGAAGACGCCTGTGCGTGTGTTTGTGTAACGTGTAGTTGATGTTGCACTCCAAGAAGCACACGGTCCTTCACAAATCAATCAACTAATTCCAATGGCAAGGGAACCAAGACGATTGGAGCTGATAAATCTGTTGCAGTCTTCATCCGCCTTCACAGCCATTGAGTTCAAGATAACTTTGTCCGCCTGGTCTGCCGTTGAGGTCTTGTAGGTTGGATCGTTCTTAGTCTGTACCCTCATCCTTGACCTTACCGCCATGGGTGGCCCTACCAGAAGCTGGTGCTTTGACGGCATCGCTCTCGGAATCATGGGGACATGCAAGTCTCTTCACCACGACAAGGTAAACGATCCGAAGAGGATGTAGGATTACAAGCTAATGAGACATAATCTTACACCTCTTCATCTGGAACCTTAGAATGCTTGCAATTTGAAATTGATAACATTCACATTAAACAAGTTTAGCTTCATATTTTATGTGAATTAATATTTGTGACCTGAAGATTATTTTAATGGCTCTTGTATTAAAACGTTGATTTCCCTTCAGGATCTTTAAATTTGGAAATAATTTATGTTTTATAAAATAAAATAGTAATTTAATGAAAATTGATTTGAACACGGTTCTTTGACATCCAAATCATGGAAGCACATTCCTCATCCTAACAAATGATGAAAGCCTCAAGTGAAATGAATTAGGGTATTGAAGGATCTTGACCCGAAACATCACCCATTCCTTCTATCCAGAAGTGCTGCCTGTCCCGCTGGGTTACTCCAGCATTTTGTGTCTATCTTTAGGAACCATCTGAATCCAATTCGCAATGGATCCTGTATTATAGAACAAATCTGCCTGACCAAATTATGAAATAAATAAATAGAAGCCCAACCTATATAGTTTTATTTTAAAAGAGTGCACACAAGCCAGGACTGTTTTGATGTCCTGCTAATAATCTTAACAACCTTTTCTTTTAAGTTTGAGAGGAGAATAATATTCTTGTATTATTCAAATTTCAAACCATAAACATTTATCGACACAAAATATTTACATGGAGCCTTTCACAATGAACTTTATCCGTTTCAAATTGTAGATAGTTCTAAAACAGCAGATTAACAATACATTTGTCACCTACATGTATATGGACATTATTATTTAATCAGCTTAAATGTACCTTGATTTTTATCACCATTTGATATATAACAGTACCTGAAGTTTTCTAATATAATGGTAATTTGTAATTAGCTGTTGGATTTTGTAGTTTACCAAAGCGGTACTGGAAATACTCATCATTCTGCTTGGAAGTTACACTGGTAAAAATCAAGAACCTCGATATTGAGTGCAGTCACCCAATTTATGAATTCCAGACTGACAGAAGTGTGAAATGGACCTTTTTAGATCCTACGACTGTGCTGCACCTGCCAGGATCAAATATATCGCTCTCTCCACAGGCAGTAGGCTCTCATTCTAGGTCACTCTGAAGTGACCCTTCTAGTTTCAAACAACTTCAAACAATCCACTGATTCTTCTGAGGATTTACACGTAATTATAATGCATTTAATTAGTATACACATGATAAAACTATAAAGAAAGCTTAAAAATATACTAAGTTAAGCAGTCTTTAGAGAATGTTTTGCCCTTGCTTAACATATAGGGTTAAATTGTCAGATTATATCTCTTGGCAAGAATGACTAAACTACCATGTTAATTCTTTCCTAGTTTAGGCAAATAAACTCCCTCAGTGGATTTAGATGAAGTTACTATTTCCAAAGAATATAAACCTAAGTGACTCTAGCCGTAATCCCAGTCTCCAGCACACTTAGCCAGGAGAGCAGTAATGATTGACCTGGGTTACAGAGGAGAAAGCAGCTAGAGTCCTTCCTGCTCACTATTGAAGCACACTTATGTGGTGGAAGGATGGGTAAAGATAGGGCTCGATGTGACATTTTGAATGAATGAATGAATGAATGAATGAAGGAAGGAAGGAAAGAAGGAATGAAGGAATGAAGGAATGAAGGAATGAATAAGTTTATTGGCCAAGTATTGACATACAAGGAATTTGCCTTGGTGCTCCGCCCACAAGTGACAACATGACATACAGTGACAGTTAACTTAATGATACATAAAACATGAAACATTAATAATAAAACATTATTGATTAAACATGTGAATTAAATAAAATACCAGAGCAAAAGGAGGCTACAGATTTTTGGTTATTGAGTAGAGCTACTACTCGTAGAAAAAAGCTGTTTTTATGTCTGGCTGTGGCAGCTTTGGCAGCCCGGAGTCGCCTTCCAGAGGGAAGTGATTCAAAGAGTTTGTGGCCATGGTGAGAGAGGTCAGAGATGATCTTACCAGCTCACTTCCTGGCCCTTGCAGTGTACAGTTCGTCAATGGAGGGAAGGTTGCAGCCAATAACCTTCTCAGCTGATCGGACGATTCACTGCAGCCTCCGAGTGTCGTGCTTGGTGGCTGAGCCAGGCCAGATCATGATGGAGAAGGTGAGGACAGACTATACGATGGCCGTTTAGAATTGGACCATCTTTGCCTGTGGCAGATTGTGCTTCCTCAGCTGCCGCAGGAAGTACATCCTCTGATGTGCCTTTTTGACTATGGAGTCGATGGTAGCCCCCCACTTAAGGTCCTTGGAGATGATGGTTCCCAGGAACTTAAAAGACTCCACAGATTTGACTGTGGTGTTGTTGATGGTGAGTGGGGTGAGGGGAGGGGGAGCTCTCCTGAAGTCTACAAGCAATTCCACTGTCTTAAGAGCATTAAGCACCAGGTTGTTGCGATGGCACCAGGACGCCAGCTGTGACACTTCCTGTCTGTAGGCAGATTCCTCCCCATCCTGGATCAGTCCAATCAGGGTTGTGTCGTCCATAAACTTGAGAAGCTTGACGGAGGAGTCACTGGAGGTGCAGTCATTGGTGTAGAGCGAATAGAGGAGAGGGAAGAGTATGCAGACTTGCGGTGCTCCTATGCTGAGTGTTTGCAAGTCCGAGAAGTTCTTTCCCAGCCTCACATGATGCTTCCTGTCTGTCAGGAAGATGGTGATCCACCGGCAGCCCCATTCACTGACGAGTTTCACTATCGACTTCTCAAACACAAGAGTGGAGTCTGACCCTAACTTTAGGCAAATCCAATGAGCAAGCCAGGAAAAATCGCGGAGAAAATTATTCTGGAGAAGATATTCCACTAAATTGATTTTTGGTTTTCCCTGAACTTTTTAATGTAATTTTCAGGTAGAGTGAATTTTGAAATGATTAACATGGAACTGAAGTGTATAAAACAGTGATGGAATACAGCTCTCAAGTAAGTCTTTGCAACCAAATCCATTCACTGTTATGATTCATTAGACAGAAATCATATTTTGCAGAAGATTAATTTGTGCTCCAGTTTGAATTTGGGATCCAGTTGCCATTTTTGTTTTCTTCTCTATGGCTTATTAGTTGCTGTATATTAAGGGATTGATTCTTAATGACAGAACCACACGTGCACAGCTGGAATTCATGCTGTGGCATTGGTGTGCCAGCGTGTAATTTCGGTGTTTTAAATGTTTTTATGTTGAGCATGAAAGTGGCACAGCAGTCAGCCTGATTAATGTTATAACAGAATGGGGAAGATGTAAAAGGCCTATCTGTTCCTTTTCCTTTCACCAGGAGGTTGAGCTGCAAAGGCATGATACTTTGAGTGTTCATTACTAATTTGAAAAAAAATGGTGAATTGGAACCTGCTTATATTTTTACCAGAAGAAATACACATTAAAATTTCTGCAATGTCTCACAGATTTTCATAAAACATAAATTGCTTTGTAGATCAATGGCTGGTGTAGTTCAATCACAGCAAATCAAGATCCCACCAACAACAACAGGAAATATAAACTATAAATCAATTTTTGAAAAAAATAATACTAACCTGCAAAGTGGATATCCTGCTCATCGTAGAAAAAAAGCTGAGGAAATTTGACCGTACATCTGAATCTCCCAGAGCAGTTGTATACAGTTCCAACCCAACATTTTGTTTGAAGAATACAAATATTGGACATTATTGGCCTCTATGTGCCACTTGAGTTCTAATCTAACTAGTATCCTAAAGTGAGATGAGCTCAAACTGAGGTGACTACCTGCCTAGTAAACTTCAGTAAAACTTTGATAATCCTGCACATGTGGAACTTTGGTACTGCTAAGCTAATGGATGTTATTTCCCCAAAAATTGTAATGGCTGGTTGGAGGTGGGAGTGGGAGGGGCAGTTGGATATAAAGGGTGGGCAGGGGGGAGAGAGCCTGGGTGGATCAGTAAGAGAGAGAAAGGAACACAGAGGGTGCGGGTTACCTGAATTTGGAAAAATTAATTTGGTACCAATATGCTACTTAGGCAGAACATGAGGTGCTGTTCTTCTGTTTGTGTTTGGTCTCACCCTGGCAATGGAAAAGCCAAGGATATACAAGTTGGTTTAGGAATGGGAGCGAGGGTTGAATAGCATGCAACCAGGAGCTCAAGATTGCCATTGCAGACTGACACAGGTGCTTGGCAAATGGTTGCCTTGTCTATGCCCAGTCTATGCTTGATCTTGCCATTATAGAGAATGCCACATCGAAAACCCTGAATACAATAAACTAGATTAGAGGAGGTGCATGTGAATAGCTGCCTTTTCTGAAAGGGGTTGGTCAGGTCCCTGGATGGTGGTGAGGGAGGTAAGGATAGATGTTGCACACCTCTTGTTGAAGGGGAAGGGGAGTGATGAGCAAACCAGGAAGTTGTGGCAAGAGTGTTTCCTGCAGAAAGCAGAAAGGGATGAGGAGGGGAAGGTGTGACTGGTGGTGGGACCATGCAGCAATTGATGGAAAGGCTATTCAAATGCTATGGTCGAAAGCTATGATCTGTTTTGTTACGACTCTGTTCAGAAGGAAAGTACATGTGAGGAGTTATTTGGTTACAGTTCTTTCCACCTGAAACCAGGACAGAACTTATTCAGTAAGGTACGTAAGTTAAACCAGGGCAGGACTTGCACAATAAGTGGTAGGACCTTGGAGAGACCTTGGAGAGAAGGTATACAGGAACACATTTCCCTGAAAGCGGCAACAGAGGTAGACAAGGTGATCAAGAAGGTGTTTGGCATGTTTGCCTTCATTGATCAGAGCAATGAGTACAGAAATGATGTTATAAATTACAAGTCATTGGTGAGATCACACATGGCCTATTGTGTATAATTCCAATTGCTCAACTACAGGAAGAAGGTCATCAATTTGAAAAGGGTGTAGAAAAGATTTACAAGAATGTTACAGGGACTGGAGAGAAGTTATAAACAGAGGCACGATTGGCTGGAACATTTCCCTAGAGTATAGGAGGTTGAGGGGTGACCTTGTAGAGACATATATAGTCATGAGGGGCATGGATAAGGTGAACTGTCACAGTCATTTTCCCTTGGTAGGAGAGTTGAAAACTAGAGGGCATAAATTTAAGGTAAGAGGAGAAAAATTGAAGAGGGACTGGAGATTAGTTTCTTCACATGAAGGAAGCTGGGTATATCAAGCGAGCTGCCAGAGTAAACTATAGAAGTGGGTACAATAATTAAACTTAAAATATATTTGGACAGGTACATGGATAGGAAACGTTTAGAGGAATATGCAGGCAAATTTGACTAGCTGAGATAGACATTATGGTTGCCATGGATGAGCTGGGCATAAGGGCTTGTTCCTGTGCTGCTTAACTATGTAACTCTAGGACCTTAAAGTTTGCAACAATTAACTTCCAGAGCTGGATTGAGCAGAATAGCAGAACCAGCTGTATTGGTGGGTGAACAGTAAAATTCAGCCTTGGAATTGGTTGGCCCATAGTTATTTGTCAATACAATGAAGGGAGAGAATGCTAAACAACCATATTTGTTTCTTCCGCAGGGAAGATATGCAATAGCTTTGATGTTTAGCAACTCATGCACGCTTTGTATCAGGGCCCAAATAATTATATGTAAAGTATGAGCAATATAATAGATCTGCACTCATGGCAAAGAGAGAAGTGAAAATTTGACCCATAGAGGGAGTTTTTGTACCAAGGTGCTCGGGCTCCTCCTTCTCCTTTTTTCCTTTCTTCTCCCCGACCCCCCACCCCCTATCAGTCTGAAGAAGGGTTTCGGCCCGAAACGTTGCCTATTTCCTTAGCTCCATAGATGCTGCTGCACCCGCTGAGTTTCTCCAGCATTTTTGTGTACCTTCGATTTTCCAGCATCTGCAGTTCCTTCTTAAACAGAGTTTTTGTACCACCCTGGAATTGGTTCAGCTCCAACAGAGGTTCAATGTTATCATTACACAGCATGTTGATTATTGCTTGAAAATTGAGTTGTGCAGAGGCTCAGGGAGCAATGAGATAACTTTACACCAAAGAGAGCCTTTTGCTCCTCTGCCATTTTGTTGCTTTGCCTGTAAAGGAAGCCAGATGAGCCAAGAGCTGGATGACATGACATAAGAGGTCTGGGGATTTGGTAGGGAAATGGATGGGAGTAAAAGGTTAGCTATTTGGGAGCAGTGTTGGCTTAGAAGGTGGGGATTTAAGTAGTTGGTGGAGAGACGGATTGCTGGGAAGGATCAGGTAATTGATGAGTGTGGCGATTATGGTGGCTGGTAGGGTATTAAGATAGATAGGTGAGTGACTTGAGGTTGTAGAGTGATTTAAGATCCATACCATGGTATGGGAACATGAGTTAGGTCTGAAGGAGAGCTTTGAGGTATCAGCCTTAAGATGGATTCCCAGAAATAGCCAGGGACTTACTCAGTAAAAAGCAATCGTATGCCTCACAGATTATTGGGAAACAACATTTGCGAAACTAACCTGGAGAAAGTGTTGGTCAATCTGATAAAAAATCTCAGATGTATCCTTGAGATTTGTGATGCATGACAATAGAAAGACAATAGGTGCAGGAGTAGGACATTTGGCCCTTCGAGCCAGCACTGACATTCAATGTGATTATGGCTGATCATCCACAATCAGTACCCCGTTCCTGCCTTGAACTGCAAAAGACTATATTATTATTTGTTATTTGCACTTTATTTGTTATTTATTGAACTTTTTCTTTTTTCCCCCGTTTTACACAATGTTTACATATTCACATATTCTGTTGTGCTGCAGCAAGTAAGAATTTAATCGTCCCGTCCGGGACATATGACATTAAAACACTCTTGACTCTTGACTCTATCCCCTGACTCCGCTATCTTTAAGAGTCCCAACTAGCTCTCTCTTGAAAGTATCCAGAGAACCGGCCTCCACTGCCCTCTGAGGCAGAGAATTCCGAAGACTCACAACTCTCTGTGTGAAACGCCATCTCCGTTCCAAATGGCTTACCCCTTATTCTTAAATTGTGGCCCCTGGTTCTGGACTCCCCCAACATTGGGAACATGTTTCCCGCCTCTAGCGTGTCCAAACCCTTAATAATCTTATACGTCTCAATAAGATCCCCTCTCATTCTTCTAAATTCCAGAGTGTACAAGCCCAGCCGCTCCATTCTCTCAGCATATGACAGTCCCGCCATCCCGGGAATTAACCTTGTGAACCTACGCATGGTGTTTATCCCATGTGTATCCATCTCCTTAACCCAACAACCCTGCACTAAAAATCTCTGATTTACCACATAGTAATTTGTTGATTTTGTCATGCCTTTACATGATATAATTTCTAGACAATTGCAGTGAGGTGCTCAGCACATTATACGTGAATCTTTGACCTGCACTGAGAAAGCTGACTTCAGCCAAGCAGCCATGAATTGGAAAGATTTGAGTATGAAGGGGAAGTGGGAGAGGGAGAAAATATATTAAAAAAAACAAAATCACTTTGCTGCTTGCCTTCATTCACTGCAAGATCATGTCTATTTGAATGTAATTGGGGGTAGATATGCAACTCTACATGGCTGAATAGTTGGAATGGAGAATGGTTATTAGGAGAGGTATAGAGGGGACATAATGCTATCTAAGTATTTTCAAGAGGGGAGGAACGAAAATCTAAAAAAATTAATTTCCTTTCAAGATCAGTGCCCTGCACTCATTCCTGCAATATCTAGATAACAGGAACACCTACGTCAGACTCCTATTTTATTGACTGTAGCACCATAATCACCATAATTGTAACCAAACACAGTTCGAACTATCATCTCCTTCTGCAACTGGCTTCTTGACTTCTTGACTGCAATCAGTAAAGAGAGGCGACAAAACATCCTCCATAATAATTCTCAACGCCAGTGCTCTGCATGGCTATTTTATCAGTCTCTCTGCTCTCTCACAACCGTGCGACCAATTCTGCTTTAACTTCATCGATAAGTTTACAGTCAACACTCAGGTAATGGGCCCCAGTCTGTATCAGTGATGCTGGAATGGAAAATAATGTTGGCTTCAGGTTCCCCAGTCCAAATATTACCAAAAATGTGTCCTGGTCCAACCACATTGACGCTACGGCCAAGAAAGCACACCAATGTCTCTACTTCCTCAGAAGGCTAAGGAAACTCAGTGTGTCTCCATTGACTCTCACTAATTTCTACAGATGCACTTTAGAGAGCATTATTTTGGGATACATCACAGCTCTGCCCAAGACCACAAGAAATTGCGAAGAGTTGTGAATGCAGTCCAGTCCATCACGTAATCTAGCCTCATTCTCATTAACTCCACCTATATTTCACACCTGTTTAAGAAAGAACTGCAGATGCTGGAAAAATTGAAGGTAGACAAAAATGCTGGAGAAACTCAGCGGGTGAGGCAGCATCTATGGAGTGTAGAAATAGATGACATTTCGGGTCGAGACCCTTCTTCAGACTGATCCGACAGCTCCATAGATGCTGCCTTACCCGCTGAGTTTCTCCAGCATTTTTGTCTACCTTATATTTCACACCTCGTAGGGAACACAGTCAACATACTCATTGACCCCTCCCACACTGGTCATTCTCTCTTCTCTCCTCTCCTGTCAGAATAAAGATACAAAGATAAAGATTCAAAGGTAAAGCTTGAAGGCACAGACCACCAACTTCAAGAACAGCTTCTTCCCCACTGTTATCAGACTCGTGATCCGACCTCTCATATGCTAAGCATGGATTATCCATCTGGCAACCTATCTTGTTGTGGCCCTTGCACTTTTTTTAATCTGCTCTGCTCATTAGCTGTAACAGTACATTCTGCACTCTGTTTATTTTCTCTTTTATACTACCTGATGGTATTTTATGGTATGGTATGATTTCACATGAGTTCATATTATGAATTTGTAAGTGATATACCATATCCATATACCATATCACTTATGGTATTATTTGCCTGGATAGCATACAAAACAACTTTTTTCACTGTATCTCGTTCCACGTGACAATAATATGCGATTACCAATACCAATACAATCTCCTCATTTTCAACTGGAAACCAATAGAAGCAGCTGTTAGATTTTGAAGATCTTAAAGGTCATTGTTTAAATTTATCAGAGTTTTTTTTCTGGTGTTATGCTATAGATCAATTATTAGTCGTCCAAATATTAGTTAGTAATTACACAAAGCGAGTTGATGGGGATGTCTGATGCAATGTATTAGCACACTATCTTCCAAAGCCGTAATCAAACACTGGTCAGGCAAATGCAGATTAATTCTACTCTCTTTATTGATCTGTAAGGATTTGAAGCTCTTGCAGTCACATTGAGTGCCATCACTTCAATTAGTGTATCGCATTTTACTGTGCTTTCTGTCTTATAATTTTATCCTCCATGTTAGGAAGCCCATTACCCAAATTTAATGCAAAAAATAAAACAGAAGACAGAATGTGGGCTAGAAATATATTTCTGTTGTTCATCCTTTTAAACGTTGAATAGTACATTGCAGATTACTTTCCAATCATTGAATGTGATTGGGTATTTTGACCAGGCACAAAGTGTGCTCTGTTAAAATTTGATTCTAATCCTCTCTGCGTCTGCCTTGGGTACACACAGAGGCCTCTTGCAACCCAGTGTTGTCAATCACCAAGGTACACACGGACAACAGTACATCTGTGATTAGTATTGTGCATATAGGACAATGAATCAGTCCTCAAACGCAGGTCTTAAGAGCGGGTCTTAATTCAAGGAGGAAGGATTGTGCAAGCATTGATTAACATCTCATTCCTTCCAGAGTCTTTTCTGAAGACATGACAAGCATCCTATAAGATGGACTAGAAGTTTAAGATGTGCAGTATTCACAGTGACTTGTTTGCAGGAATTCAGAACTGAATTACTAATAGAAGCTGGATGTGGAGGAAGGGTGTGATTCAGGCTGGATATCTTTGAGCAGTGGAGTTCTCCAGGGATCTGTGTTTGGGACCTCTTTATTTATGACATTATATAAATGGCTTGGACATAAATTGGTTAATAGATTTGCAGACAACATCATGATTGTAGGCAATGGGGACAGTGAGGAAGGCTGTCTATGTATACTGTGGAATATAGACCAGCTACAGAAATAGGCAGAGAAATGGCAGATTAATCTGAGCAAGTGTGAGGTTGCACTTTGGGAGGTCAAATGAAAGAGGAAAGTATACAGTTAATGACAAGACTCTTAACAGGATTAACATCTGGAGGGTTCTTGGGGGTATGTGTGGAGGCACAGGAGATGATAACATGCAAAATAATGTTCTTCACTCTATCCAAGTACACACAACAATATGAAACTAATACCATTACTACTTAGTAATTTGCTGCTCCCTACCTTTCCCTAGAACCAGATCTAGATGAATATGATTTGATATAAACGCAATAAAAAGCAAAAGCATTTTGTAAATGGAAACATGAACAATACATGTTAATTATTTTGAGCATTAAATCTTTTGTATATTAACATAGTACCATTTCTTGAAGGACAAGGCTATTGGATATACAAATATTCTTATAAACTCTGCAAAGATCTCATAGCTATCAGTCCTAATCAGTTTTCCCCCCTCCCAAAGATACTGTACATGTGGTCTTTCTTAAAGGGAAATAAACTTCACATATAAACAAAGTCTTGTTTTCTAAAGTGTAAATAACTTTTGCATTTGCAGAATGTAGGTATTATTAAGTAATATTGTGCACAGCGACATTCTGGTGAAGTTTCAGTGAGAGCTGGGAATCTTGCCAATGTAATTCACTGAAAAAAAGTGATTAATGAGACAGGAAAGCCACCATTTTTGAAGATCAATGCCTTTGTGGGAATGATAATATCCCCTCCAAAATCCCAGCATAGGATCATTTTGGACGTGCCACCAGCTGTCCGGAAGGCACTTTATAAATACAGCTCTGTAAAATATTAACAAAGTACACAAGCAACATCTAGTGGCAGGAAGTCAGAACTGTGTATACTATTTTTTACATTGGACCGATGATACTATTTAATGGAGAGAATTTATTTTATTAATATCATTACATGAGAAAGATTATAAACAAAGGTAAAAAATGGTCTCTGTGGTGCTATTTAAGCTGTGGCTGGTGAGGAATGCAGATCTGGGCCCATAGCAAGCTTTTTAAGAGTTCACCCACACCCTTGATATCCCTCATGGGATCAAGTAATTCCTCCAAAGAGTACAGAAAATAAAGGAGTAGACTTCAGAGGAAAATCAGGAGGGCAAAAAGAAAGCAGGCCATAGCTTTGGTAGATAAGGTAAAGGAGAAGCCAAAAAGATTCTATAAGCATTTAAAATCAGCAAGGTTGTCTATGTGTGGAGGTTCGGGATATGGGCGAAGTGTTAAATGGTTATTTCTCGTCTGTGTTCTCTATGTTGAAAGACATGGTTGTCAGGGAATTTGAGGAAGGTAATAGTGATGGTGTTAAGAGAGTCCACATCACAAAACAAGTGGCGTTGGAGGTCTTAAAATGCATTTAGGGAGACAAATCCCTGAGACTTGATCAAGGGACATTGTGGGAGACTATGGAAGAAATTGATGGGCCACTGGCAAAGTTATTTGCATCATCGAGAGCCATGGGAGAGGTGCTGGAATATTGGAGGGTGCCTATTGTTGTGCCTCTGTTTGAAAAGGAATGAAAGATAAAGCCTGGGAACAACTGACCAGTGAGCCTAACGTCAGTGGTGGGTACGTTATTGGTGGGGATTCCAAGAAATAGGATCTAGATTTGGAAAGACAAGGATGGGTTAGGTATAGTCTGTGCATGAGAAATTATGTCTCGCCAATTTAACATTTTTTTGTTGAAAATGTGAGCAAGAAGTTTGATGAGGGCAGATACTAGCAAGGCTTTTGACAAGGTATAGACACAAAAAGCTGGAGTAACTCAGCGGGAAAGGCAGCATCTCTGGAGAAAGAATGGGTGACGTTTCGGGTCGAGAAGAAGGGTCTCGACCCGAAACATCACCCATTCATTCTCTCCAAAGATGCTGCCTGTCCCGCTGAGTTACTCCAGCTTTTTGTGTCTATCTTTGGTTTCAACCAGCATCTGTAGTTCCTTCTTACAAATTTTGACAAGGTATGCATGGCAGGCTAATCTGGAAGATTTGCTGTGGATCACATTGGATCCACAATGAGCTAGCCAATTGGATATAAAATTGGCTTGAAGATAGGCAACAAAGGGTAGTGGTAGAGGGCTGTTTTCAGATTGGAGGATTTAGATGTTAACAAAGATGGCATGGCTGGCATTACCTTGCACTAAA